>JAPTHA010000017.1:3947277-3977802 GCA_029814585.1 Gymnapogon annona | reverse complement strand
GAAGACAACCACGGAAATTGAGGACTGAAATGGGGTGGGACTTAAAAAAGCACGGCTTCTTCCCACTCCTTTCGAGCGTCTTTTGCTTTTATTATCATATTTTTCTGTTGTTGTTTTCGCTTATTCATATATTTTGTTTAGCCTTGTACAATTTTGGTATTTGTTTGCATTTCTTGTTTCTGCGCTCGAATAAATATATTCAAACAATCAATCAAAAAAATCAATATAGAGACATTTCCTTTGTCACTATATTAGGTACATTTGAACCAAATCTGTGCACTTAGTAAAAAAATATTGAATCATAAACTACATCTATTGTGGTTGGTATATGAGCAAAAAACGTTTGGATTTTTTATGTAAGGAATGTCTATATTTAATTAGAATTACAGTGCATTACCAACCCCTACTGGTGTAAAGCGGGAATGGACGGTGCTCAGCTACATAAAAAATAAAGCTTTGGTTTATTAATATTATTTTTCCCAAGAACCTGTGACCCACTACAAACAAGTTAGTGACCCGTTTTGGGGTTGCGACCCACCAGTTGAGAATCACTTGCCACCATGGGGTGCAAGGGCAGCCCAGAAAATTGTAAGAAAGATGTGATACCAAATACAAACTAAAACATTATAGTGTGAATGTACAGTATTGACAAATGCCAGTTAATAATATCCTTATGCTAAACAAATGTACAAATTGTTGTATAGTGAATAAAAGTAAGAAAAGACAGTGTTTCCTGACATATTTTGTAGCATTGTTAATGGGTTTGCAAAGGGAGGGGGGACCCTGGCCAGGAGCTAATGCTGTTTGAGAGGGGGGTGCTTGGCCATGTAAACTTCGGGAACCCCAGGTCTAAACCAACTAACAAAACCAAAGTGCAGGTCAACCGTGTGGACCTCGGAGTCTGTATATACGTGTACGTGTTGATTTCCCATCAGCTCCTATACGAGCCGTACACAACTGTGCCCCCAGTGTTCATTAATACAGCTGCTGAACTCCCTTTGCACTCCTGGCAGATGGCATTGTCTCACTCTCTCACACACACACATACGCACTCATACACAAACACACACAGCGGGCTCTGACAGGGCCCACACAGGGTTGGGGCCGGGGCCATCTGGAGGCCTGGTAGGGAAAACGAAACCCCCCCCCCCACAGTGTCTCAAACAGAAAAGGTCCATAAGCCAGAGCAGGGGCCTTACTACCCCCACCCCCCATCTGGTGCTCCACAGTCTCTATGGCATAGAACAGTAGTTAAGTTCCTAACCACTTAATAATGTAGCTTGCAAGACAATAACAGCAACCAAATATTGTAATGTGACAGCACAGGCCTTTTAAAAGGAGCAGAAAGACCAGTGGGAAACAGGGAAGCCAAAGTGACAGTCACAGCTCCATCTCTCTGTTGCTCAACTGACAAAGCGATTAAAAATAATGACTCACATTTGATTTGTTATGGACTACGACAAAGATTATGACAGAGAGGAGGAAAAATAATAAGTCTGTTGTGAACGCCTGCCAGATGCACATGAAGTAAATATATGACAACAATCTGACGTTTCGTGTTTTTTTTTTTTTTTTAGCAACTTGTACGTACAATAGCTCAAATTTAGCTGGCAAGACGCCACTATTTTTTCTTCTTTAGTATACATTTCTTACATTGACAAATGCCGTTTTAAGCCCGCTCCAACACAATAAATAACAAAAAGGAATCTGACATAGACAGTGGGTTATGGATCAATATTTTTTCGATCTACAGCAAGAAACACTGAAAAAGGAAGGTGTGATTTGAGGGACCATTTGTATTCTGCTCTGTCACTGTGGGTAAAGGCCACTCATCTCCTCAAGGGCTTTTCGTAGAAATCTATGGAAAAGGTTGTTTTTTTTTTTTTTAGAGTGGAAAAGACAACGGTCAGCCAACATTCCATTAAGTCCAGATGGAATGACCGTCACGCGTGAAAGTAAAACACAAAGGATCGATTAACATGTAAAAGGTGTACATTGATAGGATTAAGTACGTAAACAAAGAAAATAGTGTCTCCCCTATAATCCAGACCGAAGTATGTGTAATGACTGTGAAAATCAGAGCCGAGTCCGGTGTGTGTGGTTATTTGTACAAAGTGTGAAAATCAACACAATCATTAGCCCCTCTAAGCTGCTGTGAAAGTCGAGAGTTTTGCTTCTTTAATGAGGAAAAACAAGTAGAGTTGAATTAATCAGGTGCATTTCAAGCAAAGAGTCTGAAAATCAATTCAAGCAATTATTCTCTTATCACAATACCTACTATATGGAGAAGATGTGACGCTACCTGGCTGGATTAAAAGTTACGTTTCGCCCCATTCATCCTCAAATGATTGTTGCTGATATTTGGACTTTGAGGTCTGGTGGCTTTTTCTAACTCCACTGAGACGCCCCCCCACTTGTCTTCTTTTAACTGAAGTAGACAGGTTTTCCCTAAAATACTGTCTGGAAAACCTTAAACTTCTAACATGGTGACACAAATGTCACGTATAATCCTTCAACAGCTTTTTGTATTTCAGTGTCACATAATTTAGCAGCTATGAATACAGACTCATAGCAAATGTCATTTAACAGACTAATTAAGGATTGGTTTGAGGACTTTTGAAGGGTTTTTTTGCGTCCTTTTTAGGGTGCTCACAAAATTCACACTATGTTTTGCTGGAGCAACAGCTGGTATGTCCCACACATTTTGCACCATCTGTCTGCTGTGTCACCAGGACAGAACAAGATGTAAGTGTGGATGATTCAAGGCATGTGCAGGCTAGGAGGGTTTAACAGGAAATCATGGCAATTAAGAGTCTTGTTAATCCAACATTACTAGGAATAAAGGTCCCTGCATACCACTGAGATCTCTGAATTACCTCCATCTTTGCTACAATCATTTCTGTTCCAGTCTGATTCCATTCTCGTTGCACACAATGACCCACCAATAACTAAAACATGTTCCTTCCATCTATGCTTTTTGAGCTGCTCCAGTGTCCTGCTGTCATGGCTATGGGTTTGTACAAAGCCAGAGGTTATTTCTCAGTGGAAGAGGGTTTTTTTTTTTAACCGCAAGCAATAGAGGTCTTCATATGAACGGACAGTGATCTTTCAAGTTACTTTCCTGTCTATCGAGCATCTGTGGCCGATTACATGCACACCAAATATGAAAAAGATGTCAATTAATCCAGCGAATCATAAAATTCAACATTACCATTTTGAATTCAGGGTTGTTACCTATTAAATTCACATTCATATATTAATATGAATTCACTGGTGCATTGCACAGCAAAACTGGTCAGATATCAGACAGTAAGTACAGTTCAGTGCATTACATAACTGTTTTCATGGGTAAATGGCGCTGAGTGCATAAAAAACATCTATATATAAATGCACATTAAATGTTAAACAGCAGAGAGCTGCAAAGAAAAACATAACATGTCCTTGAGTATGAAGCTGGAACATCGTAAAGGATGAAGAGTCCAGTGTAATGCTAAAAAATGTACTGGTGTTGAAAACCTTAGAACTATATGGAATAATCCAGCAGTATGCACTCTATATACTAGAAACACAAATAGCATTAAAACTAGATAGCGGAGGCTTAATGTGCAGCTTCCCTTGGGAAATTGGAAACATAAGGGCTTTCAGACTGGTTTTAATCACACGCTTTGTCGCTGCAGAGAGATACAGTAATACACAAGTGTTAATTGCTGCAATATCACGGCTCCAGCTGATTGTTTTATTACTACCATCACTAAGAATGGAAATGTAATTCAGTGTCAGAATTCATCTGGCAGATCCAAACATCAACACACAATTTTGTTATTGTCAAGCATTCCAAAAAAAGTAAAACAATGAAAGTTGTTACTGTGTATATACATATTTTAAGGGCAGTGTTACTGATAGTGTCTTTTATCACCTTTTCCTGGACCAGCTATTATGAGATCTTAACTCTGGCTTTGGGAGAGTTACTTTGTATAACAAATATAAGCTGACAGGATTGTTATTTATGCAGTAGGTAGTTATTCTGTGAGAGCCCCTGAAGCCGACTGTTGTTGCTCTCCTATGAGTCATTTTAATGCAGAGCTGAGCTCCACCTCCACGAGCAGAATTACAAACAACAAAATAACAAACCAAAAAAACTGTCAGGTGGCAGTGATTTGAAAGCAAATTAAATAGATAGTGGTTAAAGGTTTTGTTTTCTACCAGCTGGAGTACAATAAAACCTCTGCACTTGTATAAGTGTTTACGTGCACGCACATACTTAGAGATCTGGTGTGTGACTCCTTTTGTTGCACAGGAGCACATTTGTCATACCAGCTCATCCTATTCTATGGTCTGATGGGTGCAGACGTTCTTCTTCTTTGCTGAATGTTGAGCCTGTAGAAACATGATCAACTTTGTTCTCTAGTCACCTTCGAGAGAAATCAAAGCTACTGTTTATTCTGAGGAGACTGGTGATTCTTTGTTCAAGACCAATGCTTGGATGATCATCAGAGTGAATACAATCACAATGGCAGTATTTAAGAATTATTTGGATTATTTTTTTTTTAACTCTGTTATGTCTATTGAGAGTTGGCTTTTCATCTCGTCTCATTCTTTTTGTATCACACAAATTAAGACAGTACAACAAGAGGAAGAGAGAATGTACATTTGTTGAAGAACATGTTCATCACTTTGTAATTACTCTGAAGAGTGTCACGAACAGACAGGAGACAGTTAATAATGGAAGGAAAGTATTTGACAGCTGGTGTTTGTTTTACACGACTGCAAAAATGCTGGCAAATTTTGGATATGCTCAAATTATCTGCAGGAGGGAAAAAAAGCTCGAGTGGATCCAATACTTATCTGCTGCAGGCGAAGGTGTAAAGTGTGTCTATGCGAATGCACCGCGACTGCATCAATTTTTGTTGATGTGACAGCAGACTGGTGGTGGGACGTGACTAAAGAGGAGCTACGGTGCGTCAGAGAAGTGTTGCCATAGTTCATCGACAAGTGATGCAGTCAAGGAACTATTCTTAGAGATGAAGTATCTGCATCACCGGAGCCTGTAACATGGTGAACTGATGTGTTTGTGGCCAAGCATTGCCTCAAAAGGCGAGAAAAGAAATTCAGAACGTTCCTGACTGCTCTGCTTTGAATCTGACTAAACTTATCATGGCATCTGATATGGCACGTAAAGCTCGATGACTTTTGGCAAGACACGATGGTGACGTCAAGCGAGAAACCTTCAAGGTTTTATTTTCAAGATAACAAGTTTTATAGGAATCCAAAATTAAGGGCGTATATATATATAATTGTTGTCACCTTCATCACATCCTGTCAGTTCGCCCACAGTTGGGGGAGCTGACAGTGACTGACAAGCAGAAACAACTTTTCAGAAGATGGAAAAAAAAAAAAGCCATTTATACAGCGGGGGACCAAAACAGAAAATTCACAGCAAGTCTCAGGACGACAGTGAGGGTGGGTCAATAGCATGGAAGGAGGCAGCACTCAAAATAACAGCACTCTGTAAAAAGACTCTGAAAATCAATTGCATACACCCTCGACCTGCATACAAGCTGTGAAATACGACAATATACAGAAGCTATACAATACAAGAGACATATCATCATACCTGCTGACAGACGGAAGGGTCATAATGTCGAGGGGTCAATGGGTGGGACAGCAATGATGAACATTAAGTCCTCTGTGTTTGTGTATTTGACAACTGGGTCTGCTCATCCCCAAACGTAGAGGTGTAACTGGATGATCCCAGTGGTTTAGATTAGATTAGATATACTTTTATTCGTCCCACTCGGGGAAATTTCAGAACTGGTCTGAAATTGTTTAAACTGGTCTGACGCAGGACCAATCAAGTCTCAGTCCAATCAAGTATCGTGGGATGTATATGCTATACAAGTCTGCTCTACCGAGGCTCCAGATCGACTGAAAGGAATATCTGCTATTAGCATCTTGGAGTCATATGCTGCAAAACACCTTCACGGGTCTTGTGGTGTCCAAACCCTGCGTTTCAGCACCAAAAGGAGAGCTGTGCAACACTAGGTAAGAGGCAATAATGGACCCACAGAACCTGTCAGAGTTCAGAAAATACAGCGCAAAAGCCATCAAGCAAGACTCCATAGACTGTGAGATGCAAATGAGGCATTGTATGGCCTTGTTCCACATTATTAACTGCAATTACAGCTGAGCTGCCTGTCAGAGAACCAAAACAAAAGATGTGTTAATTAAGAGAAGCTCTTATGTTCTGACTTGGCAGACGAGTGAGCTGTTATGCACACCTGTCCATCAAACCCTGGCACCCCTGAGATTAAAGCCTTGTATTCAAAACCTAAAGTTTTATGTATGAAGTGATGACTCACAGAATGAACACCTGAACACTCATATGAAAAAGTCCAAATGACACCAGTGTGACCCCCAGAAAAAGACAGCGGTATTAGACTTTAAGACTTTCTGACACTGGTCTCATTTTGGAGCTGTGATCCTTGTCCTGAAGTTATGTGCAAAGGTGCAAGTATTTTTTGAAGTCAATCCAAAGTGCAGTTAATTATGTATAAAAGTAGAAGCACTGATTCAGCACTTTTATTCAAGTAAAAATGAAGAATGACAGGCTCTGAAAATGAAAAGTGGGTAATTGAAGGACACTTCTACCAAATGTTTCTATGCAAAAGAAAATTCAAAGTCACATCATAATAATCATATAGAGTAAGGACTATTAATCAACTGTGACTTCTATAGGAATAGGAAAAAAAGAAGATTAATTAAAACGCTAATTGGTTTTCGGTTTCAGCCATGGAATTATTATGAAGGCTTCTGTGTGGTGCAGTCGCCCTTCCTAATCTGTTTTGTCTTGCTGAACTTTGGATAATTTTTATTTCACAGAGTAAAAAATATCAAGGATATCCACGGAATGCACTAAAACCAATGAAAACAAGCGTACTTGGAAAATGAAAAGGCAAACAAGTGCACGAATGAGCGTTAAAAAAATTTGTAGCAGTATGAGTAAGAGCTGGTAAGAAAAATAAATATTTAAGTCACACACCTGGCATCCCTACGAAAGTACAGTACGCGTTTGTTCTCATCACTCGCCACCCCTGCATGAGAGATGTTCATCTTAACCTGTCTAGTGCCTCTGAATGTAACACATTTATTCCAATCAAGCTGCTCACAAGTGAATAAAACCCTCTACACAAATCTAAACCGCCGAGCGTGACAGGGAGACGCTACTTTCCATTATGGTCTAATCAAAAGCCTCCCAGTATTGCGCTTCACCGAACTTTCCGAATAAGTTTGATGCCAGGCGAGGTCATGGGCTTAGCAGGTGGTTTGTTCTCCCTCCTGCTGCATTTCCATCCCCAGTCTCGGGATGGAGCCTCGATGCCAAAGAGCCCACCAACGATAATGGAGAAGGCTAATAATGGCCAGCTCGGATCAATAGCGCAGCGTTTTACTGATGGCTTGGGGAGTCATGTGGCGCTCCTAACCTCTGCGCCGCCTTGCAAAGACGATCCCTTCACCACCGGAGCCTTTATTGAGCCACTTGCTTGTGTGATCCTCTGATCGATAAAGCAAAGAAGGCGACAGACAAACATAATGGCTCAAGTAACCTCCCTCACCACATCCCATAATATTCATCCAATTTTTATAAGGAAGAGAGCATCGGGGGGGTGTAGGCTCGCTTGCCTCTGTGTCTGCCTGCCTGCTTGTCATTAGCAGGACGCAGATCAGCCGAAGGGATGCATTAATTTACGGTTTGGAGACGTGTTGGCAATTAACAGCCTTGTAATGTTGTCCTCGGGCTGTTCTCATGGAAAATGGTCAAGACAGGAATAACATGAGAGGAGGAACTTTTTCACAGACTTCAATGCAGATTTTTACAGTTTGGCAAAAAAAACCCCCACAAAAACAGACTTTTGATGGAGATGATGTACATTCCTGGATTATTGCTTTAAGGTGGTCATAAAACTTTTTTTGTTTTGACATTCAGACATTATCAAACCCATTTTATATCGTATGTAATTATAAGTTTCAAGCTTTGCCTTGTGTAACAGTTAAATGAATATGGTCAGCAAGCGAAAAATTTGTCCTTGGGCATGTAAGAGGAAGCAGTTCACACTATAAATTACATTTTTCAATTTATACAGTATAATTGACGGACCTCTGCAAAATGTGAGGTTAGAGCCACAGACCGATGATGATGGTGTGTTTTTCTTTCTCCCTGGTTAAACCATTTAAGTAGTTTTAGCACCCCCTCCAGGCACAACAGTCGGTCCTTTACATACCTTGCTTAAATCAGTATTCTATTTTCAATCTTTTAATAGAGCCAAAATTTCAAAGGCCACAAACCCTGAATTTTATGGTCCACACCTTAAAATCCAGTGGTTCCAGAGTCTTACCGTTGCGCTGATATCAAATCAAAGTGTACTTAAAGAGCGCCAAGTCACAGCAACAGTTATCTCACAGCACTTTACATATAGAGGTGTAAAGGGCTGTGAGACTCTTGGATTAGTTGTAATAGAAACCCAACAGAATCCTCCAGGAGTAAACACGTTGGTGACTGTGGCATAGAGGAAAAACATCCTGTTAGCAGGCGGAAACCTGGAGCAGACCCCGACTCCTGGAGGATGGAGCGTCGGCCTAGATAAGAAGCTTCAACTCAATAAAAAACAAAAAGACTCAAAACATATACACCTCAAATTCCTAGTGTTTACAAAGCCTCTGATCAAAAGTCAGACACACTGGAGTCTTTTCACACTCTTTACTGTCGGCACGAGTAAGATTTAAGACTTCAACTGATGTTGCTGCCACATTATGAATTCAATTCATGACCTCGCTGTTGATGTTAAGCGGATCGCTCTGGGTCAGACCTTGGTAATGTCAGGTGTCTGCTGATGGATGCGTTTTCAAGATATGCAACGTGTGTGTTAAAGGCGCCGCCCTCAAGTAGATAGATCTGGATGAACCTACATACACCCAAATTAGAAAAAAAAAAAAGTGTTCTCAAAATAAAGCTGTCTCGCGTTCGTCCATTCTGGGACTTTTTTATTCTGTTAAGAGTATAAGAACTTTAGCCCATCCTTAAAAGTAGGTCACAGTAATGCACTTTGACACTGGATGATGTCAGCTATAAAACAGAGAAAAACACTCCACACAGGTGACCTGCTCCCTCTGAAGATAGAAATGACTCATTGTAAGTTAATGAAAACACAATGACTCTCATTTTCAGGTAATTGCATGCTCATGAAAACATAATTATGAACATTATATTTCATTTCTACAATTAGATCCTATAATCATACACATTCAACATGTGAGATCTGATAAAACAATAGTTTTTCTGAAAATTCTTTTCTAAGACTTTTATAAGAGTATTAAACCCATTTGTATTTTTCTGCATACAATAATGCACCAGGGAAACTGCTGCCGCTCAACTCTAATGCTCAGTGATGAATAAAAATGACTCATCCGACATCATTGCGATTTGTTTTAACGTTTCAACTGTATATCAAAAAGGATTTTTCAAGCATTTCATCAAAAAATGGACCCATGCAAAAAGAAATATGTATATAAATATTTAGTGAATGTGAGATTAAGTTCAACTGTAGTGTTGAGGTGAAGGTGAGGCTTTAATCTGTGATGGGATGTGGGGTCATGCATGCCCGACCGCACTTGTCCTCAAATACAGCGGTGCCTGGATGAACACTGCTCTAGCCTTCAGAAACCTGAAATTGCAATTTTTCAGGACTGTAGAGAATCTAATTCCATCATTTTCGATTCCTGTAGCTTCCTGGTGTACAGTCAAGGACACAGTTGTTATTGCTAGACATCACAGAGAGACAGCAAATGGACCAAGTAAGAATTACAACTGGACCCCCAGTTAAAGGTACGATCATAATGGACACCTGACAGTCTTGCTTGTGACCTCGTTGCAAAGTCTTGACATGTAGCTTGATCTAGAAGAATTTCAGTGGCGTTCAGAAGAAACGGGACAAAGAAAAGGCAACACATTCTGAAAAGGGCGGGGTACTCACACTGAATTTGATGATGTCGTATATCAAATACCGAGGGACGGGCTGACCATTCACCTTGTCTATGATCATCTCCTGTAGAGGTAAAGACAAGCGTCAGGTCAAGAGAGGGGACAGAATAAACAGGAGGCAGATGTGTATATTTACAAGTGCTTTACAAAGACACGGCGTTACAGAGATAAAGATAAGTGAATGCAGCAGCAGAAACACTGTACAGCCTCAGGTCCAAAGCTTGTTTTTGGACCAGTGTAACAAACAGTGAGGTGAGCACTCTCAAGGGTACGTACAGTACTTTAAAAAAAGTAGAAAAAATAAAAAATGGAGACGCCTCGAGCAGTGAGATGGAATAAGCAAGAAATTTGGGAGGTGGGTGCCGAGTGCGTGTCTGAGGAGGGGAGGCAGGCGGTGGATGGGAAGGGGAAAGACATGAAGCAGAAATAGCAGTGTGCATCTATTATGTAGAGCTCTCCAGTTGAAAGTCAGGTGCAATGGTCATGATCGGAACTGTTACACAACCCCCGGATGACGGCAGAGCAGAGGGGAAAGCAACGAGCTGTGCAACTCTGATGGTTATTTGACCATGAATTTGAGAATAACGCACAGCATTCAGGTGACTATATTTACCCCCTTTGGCTTTAATGTGTTTTTTTTGTAATTCTGGTTTTAAGGAGGCCTGACCAGTTTTAATGTGTATTATGTATGGATGTGTGATGTGTTATGTGATGTGTCAGACACTGTATGCTACTGGGCACTTGAATTGCCCTTCGCTGGGGATGAATAAAGTATGTATGTATGTATGTATGTATGTATGTATGTATGTATGTATGTATCTATCTATCTATCTATCTCTCTATCTATCTTTCACCTGAGAAAATATTTATGCTGCTAACTGGGCTATACTTTTGTCAGATAAAATAGTAGTGGGTGAGTTGAGAAGATGCTGAGGAGATGCCAGAATGTACAATGTGTGTGGTTATGTTCTTCTATACAATGAAGAGACGTGGCCCGATAAGCATGTAGTGAAATAGTGCAACACGTTTTTAAATGAAAACCTCAGGTCAAAATACTTCTCCGTAAATGTGTGAGGATAATATTTGAACTTCTACCACCTGACGAGTCTGTTCAACTGCTACTGCAATAATGTTTTTAAAGAATTCTTTTAATGGCCCTTACTCCCATATGCACAGGTATCATTAAGAATATACCCATATTTTCTAAATAGACAATCCTAAAAACTTTAGGCGATACATTGGTCTAAATTTGTTTTTAAAAACACCTCGAGACATCAGCCTTTATTCGTTTACATTCAACAACCAACTAAAATGTCTTGTGCTCTCCTGGAAAATTCTCAGGACTCGTACATTTTTGATGCCGCGCAAACATCAACGGTTGCACGGGACATGAAACGAAAGAGTAGGAATATGGGTTTTAGAGGGACAGCGCTGTAAGAACTACTCGGATCTTTTACTCAATTCAAAGTGTAAATACATCAATATGAAAACACTCCAGTTCAACCTTTATATTCAAAACCTTCATTTAAAAAAGGGGTGCGTGCGTTTTTTATCAGAAAAATATGCTCCAAGTATAACAAGTAATAGTCGTTGGAGCAAATAAGTCTGTTACTGTCAGGGAGTTGCCATTAAAATCTACGTATAATGGTTTTAGATTACATATTGCCGCTATATTAGCGTGCATACTGTAATTTACGCCTGAAGGAGCTCTCTTCACCCTTTTATAGGGTGTTGGGTCGTTTAATCCACAGCAAAGCATCACATTCTATTAAGGTCATCGTGTGTTTGCTGCATTACTGTCCAGCTAAAAAAACAGCCATATTCAACTTGATAATATATATTTCAACTATGGAGAATTTAAAAGCATACATTTGGCCCAGTTAAAGCTTTTCACAAACAAAAATCAACACGCTTAGAGGTGGTTTTCACAGGACCATGGAAATATTTGGACTGAGAGTATGAAGGAGACATTCCAACGCACAAAATTAACACAAACTATTAATTAAGTACACATCATCCGAGCTAAGGTTGTACATGAATCATGCGAGCTGTTATCTTTTATTAGGAATGCAAATTATGCTTTAGAAGTTTGGATTTTACTCAGTGCTGAGAGATATTGTTGAGCTGCATTCATTTGTATATTGGCTTTAACAGTAGTGGTGGGTTTCCCAGCTTTAATAGTCTGCTGTTTGTCTTGGAATGTTCATTCGTTCTGGCTGATATGATTATTCAATACAGTGCGCGTCACGTAACAGAAGGGCCATACGTAACATTCAGTTGCCAAAGCCGGAGCACGAATGAAGAAAGGGGAGCAAATGGCAGGCGTGCATTGCCCTGTAGGAGGAATTCGGGGGGGAGAAATGATGTCATTCCTGGAGGCAGTCATCATTATGCATCTGGTGCATTGAACCATTGCACAGACAGACAGCAATGGGTGAATACATTAATGTGACCAAAGAAACCCACCAAGAATTCAATCTACACTGTGCAGTCATCCAATACTGAAAGTCAAGTTGATATAAAGCTCATTAAAACTGTACTAAAAAAACACTATATAAAGACAAAAGACAGTGCCTTCGGGCTAAAGATGAAACATATCAGACAACGCAGCTGGGCTTCGACAAGGATCTTCGCAAACAGGCGAACACTGCCTCTCTGCGCCCAGAGCCAGGAGCATCAACAGATGAATAAACACCAGTCAAAACAAACCTTGTAGCTATCTAAACACACATCCTCACACGGCTCCTTCAAAGAAACACTAATACGCCGCAATTAGATGGCCTGTGTTAGCGAGGAAGTGAAATTCCCCGCATCCATCAGCCGCTGCCAAGCCAAAAGGAGGCGCGCAAAAGTATTTTGCATAAAATGGCTAAACAAGGCCGCGAGGAAAACACAGCATACAGCCGGCAAGTTATTCGTCATCTACCACTGTACACAAACACGGCCAGACAAGTATAATCAAATCAAACCACGACATCAACACACGGCAATCTGTGTGTTTCTGCCTTGAGTTGGGGGGGGTTGATGGCGATGACTCATGCATGTGCACCTGCTGCTGGAGAATGCCGCACCCTTTGTGACCTGGCTCACACAGACATGCCTAGAGAAGTCTCAGCCTGGTAACACGCCGACAAGTCACAAGCCTCTGCCGCTACCACAGGGACGTGACCACTGAGCACTATAGCGTTACACCACAAGGTGCCGAAAGGAACCAGTGGGGGGGGGGATGTCTGCAGAGGGCAAAGAAGATCATCTCCAGCTGTCTTTGACAGCCGTCACTAAGTTTTCACAACCAATGTCAATTATCTGCAAGGACGAGCATTGGGACGATGACCGGAATGTGACAATGCTGGAAAGAGAGGGTTGTACAAGTCTGATAAACAAAGGAAAGGAAGTCGGAGTCCATTCAATGTCTGAATGGAATTTAACTTTAGGAATGCATTCAAACAATACAATAACGCAAATACATTAAAACTTTTGGAGAAACATTTCAAATTTATGGGGATTTCTACACAGAAGCACAAGCAAATATACATTTTTTTCAGTGTGTAAGTTTAGGAATCTATCTCATTCCAGAAATATAGTACCATATTCAAAAAACACCGTATGTCAGTTTAATGATGAGGTAATCTTGTGCTCTAATTAGCATGAGTTGTGTATGTCTGCAGAGGGAGTGTCCCCACCAAAAGGTCTGCCTCATCTCTACTGAAGCTCAGGACTGACTTGGTTTTATTTCATCAGTAGAATCAGGCAGTGCAATCAACACTGCCAAAATATACCCTTCATATAATCATTATAATATCATAAGATCGACCTTCATGTGCACAGAACACACAGAGGTGCTTTTATGTTTGTCAGTTCTTCACCACTGCGTACTGATCAGAGCAGTTCTGAAGTCACTGCCGAAGACCGATGCGACCTCTGTGTTTTTAATTAGGAAGTCCAGAGTCATTTGAGCCGTGAGATGAGGATTTATTTGTTTGAAAAGATCCAAGTGAATAACGTTGATTTGATAAGGCCGTCTGCTGATATGATCGCTTGGTTTTAATGTGGGGACTTTTGTTTTTGTGGCGGGATTTATAGAGGATGTCTGGTACCCGAGACAAAACACACACTGTGTCTGATACAGGAGGGCATTTGTTGTTGTCTGAATGAAATCTTCTGAAGTGTGCATTCAATTTTGAATTTCTCATGTGGCCATCTCGAGCTAACTCGTCTCGTAAGGAAAATGTGAATTACAGAAGATGCCAAACTCACCCCGTCCAATAGTGTTTTTGATAAATGGACGCGCGGGTCCTTCCGGAAAGGAAACTCTAGGTTCGCTATGTGGAAGATAGTGTTGTCTCTGTCGATCATGAACACTTCATTTTTCCCGTTGATCAGCATCATGTATCTGTGGGAGAAGAGAGAGGTCCATCACTGCACGTACATATAGGCCATAAAACATTGTGTGCACACTTGTAAACTGGAAAGTACCAACACTTCACCGAGAGTTTCAATAGAATGCAAAATACCTGCTGTGTTTCTGATTCAGCAGGTATTTTTGTTTTTTTTAATATATCTTCATTGGCTTTATTACATAGACAAGGCATTTTCAGGCAAATATACATTACAGTTCTGTAAAATATTGTCAACTCCATTATCAAGTGCTTGCAGGCCTTGTACAGAGAATAAAACGTACATACTTGAGAAAAAAAAAATTTGGGGGGGGGGCTAACAATAAAAAACAAAGATAAAAAAAATTAAAATAACAAAGTAAACGCACACAAAAAATACTAACAAATGGAACAAAACAGAGCACCAGAAAAAAAAAAAAAGGAGGTCCCACAACAATACACCGGTCCACTATACCTTTACTGTCTAATTTAAATTGTTTTTGAATGTGTTTTGTTTAGAATTACCATCTAATAAAGGAAGTCTAAGTCTAAATTACAACGACTGTGACCGTGTGATTTCTATTTACCAATCTGAGCCTTTTCTGCAAAATTCCAAGCTGCCAGAACTCACAATTGATTTAAATTTGTTTACTTGGAGAAGTTAATCCAAGAGCAAAAGAAAATAATTTGGGATGCACTCAGCTCAACAGCACCACAATGGCTGTGCACCTCTGGTAGTTTGCAAATTGGCTTGTTTGATTGAAATTGCATAAAAGCGTGAGCTTTTATCATGTCTGACAAAATGCAAGCAAAAAAACCTACCAATTACCAAATGAAAGCTTTAATCTTGCTGTGTTACATAGTTGTCAGTGCAGACCATGAGCCTTTTGATTCCTGAGAATGATTAGACACAAGAACAGGTAACTTTTTCCAGTCAACTTGAAAGAATTTTGGATTTAAGTACAAACAAAAATACAATAAACTTTATAACACCACAGTTGCAGACATTCACTTATGACTAAATGTAAGCACCTGGAGCTGCTTGCAAGTGTTTTTTCTCTTACACTACACCACAAACCAATTGTATTTTCCATTAAAATATCCTTTCCTGCACCAACACAAACCCCTAACATGAGAGAGATTACTCTATCTCCAAATTGCATACATCACCAGAGCAAGGTAATTTGTTTGCATAAGCAGGAAGCTTAACTAATCCTTGGCTGGCCTTCACAGGTGAGATTTTGCACAGAATACAAAACACAAAATTTAATTTCCACAATCTGCCACAAATTCAACTTCTGCAGGAGGAAAACATTACGTTAACATAGACAAGAGCCATTGTGGAGCAGTAACAATGCAAAAATGTTGTTTGTTTAACATTTTTTGTGTGCAAGCACAATATATTACAACAAATCCATAATAAATACTACATATTGTACAAAGGTTGAAAGGCTACATCCAATGTAATACATTTGGTTCAACATGAATAAAAACTATTAGGTTCCGTTTCATTCTGGAGACTTGTCCTGACTGAACAATCTGACAACTGCTTATTATATGACGAATATGGCTGATCTATTTGGTTATTGCATCATCCAAATGCAAAATCAAGAATGGAAATGGCTGCTGATATTGGAACATCAACTGGTAAAATGCAAAATGTGACAATATGAAAGAATGCATGAAATTAATTAAGATGGGAAGTCTGCATTTGCTGTACTGAGGCAAGAGACAATGTTTTGAGAGGGATAATGTGACTCAGTTATGTGTTTATGAGATGAACTTTACTAGTTCCTTCTGGGAAAATTAATACCCCACAATAATATTTGATGTTTAATGTGTTGGGTCTCTGGCGAGTAAACATTGGTGTTAAGACACATTTTTAAGGTTATATTCATAAAGAAATCAACATTTCCCAACTTAAGAGGTCACCCCTAATGAGGCAAGAACCAAACTGCATTTATTAATTCTGGTTTGGACACTGGGATTATTATGACCATTCACAGGCATTGTACAAGGTGACAAATTTCTATTTTGGGTACGGTAAGCCTGGCCAAATAAATGTGTAAAGATCTGGCAACACAAAAACAGAAGAAATATGCCATTTAAAGAAGCCAGGGAATATAAAGGAGACAAAAACAAGTCCAAGGAGTAGCAATTATACTCTGCAGTTACATGGATTTTCATCAGTCTATTGTATTCACCATTACTATTAATCACAAATTTCTTCACGAGCCACAATGTAATTAAGAAAAGCATAAACAAGCATAAATCATGTTTCTCAGCGTCAGTGTTGTTGACGATGCACAGCGACTTCAGATATTGTGTCATTGTTAAAGGCATGTGACTTCATCTTCACTGCTATTGGTTTGTTTCCGTCAGTGTGAAGAAAACTATTACAGATCTATGGTTGCCGCTGCGGATTTCATAGCATAACGACGGATGGATCAAACTGCCATTTCGTCGGTATGTCAGAGTCCTGGCAGTGGTGGAATGAGTGTGAATCATGCAAAGTCAAAAGTGAAGCTCTTTAAGATGTATTGCAGGACAATTACTTTTTCATTCACATCTCCACTCAACTGAAAGACTCAAAAACTGGGGCGCGGTGACTACTGGACCGTTAAAATAACTGTCAAAATACGCAAACTTACAAGCACAGGTCAGGATATGAGCATTTGGCTGGTATTAATTTGACCCTGCTCTTGCTCTACATTGTGCTCAAAAGGTGTGCGCGGTTACTGGAGCATAAAGATCACACAATACGATACGACATCATCTCTAGACTCGCCATTTCATTTGCTGTTTTTTTTTTTTTGACCATCTCCACTGTAAAAGATGTGGCAACACGCTTTGCATCATATAACGTGGTCTTACATACAGACTATATATAACTCTTTTTACAGTTTAAAGCAATTAACCTTCTCTGAATGAATCATTTAATTTAGAGACGAGTGAAAAGTGTGGCATTTAATGGAACGCTTAAAACTTAATTGAACAAATGCAGAAGAGTTATTTGTGCACCCTAAAAATAGAGAATGCTAAGAATTAACAACTTCTAAATAAGTATTACTTTAGTGACGTTAATGCATTTAAGTAGCCTAATTAAACAAACATTACTCGGATAGTGAGTTTACTTGAGAGAGATTTATTTTACATGACAATACAGTGAATTTGATTATATTTATGATTATATATAAAAATATTTTGGACTCATTATAAACCCCCAGTGGGGCAAATTAGGCTACTACGATCAAGGTAATTAATGAAAATAATACAGGAAAAAAAGCCAATGAAACTTTACATCGTTTAGATGTTAAAATATTATTATAAGGTCAGTCCACAAACAACAAAAAGCTATCACATAGAGCCTGAGCCTCCACAAACCAGAGAAAAGCTAAAGAAAACTCGTTAGAATTCACCTACATTTTATAGGAGGTGAGAAAATTGTGATTCAGATCATGAATCGCGATTGTACCTACAAGATTACCCAGCCCTAACTCCTGAAAACATATGAAAATTCACTAAACACTGTAATCAGACACAGAACACAAAAACAATAACCGGACATGTGCTTGATACATAAGACGAGTCACGTTATTTCTACAGATGTGACAGATAGGAATCCTGAATACTAGCCAAAGGCGTACGACTTCACTTAAAGCACTGAGGACAGAAGTTTATCATTTCATCAACAGAGTGGGGGGATTAGTCAGTGTTGGCATATTTCAGCAAGACAGAATCCTTGATCCTCCCTTCTGCTCAATCCCAAAATGAGTTGAAATGACGAGCCACACCCAAAAAACACAGGTCCCATTGTCTCTATTATGTTATCCTCCACAAAAAGCTCCCAAACAAGAACTGCAACACACAGTTACTGTTGTAACATCTGTATTCAGCTGCTTAGTTAACACTGTCATTTACAGACATATCTTGATATGAAATACTTCCTTTCTGGTAAGTTAAGTCCAATGAAGTAACCCAACGTGACATATTTATTGGTTTTGAAGTCACTGCAGAAAAACAATGAAACGTATGAAGGCTTTATTGGCTGCAACAAGCAATTGTTACCAATAAATATGAATTTACCTTTACCGTTACCTTTACAATTATTATTTTTAACGCTCCAACATGCCCACAATTACCTGAATGGCCTTTTAATTGCTTGTGTTTAGATTCATATCTGATCTTAATTAATGAAAATAAATAAATTTAATCTCTATAGTGTCCTCGGAGGCACTGCCATAAAGTGACTGACCTGGCTCTAAAAACAGCTATTGACAAATGTACTTGTTTAGCGGTGTGGTGACTTCATTAGCAACTGCTGAACCCAATTACACTCTGCAGGCTGTAATATAAAGTGAAATACCAAGTGCTGAATGAAGCAGCTAACTTCAGACTACCGACCTAATGAGCAGCACAGTCCAGCTACATCTCCAAAGGTCAAGTATTCTAATCAATGCAACTCAAAGTGCTGAGATAATTAGCCTCCAGTATAACATATTACAGAATCCCTGCTTTGGAAACGTGATGTGAGGAGTGCTTTGACAACACATGCTTGAATGAATGGATAGAATGCTTTTTTTGGGGGGGAAAAACAGTCTGACGACAGAGACTGACGTGGAGTGAACCGCTTCCCCTCTGACACAGCTATACATCTCTGGTACCTGCTGCGGCTCTGCACCATTAACACGTTGGGATTAGATGTAATAACTATGCCATCGGTGCCAGCTGGTTCGAAGTGGGAAACTTGACAAGCTGCCAAGAGTGTGTGTATGTGCAGAATACTACACTGACAGATAAAAGTCAGCGCTGCAAACAGAGTTGTATGTCGGGCTGTCGAGATATTGAAATCCCAGTTACAGATTCTGACGCAATTAAGCTGTGATTAACAATATTAGCTATTCTCTTAACATTATGTCGCTGTTGCAGCAAGTCCAATAATATTTTTCTGTCTTGTGAAACAGAGATGTGACACACAACAAAAGATGAGTACCTCGCAAAAGAACAGTATGGTGTAAAATTGCTATCCAGATGTGACAAATGACTCTTCCCAGTGGCCGCCATGGCAGTTCAATGTCCACAAACACACTGAATATGCAGTTACTGATGTGGCTCCATGTGAGGTTGGGTCGAGATAACAGGAGAAAAGCATCACCGTTGCCATTAATGTGGCAATCATAATAGCATTTTTTTTACTGAGCATTTCTTTACTGAGGTACTATTTGCACAATGTGAACAGAGTAAATATGTAAGAATGATCTGTAACTTGAAGTGACTGAACAGTAAATGGTCTCCGTCAGTGTTTTATGATGTTTTTGGATGCGTTCATTTACTTCCGAATTAAGAACAGGTCAAACCCATGTGAGAGCATTTAATCCTAAAATGTATCAAATGGAAATATTCTAATTAAAAACAAATTGCATACAAAAAAAACTGCCTTAATTTTTTTTTCCTGGTTAAGCAGATACTTCATAGCTGCGGACTGTGGGTGGAAACAAAACACAGCCATGGGAAAGAGTGGTGTTTGAACTAAAACGGAGGTCTTGGTACCTGGTGCAAATGGACACACGGTGGAAAGGCATGGACACAGAAAAAAAAGAAAAGAGCATCTCAATACAAGCAAATTTCAAATAAGGATTCCCATGGACAGGAGGATCTTGTCGTGCAAAGGGATGAGATCTTTTCTTTCTGTGAGGGAACAATGTCTGAGAAGATCAAACAGATGTGTCACTGCAGAGAAGATCTGTCAACCAGCGCAGACACAACAAGGTCTGCACTGGGCAGAAGAGTTCTCCTGCTGTCTAATTGGCCAGTTAGCCATGGATAACGCTGTCAAGTGTGTTCAGAAGAAAGCAGAGGGAGACCATTAGTGCTGTGTGACTCCCAGTGGTCCTCTTCTTCATCACAGCTCGACCCTCTTCATCCTTCCCTCTGTGTTATATTAACAGCACAAACTATAGGCCTTTTTCATGCCCAATCAGAAAATATTCTACCTAATGCGTTCTTTCATTCACACAAGTACGGGTTCCTCTCGCTTTTTTTTTGGGTCCTTTTTCCCTGCTCTCTGATGGGTGCCGTGAGCCTTAGATTTTATCCTTATCCCTGAGTCCTGTCCCTGGAGCACTTTAGTCCTAATGAGGCACAGACGGCCATTGTGTCTCTGCTGGTCTCGTCTTGCAGTATGACTGACGGCAGCTGAACTACAGGGGAGGCCCGGAATCAAATCCAGCAGCTTTGCACATTATTAGCACACCGTCAAGAGCCAGGGCAATAGAGTCAGTAGAGAGTAAAAATATGGACAAAGGACAACTAAAAAAATCACTAATGAAAAAGGTATGTGTTTATATGGTGCTGGTGTTAAATCTGTCTTGGACAAGTTACATATGGTTGACTGATTTTCTGTAGTAACACTCATAAAACCATAAAGTTTACATATTTATATTAAATTCCATTGTAAACAAGCATATGCCGTTCAAGAAATGTGTCTGGGATTTGTAATATTTCACTCAGTCTGTTTGTTTGCAGACACGTACACCCTGATTAAAAATGTGTTTTGCTTTTTTTGGTTGTTTTTTTTTTTTACAGTTTTTTCTTTCAAATACCTTCCTGATGAACTCAGCATTTCAGTAATGGCTTTTTCGTTATGTTCAAAGAGTCCGAGGATGGTGTTTTTTCTTAAGACCAAATATACAGGCCTTTGTTTTACCCATCCATCCTTATCAGGGTGGATCTTTGTCTGTAATTTGACTGTGAGTCGCCATGAGTCGCAAAAGCCATTAGTGCCACTTACGTTCTGCATGAGATGTATATCTGTTTAAACAATCATCCGTCAAAAGAAAAAACCGTTTGACTGAAGACTGACGGTTCCAGCGTTCCACAGTTTGTCCACTGTCCCATGCATTTAGGGGACTGGAAGAAGACACAATCATTCCAATAGGAGAAGTAAACATGATTAATGGATTGCGAGAGACTCTTCTGGTCCCATGTCACCCAGGAAACATTTAAGTCAATTCCCATATACTTTGTCAACAACCTAAGCCAATTGTATCTTAAGATGAACTGATGAGTACGCATCTGCCTGAGGAATGAACACAAACGTCTTCTGACAAAATCTAAAATAATGTTTGTTGCCTGAAAAAGTATGATATACGTGTTTATTATTGGATTTTTTTTATTCTTCATTCATACGATCAAATGACCTTTGCAACATGTAGCAATTTAGGAAACAGGAAGTGATTAAAATAACACGAATGTGTGAATGAGAGGATGCTCATTTAAGGAATATGCCATTTATTTAACGCATGTTAATTTCTAAAGATTTTGAGTAACAGTCGAAGATTACAGTGCATTCTTTAAAAAAATAATAAAATGGGTAGTAAACAGAATCTCAGAAATTTCTGTATTCAATTTTGAAGTCAGACCATTATAAATGGGGCTGAAATCATTTACAAAGTAACCAGGCTAACGAGGAGTGACAAATGGAAACGGAGAGCTTAGCAGATCGGTGCCAAGTGTTTCATTAACAGCAGCAAATCTTGAATTTTCTCAGTCAAATCTCAGCGTAACCACATTACAGATGTCGTACTTCTCTTGCCAGTGCTTTTTCCTAACAGAAAACTGAACACAACAGGTACATGGGGAAATAAATTCATCTAACGCACTTTACAAATTCCTAGTGATATTTACCAGCTTTTGAGCGTGTAAGAAAAAAAAAAAACTATTCTTGGTGTGATCCCAAGAATAGATCCTATAAGTCGACAGAGTCTGGTTACTTGGCAACTATTGCATCAAAACCACCGGGATTATGGAGTTGTCATGGTAAACAGAAGTGGTAGAAAGATGGAACTTGCACTTCCTCTAATAAAGTCCAACTTGAGCAGCATTGTTTGTTTAAGTCCTGAGGACGTAATTGGCCACTCTGCCTCCTCCTCTACTTTTCTGGGGCACAAACCAATCTAGCCATGACAGGAGGCTCAACAACAAGATGATTAAAAACTCAACCCCGTCCATGTCTCCCCTTTTGGCAAAACCCACTGATTTCGCTGTCCTTTCCAAAGCCCATTAGAAGCCATCCCCCCTTTGGCACATGGCAGGCGGTGACAGTCTCTACCCTGATGTCGCTGCCCTGTGCGACAAAGGCTGCATATTTTAGGAAACTTTCCTGCTATTGTGCGTTTGAGCATGACAGTTAAATTGTCAGGTGCCTTGAAGTCACACATGCAATAGTTGTATGGAATTCCTTGTGCTTTGATCACAGGACACATTCGCCATAATCCTGTTCACATCCATAGCTGCATTCACGTTTCGAGTATTGACGACGGATCGAGTCGAGCCACGGTACAGTCCTCGAAAGCATATCCCAAAAATTTTCAGTGACTATGTGGTGGCCAATACACATGTAAAAATGATGCCTCGTGCTCCCTGCGCTGCTCTTTCATGATCCTGATCCATTGGCAGTGTCCAATCTACACTCAAAAACAAACAGAGCTGTTTAAGCAGTGAGATGTTCCTCACTGCATCAGTTAGTGTTAAAGACGTTGTCAGAGGAAACCTATAAATCACTGCAGTAATTAAACCCAAGTGGGTACTCTTACTTGGCCAAGTTGTGTATTTGCCACTAGCTATAGGAAAACAGACTTATCGCATCCATTTGGGACGGTGAATCAGTACGCAAAGTCGTTTAAACTTGGCATTTTCAGTAAAGAAAATAACATCTTTAAAAAGGAAATGGCTCATTATAAAAGTTAAAATGGCCTCCAAAAAGTTTCTCATCTGCACCTGTTCCAACAAATGGAAAGACCGACTCATTTAAAATATATAATGCTTAAATACACCCAGTGGCAAAATGCAAAAAAAGAATTATTCTGGACCACCATGAAAAGCCAAATTTCTCACAAGAAACCAATCTCAGGTCCTAAAAATGCCACGAGCTAAAAGGATGTTTAATAAGACATTCTCGGCACAGTCAAGGCAATGCATAATATGAAAGACAAATTAAGCTCACACAGCATGACTGCAATCAGTATATCTCAGTGAAAACGCTCATAACCTCAGGACCCATCAATCTTGTCTGACGCATAGCGAGTGTTCCACATATTAAAGAGCACCACAGTCTGAAGAATGGAAACACGCGGCATAAAAGACCGAGTTATCGGCAATGTTCTTAAAAACTTTCACATTACATCAGACGACAGAGTCAATCTCTTTGACCTACCGAGGATTTTCTTCTAAATATTGCTCACTTTTGATGTTCTCTTCTGTGACTCTCTTCAACTCAACAAAAAGAAACCTCATTCTCCGTGTCACTCCTGACCCAGATACAAAGTAGTTCAGCAGTTTAGCATTTCAAAGCCTTTGCTAATCATCCATCTATTGAAAACACCTTATACCTTAAAAGACGAAGAAAAAAAAACATTTGTATTTTCTCTGCTTGATGTAGAAAATAGATGCAGTAGATGCAGTAGAAAAGCAACACGACTGAGGAGTGAGTGTGCAAAGCTGTAGCTAAAGCTGCTCACTTACAGGACACCTGCTCAGCCGGCTCATTTTATTCATGCTATAACTCAGTTTCTCCCTTATGACGGCTATTTCTCCTTATTCATATCTTTGCTGCCGGCAGGCTCGGAGTGAGGCTGTGATCTGTCATATGTGTACAAATTCATATTTTCAACCACGCTGCGATCAAAGTGGGCATCACTATCCACATTTCCTCGCGTCAAGCTCTTTTTTGACCTCATATAGCATTCATTTTCTTTCCGCATTAACCATCTCTGGCTGTTGACCTGCAAGTTGCTGCGAGCTCCTTTTTCATATTTTAGCATTCCAGAGCAACTACAAAATGTTGGCAAAAAATATATACTTTGATTGCAATAGATCTGTTTTTGTGTTCTAACATGATGCACAATAACAATGCAGAGAGGCCTGGACACTTCTGTCTGTGTTTGGACATCAGTTGTCCATGGCAACCAGACTTAATGAAAACCAACACCTGTAGGATTGTAATAATGAAACTCAGATGGATTTCTTGCTTCAGTTTCTGCCACATTGTCCTTATGCTCTTTTTCTTCTGAAACAAACAGCACACAAAGGCCAAACTTGCAGTAAAGCCTCGGCTTCTTGTCATCACTAATAATGCCGCTCCGAGAGCTCTGATCCATTGCTGAGCTTGTTGAAATGAGGTAATATGAAGCTTTCTGAGAGGAACAGGCGGTGTCTTTCATAGAAGAAAAAGCCTTTCCTTTTCAGCATGCGCCTATAATGTAAGTCCCAAGGTGAGCGCGACTTTATTGCCTGCGTCCAGACCACGCTGACTATCCACATCATAACACTGCATCTATTCCACAAATTCCTCAATCTTTTGTCAGTCATATTATGTGGAAACGACACTGTTCTCATCTGTACTCTAATAAGAACCAGAGGCATTGACAGGAGACTGGCACACCACTGACAAAAGAGAAAAATACAAAAGAGGGAAAACTTTTATCATGTAAATATACTCAAGTGGAAGCTTTGGGGATATTCAAACATGGCAGAAAACGAATAATACTCCAACTTTCTGGAGTGGAGTGTCCCATACTGTACCAATAGTAAGGTGGATTTTCTTCGTGGTACACAGCATATGGTTATATCATATTCTCAGAGGAATAATACATAAGTTATGTGATTCCAACATCCTCTCTAGAAATACCTTGCGATATTCCCTCCAGCTGTAAAGGCAATGTGTTGAGGTGAAGCTCCACTATCAACTGCAGCACATCTCCTTTCGCACACACTAAACAACAGTGACAGGCAGGAAGCTGCATGAACTTAGACAGGGCTAACATTATGCATGATAACGGCCAATGTAGTGATGTTTAATTCACACGGCAACTGCAATGCCAACTTTACCTTCTTGGCTCCACCATTTGTTCAACACTACAGTGTGTCGGGTACACTGAGCCACCACGGCCCACATCCAGGCATGTCTCTCCATTTGTATGAGGGCGCTCACTGACATAATGCTTTCCCAAGCACGTTTAGCCCATCATTAAACGTCAAAACTAAGTGCGTAACCATTAGCATGAGGTAACAATTATATCCATAATCCAAACACCAAGTGTGGAACTTTGAAAAGACACTGCAAAAAATGTGTGAAATGTCCTCACGTCAAAATGCCTTCACAAATATTTATACATAGTAAACATTGTGTCTCCACAAATATACAGTTAAAACCATACAGGACATACAAGACAAGCTTGAGTAAATTACTCTTGGGATGAATAAATGATAGCCTTTCTATCAGACAAAAAAGGCAGCTTCTGGTGAGGTTAAACTCTAAAATACACTGGGTGGGACTGGTTGTGACTCAGACAGGCACCAACTAGAGCAGAACCACTCTATGGTCTAGCTCTATAAGAAACAGCAGCTATTGTTCAACTCCAAGAAAACCATAATGTAATGCAAAACCCACCTTAACCGAACAATTCAGGAATAATTAAAGGAGAAGGTAAGTGATATTTGCAAAGTCAGAGCAACAGTGATGACTCACTACATTTGTTGGTCATTCATGTGTTTCAGTGGGGAAAAAAAGGCACAAATCCTGGAAGTTTTTGTTATCATTAGAGCATCTGATTGATGTCTACGCTCTACTGAATGCCCTTCTTGTTTATTTTAATGATTCTTTCATATTAGCATCTGACCAAAGTCTTGGTACATTTACTTTTATTCACAGATTTGCTCTAGGACTACAAAAGAAACTCTCTTCGTTGAACACAGTTTCCATTTCAAGGTTTACTGATCTTGTTTGTATTATTAGGAAGTTCAATTTGACATAGTGCATCCATCTACTGACTCATGAAATAAGTTTCCCGATTTTATAGACCAGTTTCTGTTTGATGCCGGGATTGTTCTTCTGAGCAGAAAGAATAAGCAGCATGTCATATAATCTTTTCCAAAGCGTGCGTATCATAAAATTGAAGGATGATTTGAACATGGTAAAACATCCCTCTACTATTTCATGGCAGTCTAAATTCTCCTCCAACATACAAGGAAAACAAGGTGAAAGACATGAGCTTCAAACTTCTAGTGCTCAGTCTACACAAATATAGGAATCTGTCTTCGCTAACCAACCGTTTGTGGATAATGGCAGGTGATGATGCGCATCAGTCTCTTGGGCAGAGGTCAAATTTATACTGGGCTACTCTCAAATTTACAGGAAATTAAAACACAATATGCAAAATTCCAAGATGAGTCGCATTGATTAAATATTCACCAGTTCTCCATGTTGCCACAGTACGAGAGAAATAGCAGACAAAGGGAATACTGACCCTTGTTTCCCCTTAACAGCAGCCTTTAGCAACAGAGACACAAAACAGGGAAAAAAAACAAATCTCAGGAATGTGAGTGGAAAGAACAAAGGCCTTGCTGCATATTTCATTCTACATGGGAAAGGGGGCAATTGGACATAGTCAGCCTGTCGAGCCTGTGGCTGCAACTGTGAAGCCAGTATTTCACTTTTCCAGTTACACAGTGGCTATTCAGGTTTATTACCTATATGAAAAAAGTGTCATTAAAACTTAACGAGTACCTAACAAGGGAATGAAGGTGCATGAAGCTTTCACCAGGTCATATGTTTTACGTAATTGAGCTAGAATTCCACATTATCCTTTCAGCACATTGCAATTGAGTTGGCCTAATAGGAATCAAAACCAAAGCACCTCCTCTTGTCTCTAATCAGGTTTATAATGATGATTTCTTTCAGCTTTTTCCCTTCTGGGGTCATCACAGCAAATCCAGTTCGCATATTTGATTGGGCAGGAGTTTTACATCGGATGCCCTTCCTGACACAACCCACTGGACACTCATCCCGGGAATCGAACCCGAGTCCCCTATGAACCAGCCCGGTGCCTTACCAACTGAGCTATCCAGCCGGGTATAATCAAGTTTATAATATGGTGAAGTAAAAAAAAAAAAAAACAGAAAAATAAATTCTTCACATTTCTACTTATAAAGTCGCCACAGAAGTTACATGGCAGTTTCCCTACCTGCACTAGTCATACATTTATTTATCCATCTGTAATTACAGTCAGGAAGAAGGAGTGTCTGCCTGTTACAGTTTTAACAGGAATTCAATAAATTGAGACCAAAATGAGCACCAACTGCAAAATGTCAGCTTTCAGACTTTATGTGCAAATATGAGGCAAAAGACGCATGACCCGTCGCTTCATAAGCTCAGTACAGAAGTACGCTGATTTTAAATGAATGAAAAAAAGCTTAAAGTTTTCTCTCCAGCACATCAGTAAACATATTAAAACAAGCAAAAAGAAACAATATTTCAAGAGGATGAAAAGGTCATGCCTAAGATCTGTTCTATGCAGATGGGTTTGTAATTATATCCAGGGGAATATTATGTCACCTGCCACAAATACATCACACATTAACTCAACCACGGCAAATGGTCAATGGCGTGGATGTAAACAACAACAAAGGAAAGCGAAAGCATGTGGCGAGCCAATTATTTACTTGTATAGACAATTTAAATAACCTCCAGACATGACGTGTCTGAATTTTGTGGCTGGTGTTTGAGGTGAAAGAGGTGTTCCGTGCACTTGTAGATCCACTGTCATCTGTAAATTGCAATTGTAAATTTCAAATTGCACTGATTTTCTTAATGATGATGATGATTTCTTTTGTCTTTTTCCCCTTCCGGGATCGCCACAGCGAATCCTATTTGCATATTTGATTTTGGCAGGAGTTTTTACGTCGGATGCCCTTCCTGACACAACCCACTCACCCCAGGAATCGAACCCTGGTTCCCTATGCACCAGCCTTTCTTAATAGCTTTTTCAAGGTTGTTCCAATTTTTTGGGAGGACAGGATAGTTTGATGTAAACATTTTAATAATGTAATTGTACTTTTTTTTTTCATTCGAAAACACAGAGGAAAGTTTAGAGTAAACATGTTATTTATTTACAATGTCATTATTTTACTGGTCTGGCCCAATTCCGATCACATTGGGAGGATGTGACCCCTGAACTCAGATGAGTTGGGTAGCCCTGGTTGAAGTGACTTGATGATTTTTATATTGTTTTAATGAGGCTGTGTGGATCATAGGCAAATGCAAACCATGTACATAATCAATGCAAGCAAACATCACATACTTTGTCACTGTTTTGTTAGTGCTTGAAAAAAATTACAGTATACAACTCTACACATGCTGTGCTTTATGAAAGGGAAGAGATCGATCAGTGCTTCGTGATGGACAACAAGTAGATACCCATGGAGAAACACGTGGACAAGTGCGACACTGTAAAGGCAACCTGTAAGATTTGACTCACCGTGTGCCATCTGCTTTCCAGCTGACTTTGTATGGATTCTGCTCCAAGAACTTAAGGTTTTGTCGATCCATGGATACAGGCTGGGCTCCTGGAAATCCAGACCTGGAAGAAAAACGAGTATGCGCCGGACTTATACATTTATTATGGTATGTCATTAAAGAGCAGAATTCCATGTCCAACCTTAAATAATATATGCACCTTGTTTCTGTTGAAAACTGTAAAAATAACAACCATTAACAAAACAACCAACGAGGCAGGAAACTGGGGAACACAGCAGTCACTGAGCCTGTTTGCGTCAAAAAAGCCTGACTTTTCAATGCAATGCCAAATTCTTTTCTGAGCATGTACTAATGATGGTGGACTGAAACTTTATATTACTGTCGTCCACTCACATTTCACTATATTGTTTGCGATTTCTGCATTTCACCTATGTCAAATACACGTACAGATGTAAAAGAATTTTAAAAAATCACATTAACAGGAATACGTGTACAAAGACATCAGGGTATTTGGGGAGGAATCCGGATGCGTTGATCCAATTAATCACAATCAGATGATTGTCCTTATCTGATGAAATGTATCAGACTATGGCATTTCCACGAACCCCTGAATAACCTCATAACTCCAGAAATGAGATAATGGTGAAAGTAATTGTGTGCATGCAAAGGGTTCATTGTCTACATATGCCTACAATAAAGCAATATAAGAAAATGACAGCAAAGAAGATGAAAAAATAAACTCTGAAAGGTTCAGATACTGAAAATAGCTGTGTGGACTGTGTGCATTTGCAGTGAAGTGACAAGGCAGTGCAGCTGACTCCAGACTATTTCATTAAACAAGCTGAAAGTGCATGTTATTTTATTCCTGTTCTTGACTCTAGCTGCTGTCGAAAAGTGTCAAAAAGGAAAAAAAATTGATTAAAGGCAAATGAGTCTGTGTGAGCACAATAGAGACACCCACATGTACAAGTACCATGACACACAGTTGCATTGAGGGGTGGGGGGGTCTTACTTGTCCCACTCTGCCATTTGCTGACAGAGTCTTTGGATCTCTCCTAGTTTTGGTTGCACGGTGATCTGTGTGACTCCTCTCACCGTGACACCTTCGAGGAATACTGCACCCTACAGCGCAAGAAAAACAAAAACAAAAAAACAGAGGGTTAAAAAAACCTTGCGGGGAATTTGAAAAACTCTCAGCTTCCTCCTACACAGGTGACATTTCTGCACACAGATGTTTCTTTGCTTTGTAAATTCCGATATGCAGAGACAGCGGGTTGCAGTATAATGAACGTGGCTTCCATTTTGACCTCTCTGCTTTCAGAACCGTTCTCCCGAATCATTTCATGAGTTCTCCTTGCAGATGCCTGTTCTTCTGCTTCGACTCCCAGGAAACAGGACTCTACTTCCTGCCCTACCCCTTCCCACCGCCCATCACCACCTGCACCTCTTGCACTCCATTTTAATGGAGGAATTAGCTCGTATCTACTTTGACAGAACAGTTGGAAGACGTTGATGCCACTCCTTTCACGCCACCAGTCATTATTTCACGCTACCCTCATTTCCTTTACTGCAGCTATTTCTCAATTGACGTGACCCTTTTCCTCTCATTCTACATACGGCCAGATGATTAATAGAAACAGGTATAATATGGAAATATGTGCCAATTACGTGGAAATAGCTGTGGCATGATAAATTACAGTATGTCACCCCCAAGTACCATTACTGGATATGTTGTGTCTAATTATGGCTGCCGTGAGAAGGGAAAAATCAGCAGCAGTCATAAATATCAACCCCCCCCA
>JAPTHA010000017.1:3819842-3841720 GCA_029814585.1 Gymnapogon annona | reverse complement strand
CAATAATAGGTATTATTACATAATGCACCATGTTATTACATTTCCCAGAAAATAAAAAAGTTGCAAGTGCATTTTGTAATAATCTTCTCAAAATGTAATAACTTATTACAAAATGTGGCTTCATTACAAAATGAAATGAAAAAGTTATTACCTTTTGGACGTTTATTACAAAATGTGGCTCAACATGCCTATATATTCACTCGCGGAGTTGCATTTTGAGATGTTTTCATGGGTTCCCAACAACCAGACCGCTCTGCGACTGGTCTAAAGCTTCTCACTCAAGCTACTGGTGGCACAAGCTAGTTTTTCATGGTGTTTTGCTGAAAAATGATGGCACACTCACACTGGGACCTCTCACTGTTGTGACATTACAAACTACACTGTCCTGTTTGTCTTGTTGCATGTGTTTTCATCCGGTTTTTTTTTTTAAAACCTTTTTTAATAATATATTCAATAAATATACAGGAACTTTGGATCTAGGTGCGTTTGTTTCATAAAAGCATCCTCACAGCTACAGCCTCATTCAGAAAGAAGACTTCCTTGAATATCTTTTTAAAGGGATTTTCTTTTTGTTTGGAATAAAAAGGGGGGGGGGTAAAGGAATTTAGATTTGTAATACATGATAGGATGGGCTCTGATGGACTGACTCCTGGTAAAGTACCGTGGATAATGGTTGTACCAGACTGCATTTCTGTAGCAAGCATTCACACTGTGCGCTCTGACCTGCACGTTACACCGGAAAAGCAGCAGACATCGTACCTATTTGGCAAAGAAAACATTCATCAAGCTATGATACAAAAACACCCCCCAAAGGAACAGAGGAAACCAATATGGCAAAAATATAAAGTGACTGTTATGACTGAGGTGGCAAAGTTGATCACAGAACCGAACATGATGGGATATAACACCTCTGCTCCAAAGTCATATATTAAACCTCCTATTTACCTTGACCTCTGTCGTCTAATAAAATTAAATGGGAAATTTCTTGTATAATTACAACTTTAATGAGGAACTTTTTTTTTGTTGTTATTATTATGTTGGCAGCTGTGACTGATGATTTTGTTGCACTTCAGTAAGGGACACTGACCAGAGATCGGTCAACATGATTACACTTAAACATGACTACGTCACCCTGGGAACAGTTTTACAAACATTAGTAAACACCCTAGCATTAAAAACATCCATTAAAGAGTGTTGTGCCTGTAAGCATACCAAAATGACAAAACGACGGCTGGTTTCCATGACAGATTTGAGGCATTATGGTGACCGCTGACGTGAAATCCTTCTTGATCACGTAACACTAATAAACACAATGGGGCCAATCTGTTTTAGTCTACAGTCTAGGTTCTGTTTCGCTCTCAGACGTGACAAGTCTGGGTCTGATCTCCCACAGGCAAAGTTTCTGGAAAATGTTCGTTTCACACAGAGATTTACACATTTAAACAACATGATTTTAAAAAAAAACAAAAACAAGGTTGTTCAATAAAATACTTCTCACCATCAGTGCTTCTCATGTACAAATATGACAAGTACAGTTTGTGACTGTAAAATGGAGAACGTGAAGGGGGGAGGGGGAGGTAAAAGTGGCAATCCTGCACTGTTGCCACTTTTGCTCTCCGGCTGAAACTGTGGGTGAGTTCAACAGGCTGCTGTGCTTCGCTGTGAGTCTGTGAGTCCCAGCTCCATTATCAACAAGAGTTCATCTTGGGAGAGTTTCTGTACACTCTGTACAAGCACCCGAGTTCCTGAACCGGGCCGCGTGGAGGTGCAAATGATATCTGTAGTGGTTGAGGACTGAGCATGATTGAAGAACACGGAAAAAAAGGAGATGTGACATCCACCAAAAAGGCTTATTTTTGTTGGCAGTGGTCCCTTTCAGCTTCCACTCCCAAAAAGTTTCAGTAGCGTCGTGGATTAGACTGTCAGCCAGCAGCTTTTAAGGTTAACTTGTCCGTCCCTTCAGCAAAATCCGAGCCCACGACTTTCTCCTCACAGCATGTATCTGGCAGTCCATCCATCCATCCATCCATCCACATCCATGTGAGCAGTGGTAGTGCCGCTGTTGACTTTAAATACCTACAGTCCTCCTTCCATCTACTCTGCTTTTGGCTCCTCGCTGGGCCACTAAGCCCAATGCTAGATGAACTTGAAGCACTTGGTCTTATCGTGGGGTAAACGAGTCTTGAACAGCACAGAGTCGACTCGGAACTGTGTGTAAAGCAGCGGCATGTAGCCGTACACTTTGACGAAGAAGTTGATGCACTTGTGCCGCTCATGGAAATGCGAGTCGTCGTGCGAGAGGGCCTGAGGGCAGCCGGGACAGCGGAACGTCCAGCGAGATGTTACCTAGAATAAACAGACAAGTGTCAGTCTGTGACACTCTTTGAAAAAAGGTTCCTGCACATAGAGAGAAGCAACCCCGGTATATGTCATACAGCGCAAGCAGCAGTGGAACGACTTCTACGTTAGGGAAACTAAGCAAACACTCCATAAAAGGCATGGCCCAACACAGAAGAGCACAGTCTTCAGCTCCACCTACACCTCCAGGAGCAAACACACTCCTTTGAAGACAGCCACATTCACATCTCAGACAGGGAGGACAGATGGTCTGAGAGAGGGGTGGAGGAAGCCATCTCTGTTCAAGTGGAAGGGGGGCTACACCACAATCTCTCCCCCATCTACAACGTTGTCCTTTCCACTTTACCAAAAAGACTACCAATCTACCAGCAACCAACACAAAGAACTCCCAGTTTCAGGTAAAACAATAGAGCTCAACAATGGTCACTGAAATCAGATCCATGTGACTCCCACTAAAGGATCGATGAGAGTCCTCAAGAGACTCAAAGGTTTCACCTGATGACGTCACAACCTGCGTGGGTCACCTCCACAGAGGTGAAATGTTACACACAGTTCTTAACCATGAACTGCAGACTAGTTAGCCTAGTCCTGCATGAATAGATGACGACACATGGATAAGGAGACAAACATATTCAAGACAAAACTCGGTCCAGTTGACTTGATTCAGTTGCCCAGAGATGCCGTTGACCTGGACCAATGAGGATCCACACAGACGTTAGTGCACACTGTGAGGCATTCTTTGTTTTTTTGTTGTTTGTTTTTTTTAATGGATGATGAGAAAAAACGTGTTTCCCTGGCAGTTGCAGCCCATCAGTTTCATATCGCTATCGGAGAATGAGGCAGAATATTTTATGATGAACTTTTGAGGTTGAAACACAATCCGTCATCTGATTTATCTCACCTCCTATGAAATCTTAGGCGACTTAAAACCAAACCGCAGTACGCTTTATTGTTTGACGTAAAAGTCTTCATTCTTGTGCCACTTTTTTGGATCAACATTTTTGATCATCGCCACAGGAAACCTGACACAGGTGTGTACATTGACGGTACATGTCTGTGAAGGCTGCGGCGTTTCATTATCCATCTGTCATCTTTGGGGACTGAAGTTGTCATTTCATTGTTATCAGTTGTGGCAAATCAATACCGTTGCAAAAATTGCGTGGGTTAACAGAACACTTTCACACTCAAGAGTCACCATAACTGAAAAATAGGCGAGCACCGATACTACAGAGAGCCAGTAACACAGTGCCCTCTGTAAAACATCACGATGAGACTGGAACTTAGACCGTTTTAAATTAATGCAGTGGAGTGGGAACGTTTGGACAGCGCTGTCATTTATTTAATGCTGCGATCTGTACAATCCCCCTGAAAAACAGGTTTTATGTCAAATTAATATCATCCTCAATATGAGCGTGTCACATCTCCCTGCGCGCTCTGCCATATTTAGTCTGGGTACATTTTAAAGTCCACTGAGAGGGAGGTGAAATTTACAAAAATGTTTCAAGTCACAGAGGAAAAAAAAACTGAAAGAGGGCGAAGAAGAACGTTCCTAAAAATGAACTCCACAGTGACGCATAATGCAGCCTGTGCAATCTCTCCCTGTTTTATTTGTCGTATTTGGACAAAAGAAAAATCTCACGCTTTGCCGTTTAGGACTCCACATTCAAACTCTGACTATATTCATTATTCACAAGGCTTACAGCTAACAGCAATTTGCTGTCATGCAGCACACTCCATCAAAGCTGTCCCTAATTCCCCTCTGAAACGCCCCTGAATATTAACACCCCTCTAAATCAGACCAAACTTAAAAGTGAGAGCTGCTGTGACATTTCTGTTCATACAGCTTCCTCGTCTTGATTGCTGTAATTATTTGTCTTGCCATAAAAAACTCACTGAGGTTATAAATGTTGCACCGATAAAACTCCAGGACAAAAAAAAATACAAATCAGGCGTAACGCCCAAATTCGATTGTGTGTTTTGATTTATCATTTACGTAGAATATCGGCTGTGTCACTTTGAGTAATGGCAGGGGTAAGTGAGTTCAAATATAAACGCTGGGGCCCTGAGGGAGGCACAAAGCTCACAGCCGGACCGCATGCGCTGTTACTGACCTTGATGGGCGGCTTGCGAGTGATGTGAGAGACCAGGAAGTTCATGGCAATGTCCTCGCAGTTTATGTACTCGTCCACCATGTCCCTGATGGCCTGTGGCATCACGTAGGAGTACAGGTAGGCGTAGTACTGCGAGAAAACAAAGCCAGAGGGGGACGTGTGAGTCAGAACGGCGCGCGTGTCGGGATGGGTGAAGGTTGCCTGTGGGTTCTGACCTTATGGAAGAAAGCAGCTCCTGTCAGGACCATGGAGAGCTCACAGGAGTAGTTGGAGTTATAAAGCCAGGACTGATGGTTGATGTCCCACGCGTGGTATCGCCCGGGGAAACCAACGATGCGATCTCTGGCCTCCCGCCACACTCTGCGAAACACAGCGTAACAGGGAAAGTCAACACAAATCCTGACTTTTAATCGCTGCGTTTAGACCCGGTGTCATTAATTACACTTGTCCTCAGCCCGGCTTTTGTTCTGAGGACACACTATTCACCCACTTCAGAAAAATAGTGTTACTTTTTTTATTAACTTCTATTGGTGTAGAAAATCTGGGCAATCCATAATGTTAACTAGAGAAAACTCTCAGCCTTCAGTTATAGAGGGAGGTCATTCACAATGAGGAGACATATGTGCAATTCAGTACCGCGTGAAGCAGTGCTCTAAGGTCAGTTAAAAAAAAAAAAAGACATAAAGAGACAAGGGTGTGGGCGTAAAGGTAATATTCATAGAGATTAAAGTCAGACCTTTACAAGAGTTTGGAGTGAAAGGATGAGGTGGATCAGTGTGGGGCCACTGGGCAATCTGCTCATCTTCACACATATAATGTATTCCATCAATACTGAACCATCAACATCAGTGCCACTTGGGTTAAACTGACCTGATGACATGTTCTTTATGTCTTTTGAACCATCCAAAAGCTGATAAAAAAAATAAAATAAAACCTGTCTTATGTAGCTCTTACCACATACCCCCTTATTTTTTCTTCTTGCCATTTTGTGACTTTAATAATCTTCCTTTGATTGTAAAAATACAATTTTAATCACAAAGATTGTTTTTTTATTGTAAATCTGTCAAAGTTTCCACCACTGCTCCTCCCAAAGCTCAAATCTCATTGTATACGTAATGTGGCCCTAATAAGCAGCTGAAGAATGTCGTCCTAATTGCCAGTTTAACTGGTTTTGACACTTTTAAGCAGTGCCTTGGTGGAAAAGCTGCCAGTGGGTTATGTCGGCAACTCTGTAATGAGCAGGGGAATGGATTTTAAACAGACATTGAATCCACGGGTTAGAAACACACATATTGGGACTTTAATAAAATGACGTCCATCGTGATGCCGTTTACTGATTTAGTCAGCATGGGCCAGGTTGATTAATATTCTATGAATTAGTTTTTCTTGTGGTAACTTCATTAGTGTGGATGCCAAGTGTCTGTCTGTGCATTTGCCAGTGTTTTACATATATCCATTTTAACCTGTCATCTTTATAAGAAATCTGTCGATTATATTTCTCCTGGGACAAATTAAGTGTCCATTCCCATGCGTTATTTTATTTGACATATTTAAAAAAAAAAAAAAAAAAAAAAAAGGACAAGAGTCTCAATCTCTGCATCAGCGTCGGACCTAGAAAATTTTATATGGGGTGGCATGAGGTCTTGGCAGTGTGTCATGGGAATAACCTCAAAGCGGTATATTAGGTTAAATTAGATATCCCTTTATTATGGAAGCCCACATAAAGAGTCAATGAGACTTTTATGGTATAGTTACATTGATTGACTGTTCTGTGTCACTGGGTTATTTATGGGTATTTATTATTGTGGGATTTTTGCACTTTTATTATTTTTTTTAACAATTTTTGATGTATGAATGCCCCAACACAGTTTCGTTGTTCTCTTGACAATAATAAATATTCTGAATCTGAAATACGTTCCACAGTATTGCATCTACTTTTTGTTCCCATACACAGCGTCATTTATTGACATTGCAAATATTATCACGACAAAAGGGAACCATTTTGGACATGCTTGAAATTGCTGTTTTGATTCGGTAACTGAGTCATGCATCACTGAATAAGGTCCAAAATGCTTCATCTTTAATAAAATGAGGTGCATGTAAAGCTCTACACATCTACTTTATAACAAAGGCTTTTGGTGAAAACGTGTTATTTCGGTGAGTAACATCTTACGCCACAGCATGTAAAACAAACTCATAGTATGTGGTCCGACTGAAATAAGGGCGGATCCTCTGACTCCCTGCCATCACTCTGTCCACCTGCCTCCTCAGCATCTACTTCTGTCACAAACCAACACTTAATTCATCACTTCATCCATCACACTGACATCTTTTTCTTCACTTACTTCCTGATCTACTCCTGTCTCAGCGATCCTCTTCACCTCCTGGTTTCCCTATCATTTCTTCCTTTCTCTCCTTGTCTTCCTCTTTAACTTTAACCCTGTGCCAACCCAGTCGCTCCACTCTGCCAAGCCACACAGTGTGTGTGTGTGTGTGTGTGTGTGTGTGTGTGTGTGTGTGTGTGGTCTAAGAGGTCTGGTCATTACACAAGCTCCACAAATTTGATCAAGCTTTTCCATTTTGACCAGCACTGCGGAAATGCTGCGTGGGTGTTGAAAATGAAAACTGCCTTGAAGTGCTGGATTGGGTGAGGGGTAATGTCCCGTCATCTCGTGCTGCATTCACTGAAATCGACAGTTCACAGACATGTCCGTTGAGGCATAACTTTTATTTGAATTAAATCCTGCCGACTGGGGTGGCAAGGCTGTGTGTATACCACGTTGGTAGATCCACCCCTGCTCTGCATATCCAAACACTCATATTCATGCACAAAAAGGGTTAAGGAAGAGGAGGGAAAAAAGGATTTCATTTTCAGAAGACATCTCAAAGAGCCATCAAATGTCTAAAATAAGCTTATGTAAGAAGTGTCGGATGCAGTGTCATTTTTCTCTTTGGCAGGAGAGCGGAGGTAGCATTCCTGAGAATTTCTGGGCGAGTTTGAAAGTAATTCATGACAAATGACCCCGTGCACACACGTCTACACAGACAGACACTCAGCCAATTGTGCCTGCCTGGACAAGCTGCTACAGCATCCAGTTGAAGACACGTCTCGGGGAGGGACATGATACATAAAAATAACTTTGTAGAATTGTTAAACACTTAATTGATTCAACTTGGCCTCCACGTTTAGCTTTTGCAAGTGCAGTGAGAGCAAATGCATCAATAATGCAAGACGCTGACGACGTGTCTCCTTTATTTTTTTTAGTTCAGTCTGATGTGGTCAGTTCACTTTCGGTCTCGTGGAATTTTAAGCATCTGTTGTCTCTGCATTCTCAATAGTTGTTCTATGTTTTCCTTTGCATTTTACTGAATTGTGAGAACTCGACAGTGAAATCAACTTGCACTTTTGTTGCATCACACTGCCTGCATCCATGTCATTCCTCCATGACATGGAGGCTGTAAATTGGAATGAGGACAAAACAAACAAACATGGACCAGGAATGTGACCAGGAATGGGATGACATTGAACTCTTAAATGAGGGACAGTGTTTTATCTTGGTTTTTATGTTCTATACATGAATAGTTTGGGTTTTCTTACATGTTTGACTTAGCTAAAAGAAAACCTGCAAAAAACAAACTGTCATTTAATATGAACTTCAATTCATTAACGTGTATTAGAATATGACAGTTTAGTTATATGATGAAGCTCTAAATGCTAAACAACACTAGGGTTTTTTTTGTCAGTACATGGTATATGGACGTCCCACGGATACGCTCTCAACACGGTGTACATTTGTTTAGCGTTCTTTCCCTAGTTGTTGTAGTTTCCAGCCTGCATGCTGACGTGAGATGGAGTGACTATATGGGTCAGGGCGATGCAGTGAATAGAAATCTTCGTGTCTCTCTGACCTGAACCCAAACATGATCTCATCATGGCGGAGATGAGCATCATCGTCTATTGACAGGATAGCTTCGGTTTCCACTGCGTCCCAGGGAAGGAAGCGGTTGTTGAGGCTGTTCTTCTCTGTTCGAACAACCTGAAGGCAAGAGACAAACACTTAAATTAGCAAGAGCCTTTGTGAGAGCAAACGTACTGTGGAGGAGTGTTCAGTTAGAATTGATAAGTAGCAACTTCAAGAATGCCACACACGGCTCAATTTGTGTGAACTAATAAAGAGGTACGTCTACTCTGAATGTTTAATAGTACACCGCTGCTGATTTCATTACTTAAACATACAATTGTGTTGTAAAGTGTTTTTGCTGCTGTCAAAGTTTTAGGGATACATTATTTAGGAAACAAAATAAATAACTCTGATCTCAGCAGCATTGTACCCGCTGCCATTGCTGACAAATTCAAAGTTCAGCTTACGACTTATCTGCAAATTTTCCACAATGTTATGAACAGACCCCATATTAATATATATTTTGGGGGGTTTAATTCAAAGATACAAATTTTATTTTTCATGGTTGTCATATTTTAGCGCCACATTCTAGTCAAGCTGCTAGTAATTTGTCCACACTCCTGCAGCTTGAAAGACACAGATTCACACAGCTCAGTGTAATGCTCTTAAGCAAGCTTTAGATAGCCTCAGCCATTTCTTAAATATTACAGGTTACGTTTTTGCATTGCAGAGGCAGGATTACTAGAGGAAGCATCACACTGAGATGAAAGTGTATGTTTTTTTTTCCTTAAACTGAGGGAATTCATGTAACCCGTCTTTGAACTCACCACAATCGGCAAGCCAATATCAGGCCATAGCAGGTCATCTGACGGAGGTTTGGGTGAATTCCACACTACCACGACCTTGTTGAGATATGGCAGTCCATTCAGCCTCTCCAGAGAGTTCATCAGCACCTCCTCTCTCTCATAGGTCAGCATGACCACAGTGAACTGTTCTCGTGGCATATTCCCTCCTAGAGCTGCCTGAAACTCCTTCCCAGAGCCTCCCGTTCCTCCACCAATGGGTCTGAAACCAGTACCTGAGCCCAGAAACTTGGCCTCTGAGGGCAGCACAGGGTCCAGAGGTGTGTGAGGGAACAAATGGAAGGGCCCTGGGGCGCGGTTCCATGTCCTGTAAATGTCTGCAGCTGTGTATGTGAAGTTGCGGAGGAAACGTGGGGAGGCATAAGGAGGCTCAGTCTCCACAGGACCCAGATCCAGGTCACCATTGTCAGCCAGGTTGGCATCGGTACCTGCCAGCTTCCCAGCTTTGTGAGGAATCTCCTGTGCTGGCTCTTCTTTGATGGGTGCAGCAGGAACCTGTATGCTGGTTCTGATGCTGGCCAGAATGGTGTTAAGAGCATTCTCTGAGGTTGAGAAATATGTCTCCCACAGGAAGCGGCCCTGCCGCCTCATTGCTAACATATCATTGTCTGACAAGCTGCGCAGCAGGAAATGTAGCTCTGTGACTCGAGGCTTTGGGACAATAATGGCAGCTTCACTCCAGCGAATAAACTGATGATAAGGTAGTTTGAAATGGTCCCCTAAAAGGACTGGGATGGCCCCGACCTCTAAGGCCTCAAACAGTCTCATCCCACAGCCTGCTGAAGCCACCACCTGTCCGTCTCCCGGAGCAATAACCAAGGCAAACGTGGATGCCTTGAGTACCTCCAGCCTTTCCTCTCTCCCTCCACAAAGAGCCCACTCGGTTGGCAAACTTGGTTGTGGGTTCTTGCAGGTGAATTCCACCAGCACCTGATCTAAGTGACTATCCTGCACTGCCTTCAAAGTGCCGATAATACGATCATCATAGTCAGCCGGTGGGTCTCCTTCCATCTCCTCCTCAAATGACTGAGGAGGGGCTTCCTGTAAGCTGCTCCTCAGTGATTCCACTCTTTCCCCCTGGAAGGTGAAGAGGTATTTCCTCTTTACAGGAACCTGGGGGGGAACTTCCAAAAAGTTTGGTTCAGAGAGAGCGTGGACAAGTGGGGACACAACCAAGTCAAAGCCCTCACGATACTGCTGCTCCAGGAAGGTGGACTGGGCGACGGCTGCTCGTGCTGTGCTCACATTATACAGGAAGTTTTGTGTCATGGACTTTCTGGAGAAATGCACTAGTACATGGTTGTGTCCATCAGATCTCCAGTAAGGAAGTGCTTTTAGCTGCTTCTCCAACTCTGAAGGAAAGGGCAGTTTAGAAGAGGGAGATTCTTGTAGCTCTCCCACAAGCACCAAATACAGACACGCAATGCTTGGGTTATCAGTTACATAAATGTTGCTCTTGACTGATGCGGCAAAAGCCTGTTTAACAAGTGGATCAACATAGTTCCCCCATGAATAGGAGCCTGTGTCATACACATAAACAGGAAACCCAGATGTAAGGGGACAGCGGGCATAGTCAAAGCATGAGCGCAGACGGCAGGAACGGGCAGACTTGGGCGGTGGCAGCCCTGGATCTTCCTTGTCCGGGAGCAACCTGACAGGAAGCGAAAGCTTGGGTTGGTTCTGGGCCATCAATTCTTTATAGGAATGCTCTGTTTGACTGATTACATTCTTCAGCTGCAGCAGATCTTGCTTAGCGCTGTCAATGCTGCGCTTGCAGGCTTCAATGCGCAGATTGAGTCGGGCGATCTCCCCATTCAGCTCCTGCCTCTTGGCTTCCAGCTGCAGCAGCTCCTCACTGACCGACTCGCGGATGCGGCACAGGTCCTGCACATGTTTGGCCTCGCACAGTTCGCCGCCAGGTCGGGGCCCGAAAATGCGCTTGTCCGGACCGCCGGCTTCATCAATGGTAGTGAGGTAGTAGTGAGCGATGAGTGGGAAGAAGACCAGGATGAAGAAGAGCATAAAACTGAGCCAGGTGAGACGCACACGCCGCAGCACCCATGGCTGGCCGACAGACCCCACTCCGCCACCGTTGCGCTGCATTTTTGCCTCTCAGTCTCCTCCTTGCCCCATCAAGGAACCGTTGCTATGGGGATCAGCAGCAGCCATGGTACGACCTTGTCAGTAAGGTAGCGGGTTGGTTATTAAATCATCAGAGCCAGGGAGCAGCTACGTCCTCCTGTAACGTCACTGTGCGTTCACTTATGGATCCCGTGGGTGTTCAGCCTCACCTGTATCCTAGTCCGTTCTCTGATGGATTATACCACACGGAGGCTAAAGCCATTTCTAGTATCAGGAGGTTGTTCCAAATCTATGTCAGAAAACAGTCCTGCATGTGGGGAGGCGGTCCCCTTGATGGGTGATGCAAGAAGGGCATGGCTGCTCACAGGTTAGTGATGCAATTGAGGGCTAGTCAAATTTGTCTGAGATGTTCTCATGTTCTGATAGGTCATCAGGAATTCAACCAAATTGGACCTCTGATCTCCTCTTGTCTTTAATTCATGAACCTGGAGGAAAGAATAAAAAAAAAATCAGTCATAATATGCTTACCACTGTTCAACGATAATATCACATGCAGCCATGCATGTGTAAATGTGTATGTAATTACATAGCTTTTCTTTGGTTTTCATGTAAATAAACATCATTGTGAATCATTTTAATATTTCTTCATTTCTGGTTCTGATGATGCAATACATATTTGTAAGACTTCCTCCCAAACTCCTGCAGCTGTATGGACCAGTCTGTAATCTTATAGACACAAGAGCTGAAAGTCTCCAGGGGCCTGAAGGTCCACATTAACTTGCGATTTTAACCTGGCTTTTAACACGCTGCCAGTGTAAATATTTTTTAGAATGCCAGAATCATCCTGTTTTTCCCACATAGGTACCTTCTTTCTATGAATGTCTGCCAAGTCCAGTCAGTGTGCCGCAGAATACCAGGGGCTATCTTTTACATTCAATTTCCAAGTTTTGTTGAACGAACACAAAAACAGCAGAAAGCCATCTCTGGAAAAAGACAAGCACTCTGCGAGCCCACAGCAGCAGCACCTCCAGCAAATCTCATTAAAAGGCCTCCTCCTGCATCCCGACCTCATCACTGACTCAAATTACTGAGCATCCCTGATAACAGTCCATCACAGAAAGTGACAGAGAATAATCTGCATTAGACCAGAGGAGAGTAGGGCTCAGCTTACGCACAGAAAAGCAGCTATGCTTCAAAGGAAGTAGTATTTCAGAGTCCTCAATTTTCTCCTGAAGTGGTAGGGGGAGGGCCTTCACAATATAAAAGCATGTGTTCCTTCTCCAGATCCATGCAAAGAAAACCCAAAGTTCACCTTCAACTTCAGCTTCTTTTCACCCTTTGTAAGGATGGCACAAAAAGATGTGAGAACATTTCCAGACCTCCAGAGGCACATTTTTTTGTGTTGATACTAGAGAAGAAGCCCTCTGCAGCTGGGACGCTTTGAGCACACACTTTTCAAAACCCTGCAGCAAAACTCTAGGCGTCAATCTTGAAAACATTTCTCCGACACAACCATAATACGAGTTTCACCACAGATTGCTCCTTCCAACCACAGCCCCCCATGATAAACAAGTAGACTGTTGTCGAGCTGGAGCTATATCACAACAACAACCTCTGAGGATGTTAAGAGATAGGCCAAGTGCCAAACGGCGCTTATCAAATGCTTTACTAAACCCACAACACTGTGAACGAGCCTTGATAAAGCTGTGCAGTTCAGAGTGACACAGTCAGAGAGAACAGGGGCGAGAGGGGAATGCAGGTGTTTACCTTTCGCTGACACAACAGCTCCTCTCTTTAAGGCAGAAACTCTCTGTTCTGACAAGAATACTCTCAGGGCTCCCGGTGACTAAGTCTTCCTTTACTGCCTGGCGTCACCACCACCAAGCCTGATACCATCTGTAGAGCAACAAGGAGAAAAGGACATCTTTCAATCTATCTATGTCAAATAATCATGTGTTTTCTGCTGCTTTCACATGACCAACATGTCGGATATATGGCGATAACTGCTCCCCACCCCTCCTATAAGAGAAGGAATGAAGCTGCTGTGTATTTGTATCTGTCAGCAAGAGGAATGAGAAAGATACAAACGATACATGGAATTTCATCATACTGAGACTCCAGTAAAATACATTTACATACATTTTTATGTCCTTTACAGCAGAAATATGTATACGTTCAGCTCAGTTGAAATCAAAAATCATTCAAGGTATTTTTTTGCATGATTTATGTAGCACTTTACTATTCACAGTTCCACCGAAAATCGAGCTATCACCCATTGCAAATGATTGATTGTGCAGCTATGAACTGAAAAAAAAGAAAACTAAAATCATTGTGTTAAAATGTAGAACAATATGAACTCCAGACAAAAAAGTTTCTTGAAATGCCTATGAGAATATGTTTAATAAAATAAAAAGAAAAACTTTTCAAAATCGCATTTGGAAAAAAAGTCCAGTGGCGCTCCCAGTAGCATTACAAAGTTAACTGGAATTTTCATTTGGTAAATAAACTTAGATTGACTAAAATGTACAATTGATCACATCAGACTCCGTTTGGTGTAGGGTAAATGAATAATCAAGATGAAGCCTCCACAGACCACAAGCCTGAGTGAAAATCAGAAAAGCTTTCCACATCACTGAATAAATAAATGAACAAGTTAGGTCCCTGAAGTTTTAAAAGCATAAATAAATAAGACGAGTACAACTCAAGTTTGTACTGGCATAGGGGTCTGAGTTTGTCGCCTCATTTGAGCAGTATCAGATTCTGATGCCGAAACCCTTACTTGTGGTGGTGACGACAGACAGAGAAGTGGCTGAATTGGAGCCAAATTTGATTTCAGAGCTCAGTATTACTTAGTGTTGTCTGTACGAGTGGTTAACCATCGTGCTGCTATGCTGAACACATTGCTTTTAAAAAATTTGTTCAGGGACTAGTATGCGTAATCGTTCTTGTTATTTGTGCACCAACATCATCAACAGCCACCAGAGGGTCAGCCCACGGCCACAGCTGACGCATACAACAAGAAATTTAGAGTAAGAAATGCACAGGTTCCCCACCGTGTTGTGAACTTGGTGAATCATTTTTGTGGCCCCTTTGACTTAAACTGTGCATTTCGACTGGGAACATTTGTACAAGGAAATAAATAAATAAAACCTATTTTTCCTCCCTCTGTGAGCTTTGTAAATGTAAATTCGAGGAACATAACTTGTAGTTTACGCCCTGCATCCTGCTCGTAACCTACTTAGTGAGTTTAAAAAATGAATTTATTTTATCCTGTATTAGATGAAAGAAGGATAATGGAGAAGAAACACTACATTCAGGATTGGATAATTGGTCAGCTCCTAAAATAAAGTACAATTTTTCCAACAAGGAACAAACAGGGAATAGGAGAATGCTGAATCTGGGGCACTTGAAATATTACAGTTTTATTATATGACATGTCAAATAGACTTATTACCCAGCAGCAGTGAACCTCGTAATGTATTCATAAGAAACACACTGGGCAATTTTGATTTTCTAAAACTCAATTTTGGTTGCAGTTACAGTGCATCAGTATACTACAGACACAGTGATGGATGATAATATTCAGATATGAAAAGGAATGACTCACAGGACCCTGCTGCGGCCGTCAAGTCAGAGCACCGGAGGTTAACGTTAGATAAGACCTTCAGACCAACGAGTTCATGTGTAGGTAGGAAGCACTACACAGACGAAAACTCCAGGGAGGTGGAGTGTTGAACGCTGAGCGCCTTTTGCGTAGTGTAGTGATGAGCCTGAGGTGCAGACTGACCGAGAGGTAACTATCACAGCGGTCTGATTAATTGCGGGTGTGGCTGCCAGTGTCACAGGGGTAATGGCAGACAGATGTTGGCAAATGCTGTTGCTGGGGCTAATCTCAAGCCAAAAATACGCAGCTTTAAAGCCCTGCTTGTGGGTAACAGAGCAGCATAGCACATAACACGGCACAAAATCTGAATCTCTTCAGTTGTAGCATTCTAATCTGCAGAACGTCTTCCTCTCCTCGCCAGGCAGCTTAACTTGAGTGCTGTCGGCATGGCAAACACAAAGGACAGCATTGATCACACTGAGGATCAATGATAATGCCATCATTACCTACTGCTGAGCGGCGAGCCAGTTTGGTGTTAAGCACCGACAGGCTTCCTGCAGGAGTCATTTGCACTTGGTACGATTATTAAACATACCGGGCAACACAGTCTGCATGTCCCATGATTCCACTGTGAAATGGTCAGTGCACGACTCCAGACGTTACCCGCCCATGTCGCTTCTGCGTCTCATATCTGTTCAAAGATGAGATTATGATGTTAAAAGGTTCTTAATTAACACACGACCACCATTTCTAAATGCGTCTTCATGGAGTTGCACATCGCATTAGACCTGAAATTCAACCTGCTGTTATGATACATCTCTGCTAAATGAGTGCAGAGAAAACACAGAGTATTCCTTACATAAATCACAAGCAAAGTGCAGGAATCCTAACCTGGAGCCCGAAACAGATTCTCTGGCAAAAGGGATTCACATTGCTATATATGCCAACTTAATGATAAATATTTTCTACCAAGAAAGATTGCCATGAGAGTCATTTGTACTTGTCTGCATGTAGAGTTTTCTTCTGAAGCCACAGTGAAACACTGTGAGGCCACAGGGACAAAGTATGAATTTATAATTATCCTGCTGCATTGTGTATAATGGAAAAGGAACTGGAAACAATATCTGCAGAGCTGAATTGATAGCCTGATACCACCTGATGCAGTATGGGAAAACCTCCTTAAGGACAAAACTAATCTCTGTACGTTCCAGTGCAAATACTCCATCACTCATATTGAAAATCAATACCCACATGATATACGATGCAGTCATTTTTCAGGGGGCTACACTTTCAAATCGAGTGTCTGCAGTGTTCACGGGGGAGAAGGAGAAGCACAGTCTATCTGATGACCCAGATAAAAAACCTTTTGCTCCACATGGTGAGCACTGAGCCTGCAATGACTTAGTCAGCAAATTACCAATGAGGTCTATGAATAACACAGACCGTCATCGTACAGCAGTCTGTTTAATCTGGAGGTAAAAGAAAAACTCGTGATTTGCCTCCGTCAAATATTTGTGGAAACCTGCCTTTAACGTGATTGGCTACAGTCACATAAAGGTGTTGTGTCAAATAGCGTGAAGGAATCTAATGTTTATGCTCGACATGCACAATGTAGTGATTAATATCAAGCAGGTCTGGGCAACGGGGTCGTCATCTGAAAAAGTGAAAAGAATAACAGCAGCAGGTGCTGAGCTCAGAGACGGAGCTGAGAAGGGGTGGGGTCACGTGGGTGTGTGTGTGTGTGTCTGTGTTCCCAGGCGTTTGAGGGCAAACGTATCAATGTTTGAACAGTCGCTCTGCATACTGGCGGCACTTTCTCAGACAGTGCTGAGAAATATTTCTGTGTAGAGGAATTACACAGAGGACTAGAATCCACACCTAACAGGTTTTAACACGACCGCAATCAGCGCGGCTCAAGGTTACGATCTCGCGTGGGGAAGGAAGAGCAGCAGCTTGTAAAGGAAGGACGTTTCTGAGGAATGTCATATCCAGCAACCACATTGGAGAGTGAGTGGCGTGTGGCGTTTCTCTGCCTCCCTGTGGGCGTCTGACGGAGCTTTTGACAAATGAGAGTGAGACCAACTGAGGGATTTGTGAGCTGACAGCAAGATGGTACTTGTATTTATTTTTTTGATGGGCTTGTATTTTTAATCAGGCCCTTTGAAGGACAGCCAGCAAGAAAGGTATCTATGGTTCAAAGAAACGAATTTAAAAATGGACATTTCCTTTTCCATTTTCCTTTTAATGTCTATAAAGAAAAAAAACAACATACACTTATGGTGTGAATGAGGAACGCTCGATTCCACTGCCCAGTGCACGACTGACTGTAATCAAAACCAAGACAAATAAAGACTATAATTCAAGTGCCATTTGTCACAACAACACCTGAGGAATATCAATCAATCAGAGTTTTGATTGCAGTAATAAGTAGGTACACAGAAACATCTTAAACAATGTTCGGAGAAAAAAAAAAACAGCTGTGTTTATGTGTAGTACATGTAAAGACTTTGCCGTTTCTTATCTTTAACATGGATGGCTTGAAACTTTATCTGCAGGGATGAAATTGTACCACGGAGCTGGGACCACTTATCGTAAACACGGCAAAATCAATAAGAAACATAACCTACTCTTTTTTTCCCTCCTCCCTCTATAAATACATTTTCAGAACACGTATTGCATTACAGTATGTGGTAAAGCCACCGAAAAGGTTTTCATTTTTACAGTTTCCTATTGATTTTATGGTCAGAGAATATGAATATGAATGCTTCTTTACAGTATCGTATTAGTTTTTGTATCCTTTATTTAACAGGAACGGTGAGAGTGAAACACAGAGACTTGTGTGAGGTAAATCTAAAGCAGGCAGTTGTATCTCACTGCAGCACGAGCCACTGGAGGTGACGCTGAAACTCTGCAGCAACTCAGAAAAACATCTCACCTGCTGGGAGTCCTAGTTACCCTGATGCATTTGTCCCCTCACAGGGCTTTGGCTCTGTGCGCTTGCAGACTACCCTTCCTATAATTAATTGTGATTTCATGAAGGGGATGGAGGTAGGGCATTCCCTGTGGAGTCCAAAGTTTAATAAAAAAAAAAAAAAAGATGGAGTCAGCTGCACAGCTGTGGCACAGTGAGAGAGCAGCTGTTGCAGCCATGCATCACAGCTCATCTGCAGGCGCCTGACTGAGCCATTTCAAGGACCCTTTTCACTGGTAAATTACAGAGGTGACCGCAATGTGAGGGGTAGTTAAAAAGGGACTGAAAAGTCTGAAAACCTGTGATTTTATTTCATATCTGAGCATTTCAATGTCCTCGTTAAGAACCTTACTGAGGAGATTTGATTACTTTAAGTGCAGAAATATTAGTCCTTGGGAAGTCAAATTACCAAAGGGGAAAACTAAACATTGTTCTCACTGCACATGTTCTGTGATGAGGTCAAACTAACAATCACTGTGTCTCTCATCTCATATCACCAACCCAGGACCTAACTATACTTCCTTTCAGTCTCTGCTGCTGCCATTTCTCAATAACCTGCATTTAGAGCCACCATTATTGCAATATTTATATTACAGCTTCAAGGAACACAAACTGAATCTCATCAACAAAGGACAGACCCAAGTACCACTTTCCTAACCATACACTCACATCTGTGACAGCTTAAGTGTAATTTGTCTCCCAAGGAATAATTTACACCTCTCATGACTCGTTGTGCTTAATACCTCTACTCTATGACATTCTGTGAGTTATTAGAATTCTTTGCCATCCAAATGTGTCACTTGGTCAATCTGTGTTTAGTAGATGCGAGGAGTAGCAAATCAAACTCCAGTCGGATAAAGTGAACCACCCAAACATGGGACAGATGCTACACACAGGGCACAACACTAGGAGAGTTTACAGACACAATCTGTTAAGATTCCTCTGAAAACCAGGTCACATCCCAAATTAAGATCATCTACAAGAGAGGTGTCAAACATGTGGCCCAGGAAGGCAAATCCGGCCCACCAAAGGGTCCAGTCTGGACCATAGGATGACTTTATAAAATCTAAAGATTACACATATTAAGAATCATTTTATTTCAGGTTGCATACGGATCAATTCAATTCCAAGTGGGTCAGACAAGTAAAATAGGATTATAATAACCCATAAGTAATGACTAAAGCCAACTTTTATCTCTCAAAATAAAATACCACCCTGAACCAATATGAACAACCTAAAACATCTTATTTTTCTTAACAAATTTGTGTTTATTTATGTTATTCAGATGGTTTTAAAGGATAGTTTGTAAGGTCTAAGCACTTTCATCATGTCATTTTACTCTTTTCACTCTATAACAGAGGAAAGTTTGGAGTTGATGTTGTTCATATATTATTATATACAGTGTACTTGGGTGTCATTATAAATTAAAAAAATATCATTTCACTGATCTGGCCCAGTTTAGATCAAGTTACTCTAAATGTGAGCTCCCAACTAAAATGAGTGATCTACAACATAACACTGGATCAAGCATCTCCTCATTCCACTTAAATGTTAATGTAACTGTCGCTGCATAAATTATTTATCAGTCAATTATCTGCACTTAATGCTTAATCTATTAATCAAAACAAATCATAGATAATTCAGAAATCTTCAGCTGCGGCCTGATACTCTAATGGTGTTGTTTCAGGGGGGAAATGACTTACATGGCTATACGCACCTCATTAAAGAATTTTTAATGTACATTTTACTGCTGATATAAAAACTTAAACTGACGACTCTGAATGAGCAGTTAAGAACTTTAAAGTGATGCTGGAGGGGTGCTGTTCCGTTAAATATCCAATAACGCTGATGAGATGACAGCGAGGTGGTTATGATTATCGCGAGTAACAGCATGATGACCCAGAACAGGAGTAATTAAGATCGCCCTCCACGAGGACCGCCACCCACTCAGTGCAAGTGCGTTGGCTTTTATTATTCTGTGTGTGTGGGGGCTGAGCAGTAAGAGAGGATGGAGAGGCAGACAGCGAAACCATCCGATATGCCACGCGTTTCTATTTTTTTGGAGTGGGGAAGAAATATCACATACGACATGTCAGGCGGTGACAGCGAAAGAGAGGAAGTGAGACAATGGAGAAACAGAGGGAGAGAGGGAATTAGTTTATAATGACAGATGGGCCTGGGTGCCTTCTGAGCTCTGTAGCTTGCACAATATGAGAATGATTGCACAGAAGAGGGGTGTTTTTTTTTTTGGGACAGAACAACTTCAAATGCAGGCAAAGACCATTTAAAGTCTGGGAAGTTGGCTGCTGTATCTGTCCACCGTCTGTGGACGTCCACAGTGACGAGGTGTTGTGTTTGTAACTGCTCAGAGAGTGACAAACAAAATGCATAGCGTTGTGTTTGCAAGCCAACGCTCATCTGTCACTGATGTCTCTGCTGCAAGAACTGCTGCAGTTGGGGTGCGCGTCCCCACGGGGTTGAGTGGAAGGATGACGAGAGATTTCAGCGTGTTGGTGAGATTTGAGAAAGTGACAGCCAATTAAGAGTCAGAGTCGACATACAGACACAAAGGACATCGCCATTTTCAGCAAAGAACACCTCAAACATTTTACTAATGAGCTTCATCCAGTAATGAAAAAAATGAATCTCTTAAGGTGTAGCGTCACATTTTTCTTTTTTTTTTCCCTCCCATATAAACTCACACGGCACACAAAATTTAATTACATGCCATTATATTTTTCTAAAAATGGACTGTAAACATTTTTTTGTTTCTCCCTAAAAACAAAGGAAACTTTAGCTGAAAGGGTGCATGGGGCTCTCTCTCTCTCTCTCTCTCACCTATAATTAGCATAGTTCAGACATACTTCAGCTTTCATAAGTCAATATCTGTAATTTGTAACTTGGACATGTACACTTTCAGCACAATTAAAATGTAGTTATTTTAAACTAATTGCACTTTTGTTCCACAATTTCTTCTGCTAGACCGCACAGAGGTTTGCCGGGGAAGTAAAACATTGTAATTAAAATTATAAGTATCTGAATAGAATTTACAACATCGGTAAATGAAATTAACAAGCCGCCTCATCTGTCCTGATTAGTCTGCAATATTGTGCCTAATTGCATCAAAAAGTAATCAACAATAATTAACTTTAAAACCAAGGGGAAGAAAACCACGCTATATTAAAAAGATGCCAGTGTTATTTGGAGACGAAGCCAAAAAGTATCACAGCCGTCCCAAAAGTAGCCCTGCCTAGCAAGTCTGGTCTTGTTTTTCAGCTGTTTGTATAAAAAAAAGAAAAGAAAAACACCCAAACTCTAAAATAGCACTTGGGTTAAAACCTCCTCTGCATTCACACAAGAAAATATTCATGTTTTTCACAAATTTTGTCACTTTGCTATCTTCTATCATATCCCTGAAGAGCACCACTGACAGCCCAGTTTATATCACAGTTGTGATATTTTGGGAAACTGATATGTAGCGCTATAGCATCAAGAACACCAACAGTGGGAACAAGACTTTGTTTTTGTTTTGTTTTTGGAAACAAAAGTTAATGAGAGGATGAAGAGCGTTTAGCGTGTCCTGTAATGGGGCATGTCCGTGTCCCTTGTGACACACCGGCTCAACTGTCGAGCCCCTTCGTTGGAGGGAATTTTTGTACTCGGATGCCTGAAACTGGTATTTGACCCATTCATTACCAAAAATCAAATTACAGACTGCCACATGGTACTCATTTAAGCTTCTGCGACTGGATAATTGCTTTAGACAGAGATGAAAAGAGACAGGGAGTCTGAGGCTGCAAACGTGTTCTTAATAAACTCCCTGCTCCAACAGAATCAACTCGCAACTGCGTCACGAGAAAACTGCTCTGTGATACAGCTATGGTGAAGTCCTGGTTTACACCACGCACGTTGTACTGTCCAGTTAGGAGCATAACCTGTTGAATGTGTAAAGTTATTTATATAATGTTGAAGAAATGTAAAAATCAA
>JAPTHA010000017.1:3806668-3817288 GCA_029814585.1 Gymnapogon annona | reverse complement strand
CACGTACATGCTGGCCACATTTACCCTCATACTTGAACCTATTATTTATCCAAGCCAAGCACTTACAATTTCAACAACATCACAATTTCACCCCCTCCACACAGAATCCCCTAGATTCCCCTGTAAATAACTTCAAAACGGGCGTATAATCCTCATTGCTCTACGACTGGCACATGATTTCCTCTGAACTTTCATATTAGTCCTGACCAATAAATAGCCTTTTCATGGTCACTGCGATACAAATGTGCATGACCAAAGCACAGCAGTGAATAAGAGAAAAGACCAAAGAAGTAAGGGAAACCAAATTATTATTACTGACATGGTGCATGCAAGTTATATTCATTTAATTATCTACATTGTTTTCTATATTTTTTTTCTGTGTATACTGTATTTCATGAAGTGTTTTTTTTTTTAGTTCCAACATAGGGCAGGAGAGAAACTCAAACAGTTTAGAAATATACTAATATAATAATAAACTAATACTAATATACTAATAAATATTGACCGTTGACTACTAAATTCATTTGCAAGTATTTTGAAAATTGATAATCTATTGGTCTGAGTAATTAGGAAATCGGTACATGAACATATTCTGTTTTCTTTAAAAAAGAATCTAATATTTTTGGTTTATGGACATTTGAAGGCATAACTCACTCTTCCGTCAGTCTTAAATGTTCATAGACAAATAAGTAACCACCACAACAACTGATATATTAATCAAACGGCCATCAGTTGCAGGGTTATTCATTTGAGTACTCACGTGCAGTGTGTTCTGTACAGTTCACTTTGTTGCTGTAAGCAGGCACTGGAAGGCTGGTGTGTATGTACCTAAAAAAGCACAAAGTCATCTGATATGAGGCCAATATTCACACCTTATTTGTTGCAGGCACTATCAGCTTCGCAATATTGCACAATGCTATCACACATGGCAGATTTTGCTCATATCACACAGACATACTTTGAGATGACTTCAATGAATTAAAGCCGCCGCTCCTCTCTGCCTCTTAACTGTGATTTCTGGGTCTAACTACAAGGGTTTCAGGTCTGCATTTACCACTTCACGCATAAATGGCATTTTCAGCCCTAATGAAGGCTCATTCTCTACCCAGGTGCATACCAAATGGGTCTAAATTATAGTAATTCCCCCTCATTAATCAAAATCTTGGGCAAGTTTCACGAGCTGAAATGCCACAATTTTGGAAGTCAGAGCCAATCCTAATTGGTCACTTGGGTTGCAGCTTTTAACTGGAACAGAGTGAAGGCAGAAGTCACAGGTTTGGGGTGGTGTGTGTGTGTGTATGTGTGTGTGGGGTGGGGGGGGTCGAAAGCTTTCTGCTAAAAAAAAAAGTTTGTCCAGCACAGGAAGAAGAATGAGGACAGTAGCAAAAAAAAAAAAAGAATAAGAAAAAGAAAGTGTTTGTATTCCATAGTGGAGGCTTGTTTCAGTGATTGAGTGCATGTCAAGTTCGCTGCAGCACAGGGGCTCATGTGTCAAAGAAACCCCTCATTCTTTCTTTCACTGTAGTAAGATGTAAAGGAGAGTGGAGAGACTGTCCCAGGGCACATTGTCCACCTGATCCACCTGAGCATTATGTATCGAGCATACAATCGCAGAAAGCAGCACAGGGGGGAAGGCAGCCACCTACAAACAGCATAAACCGTACCTCCTCCCTGAGAGCTGATCCATAAAGTCATCAAGCGCGGCGCTCACAAATAATGTAAAGGCTTTCAGGCGCAATCAATTGCACATTTATTTATTTTTATGAACAGCTGAAAGCAAGTCTGTCTCATCTGGAAGCGTGCGTCACTACATATCGCTCCCATTAATAAACAATCTCTTTATCTGTCGTTTCAGGTAACCACAATTATTCTGCTCCGTCGGGGCGGTCGTCTCCTGTCACTTTTATACAAACACCTCCGAGGAATGGAAATGTCATATTCGGTCACTGTGTCCACACCGCTTCCCATTGTTTGAGATGTGACAAGGATGTCGAAGCATTTCCATTTTATCAGTAGTTTTCTCTTTAAATCTTTGGAACTGGAATTCTATTTGTTCAAGTGTTGAGCGTCTAAATGTGCCTCTATGTTATGTGTACTGCACCTGCATAAATAAACTACTGTTAGGCTTAGAATTTACCGGTGGCATAAAATGAACGCTGATTCATCGACAAGTTAAATTTTGCATTTGTGACAGCTTGGTGCGTCACCAGAACGACAGCTACTACCTGGAGGTCTGATTCCGAAGCCTTGCAGAAAATGCAAGTAAACATCACACAGGGAATGCAGTGTAAAAAAAAAACAAAAAAAAAAACAAAAAAAAAACAACCAACACGTTAATCTCCATCTATCAACACATTGGGCTGTGGACAAACACTACAAACATTATCCCGGGGAACCCATGTGGTTGCGAACAAGTGTTTATATATGAGTGAGATTGTCAGCTGTGGTGACACTGGAAGCTTTGATGACAGTAGCTGTGTCACCTGCTACTGCCAACGAGCTCCACTCTCCACCTTAGTGATGGGCATATTCAACAAAGTTAGGCAAAGACTCTGAAGGAGACCACCCACCACTGAGAAAACTGACCATAAATACCATTTTAAAATAGAGCAAAGAATTCTACGCAATTCTGGGTGTAGTGCGGAGCTTCTAGGTGTTGTTTCACAGACACTACGACAATGAAAAAACAAATACTGCGCTCGCTATTGCGGTTCGCTATTGTTGAGTATACTTGCATACAATGCCACACAAAAATGTGAACGAATATGTCAGGATAGCATGTTCCTTTCCTATTTGTTTTTTTTTGCCGCATTATATTGTCAAATAACATCAAAACCCATGACCCCACAACTTTAACCTCTGATCTAGGCCCTGTTTTTTTTTTACATAATTTCTCTGCAATCATTTTATTTCATCTCGGTCCTTCTATTGTGTCTTGCTGTCATTTATCGTCCTCTCCCTCTGCTGTGTCATCGTGTTCATCTTGGCAGCACATGGCATCTAGGCAAATGGAAAATGCTGAGTACATTTACACACTGGTGTCATATTTTACATTAGGCATTACCCTGAATCTAAACACTTTCTGATTTCGATGCAGGAAATGACATTATTCCACTATAAGGGGCATTTGGAAAATTAATCTCATTTGCACATTTTACTGTTGTTTATGCATCAGGTGGAGTAAAAACAAAGATTCTCTCTGGTTGAAGAGAAAAAACGCCTAAGTTAAACACTATGAAAGAGGAAATAAATGGGTTTTTGGAGCAAATGAGTAAATATGCAAAAACTGACCTTTTAGCAAAACTGAGGGAGGCTACGTTCACACAATGGAAGCCTTGGGGTAAAAACAGTTTTTAATGGGGCTTCACAGCTGCAGGTAAAAACAAACATTGGTGCAATGTTCATTTCCTTCCACCGTGTAAACAGCTGATTAGGAATTTAGTCTTTTTCAGAATGCTGCTATAAAATGTAATATTTATTGTCATGCCAGTATAATAAATACTACTTTAACAGATGACAACTTGTGAGTGGAATAAAGTGCCGGAAAACAACTGCAAGTGCATCTCCAAACACAGACGGACAGATGTCGGCTGTGAAAATGGCCAAAATATCACCCAACATGAAACTGGCGACGGTGAAGAGGATACTGTTGATAGAAATGAACGTAGTCGTGGCCACGGCAACAGCTCTCGTGCTGATAAGGGTTCTACTGTCCTGGCGAGCACAGGAGGACAGACTTTGACACATCCTGTCTGTCACTTCCACCAATCTGTGCTTAAATCCAAAGGTAGGAGCCCCAGAGAAGTGAAGAAATAATTAACAACTCCACAATGTTAATAACAGAGGTGGAAGAGGGAATGCTTCTGTTTTTGCAACAGGAATACTCTTCTGGATATGTATGCAACAGATGGGCAGAGGGGAAACAACCATTTAACAGACTGGCCAATTCTCTACTGTGCAGAAACACCAAAATGCAGCTAAAGATGAGAGCGACACGCTGCATAATTGAAGTTACCGGTTACCGCCACGGTTTTTGGATACGACTACGAAAAGTGTGCCGCTGCCAAGTACTGATCATCCTGAAGCCACATTTACCCACAATTGACTTTCCAAGTGTGACATTACATCTGGAAATGTCAAAGGAAGGAGATTCGGAAATAGACGCTGTGCTTTTACCCTCAATTTGCCCACGAAAAGTTGTGAATTATGCATTTGGGATCGCCTGCGACTGGAAGTATGACTCCAAATATTTGCTTTGACAACTGAGTCTAATTGCGAGGTCTGTGCCAATTTCCTTTCCCGCCATCAACAGTGCTCTGTGCCAGCCGTACAATATCAACATAAACAGGACTGTCCTGTCAGCTGTAGTCATCACAGGGAAAAACAGTCTGGCTAAATCTCAAAAGTCATTCAAATCCACTGGGTTCTGTCCTTGTTCTTTAAATAAGACCCATTCAGACATATGTTACTGGGATGGTGTCAGCCTAAATATCTTGGGTCATTTGCATTTCCTTTGTAGATATGAAACAGTTTCTTTAGGAAACAACTGGATGTTGAAGGGCTTTGGGTAAAGAGAAGGAAACTAGTAAAACAGGTGTGGCTAACCTCACAGTCTGATGCGCCTCACAACGCATCACAAACCAGCTGATCCAAATGGTCGTCAGCATCACGCTTGCTTCCGTTTCACACCCTCCTTGTCACTCAAACCAGGCTATTCCCTGCAAATATTTTAACAGAGGAAACCTTTAGCGGGTAACGCAGCAACGAGCTCTCAAATCCTGCCCTCGGAACAAATAAATCCTCTTGTTATCTTGCCATAGCAGTGGCAGCAGCCCTGCTCGCTGCGTCCTCCTGAGAGCTCTTCCTCCCCCTCCCCCCCTCCTGCACAGATTCGAGTAGACCATAACAGATTGACTCAGCCCGACAACAGCTGCCAGAACCCCACAAGCCTGGTCCTCCAGACACTGATGGATTGTGGGAGGGTAGCCAGGGTGATTAGCCCCTGACATGGGAGAATTATTGGTGTATACCACCCCAAAAAAGATTGCACCTGAGTGTCACCGTAGGCATTCACACTACCTTAACTCATGTTGTTAACGCCCGCTCGGCTGGTTGCTGCGCTCACAACAAGTGGCTGAACTGTGTGCGGGCATTGATCCATCGCTGCACTATCTGGGGAAAAACTCAATCTGGAGGACAAAAAGTGATGGCCCCGTTGTCAGAGCGACTGCGCTTTTTTCAGGACACTAATTCCATTCCTCTCTGTCTCGTTACACAGAAATAACTGACAATCAAACATTCACTCTTGCCTTCCAACAAAGCACTTATTTTTAGCCTCTATGGTCACATCCTGGCCCCCCCTTAAGGAGGGCTGCATGAGACTGGAACAGCGGAAGCAAATTGATACTAATGACCTTTTTTCCGAATGATGATTTTCTCCGGAAAGATATTAATCACTGGCAATCAAGGGGAGCAATCACTGATATCTGGAGCTTGCACATTGGTAAAGATGAAAAATGGTGCTGAAAAATTATGTTCATATGCTTTGGAATTCGCTGTTCCGTCAAATAAAAGTACAATTCGCCAATGAGTGCTTTCACGTTAAAGTGAACATACACATTTTAAATGATTGGTCTGCTTTATAATAAAAAAAATTACACTGGTTCACTGCTCAAAATCTTCCTTTTGTAGCTAAAATAATATCTTGTGAAAAATCAAGTGAGTGCAGAAATGATCAGGGTCTACACTGGTTTTTGATAAACTGACCCAAGACTCAATGTGATGTGTTTTTTTTATTATTCTTTCCTGCATGCAGCAAAACAAACAATTACTAAATCAGAAGAAATCATGTTATATCACACAAACTTCTCTGTAGATGAGTGATAAATACATGAGAACTGTTGAGACTTTTGGTTTTCTAACATGCATTAACTGAACGCCGGGTGCACATTTAATGACTGATCAACATTAACTGACCACACACACCTTTGTCCTTCCGTTCATCCTTTTGTCTCTCCTGACTGGATGGTGCCAGTCAAGTATTTAGCAGTGTGTGAGACGACTGATCACGACTCATAGCTTTATTTGCATTTTACGCCCCACAACACGAACCAGATCTCACTGTCGGGGCCGTCACAGTCCATTCAGATTGATAATTGGCTTGACAGTCATTGAGTATGTGACCAGCTTTACATGACATTGTACTAATATGCGTGTGGACGCTGCTGCCGTGTGGTCCTGCTACTAACTAGAGTCCACTGAAGGTAGGGGGTTCTATTTGAGGAAATATTGCTGCTTGGGAAAATGACTTGGCTGAGAGAACCTCCTGCCTGACTAGCAGGCATGGCACACTGAGCTGCTGTTTGCTTACTCTGCCAAAAGTAAAACTAGTTCTGCCACCCCTCGCCTTCCCTTGCATTTTTCCTATTACACAGCTACAAGCTGCTGCATCTGTTCTTGTCAGAAATTTTATTCACGCCATTTATTTCTCTTTTGCCTGTGCAAAAAGAAGCCGGCTGTTATTCAATAAACACACAGAGCAAGCTGTCCTGGGTTAATGCAGCCTAACTTTCCCTGCCTCTTAAAGCAGATGTTCATTAGAGTAGAAGAGTTTGCTCCATCTCGGCTGCACTCAGCTATTCAAGTAGAGTTAAAGCTCAGCACTCTCTAAGACGAGAGCCGGACAGTTTGACAGGATGCGAGTCAAAGAGACAGCCGCTCCATTTGGTGATTCATCCACACCCTTACTACACAGCAATTAATGCACATGTTCACGACCAAAGCCACACTCTCTCGCTCTGCGTTTCAAGATTTTCAGAGTGAAGTTGGTCAGGCATTTTCTTTACAGCGCAGCGGTGTGGGCCGCTGTCAAATCACATTTCAGACACTTCCCATATGTGCCAAAATGTTCAGAATAAAATGTACCAGCCTTGCCTGGTAATGAAGTCATTTTTAGGCAGCAGGGTTGCAGTGACGGGCCAAGCAAGGTGTCCTAATTGTCCCCTGTTTAGTCCCCTGTCCCCTATCACCGGGCAGGATTTGTCTTCTCTTACTTAACAGCTTCAGCCGTCCACCTCAGACAAACACAAAGACACCTTATTGCAGCTTTGTTTTCCGTCAGTGCAGGATAAACTGGACAAATTGTGATGCATGAGGTTTACAATTCATAGGATGTTTTCCACGATCCATGTTGGATAATATTCACACCGATTTGACCACATTACCAACGGCTGCAGCAAAGCTGTTACACTGACACCTTCAAATAAACAAGTGCAAACATTATTATTATTTAGATAATGCGGTAGTGGTTATTTTTAGATGGAGCACCATCCTGTCCTGACATTTTGACAGCAGCGGGGCTTGGCTTTTGTACATCTACGCAGTATTTGAAGCAGTATTTGCACAAAACACAGGCAACAGTCTTCTATTTGTCAAATCATAGAAGATCAAATCAATCAGTTCTGTTCTATTTATAGAGAAAGAAAGACAATTTCACAACCAAAACGAGCAGAAAGTTTAAATATTGAATGACAAATGTGGATGCCTGAAATGTCTAATGTGACAAACAATCAAAAGTAACACATTAGTCCTCTTAGAAAAAGTTATCTTTAACGACATCGGATTGTTTGCCTCATTAGGCAAACAATACGCAAACGATACGTTTAAATGACTGAGATAGAGAGAGGTATTAGCGAGGACAAACTGTACAGAACTGATGAATGTGTGCAGTTTTCCAAGAGAAACAACATAATGGGGAGTGTCAGGAGATGACCTTGAAATATGGGAGAAAGTGTTCACAGATATGAATATTAAAATGTTCCAAGATTGGAAATGCAAATTCAAATCAAGCATTGCATTAATAATACCCCTGTTCTTCTTGCTGCAATGTTTCCTAACTTGTGTGTTAAGAATTGTGCCGGTAAGTGCAGCACCATCTGTAGACGCACTTTGAATCATCAGCAGACAAATATTTAAGTGCAATTTCCAACTGAATGCCCTTTAAATTGTCGCCAGGCAGCTCTGACAGTTCTTGGAGATTTGCTCTTTTTCAAATTCTCAACATTCAACTGCTGCATGAGGCCAAAATGTTCTGGCCATACTAATTATGGCACTCAGAAATTTTATAACATTGTGTCACAGAGGTTTTCCAAAGGTATAATGAGGAGCATCCATTCACGAGGGCCCTTTGCACAATAAAAAACTGATTTGTCCATTATGCTGCATTGTGGCAGTTGCTGATTACCTCAAAACCACAAGCAAAAAAAAAAAAAAATGGCATACCAATCGCAGTCCTGTGAGATCAACAGATCAATATTCTCATCCACTGGGGAACACACACGGCCCTGTACAGTCCATATTTATTCACCCTGTGGTCCGGTCTAACCATAAAAGGGAAAAACAAACTAGGTGTTGGGTCAAAGATAAAATCTATATAACAATCTTAGATAGTGTTACATCATTATTCAACACATGGATTTACAGCACCATTTGCTCAGACTCAAAGAAAAAACAACATAGGCTAGGCAACATAGGTAATGCAGTGCAAATGTGTCTTTGATATAATATTCTTTATAAAATTCATGACATTTGTAAACTTAAGGACAACAGTAGAAGTAATTGGGATACAATCGTAATGAAAATCTGCAACAGAAACAAATCAGTTTTGGAATTATCCCTCTGCATATGAGAATTACTCGATTTTCCACTGCCTGCAATCTGGAGAAACAGGAGAAGCCTGAGAGACGGTGTGTCTCTGTATGGCTGTCAGAGACTGGCCTCACATAGCACCATCACATTCTTGCAGCCTCGTCCCGTCCCACACAGCGCTCACTGCTTTTCATATAAATGAAAGACAACAGAGTGGGCATGCTGGTGACATCCTTACAATATGGCGCCGACGTGTCAACTGTCTCCTACATAATAACACACTAAGGGTTAACCAGCTCGCTTCAGTACATGAGACGCCAAGAATTTTTCTGAAACATTGGGTGTGAAATGTGTCCAGGCACTTGGACTGTGGTGTCCTAGGCCTCAGATCTAACAGAAACATCATGTCCACAGTGGCCTTGGTACGTTTGCATTTTGATCTGCAGCTCAAGTGCTCTGTGACTCATGAAATGTTGAAGCTCATTGACAGCCATCACCACAAGCTATTGTTGTAATACAGAAGGTTTTGGTCAAATAACATCATAAACCCATCGCCCTCTAAACCTCCTACAAGGCAAAGAACAACCCTCACAACGGAAAACAAAAAATGTGAATACCATACTGATCATACAGACACATTTAATGGCAGTATACATAAACAATCAGCAATCTCACAACGAACTGAGCAACAGAAACAACTAAATGTGATTTAAATCGTTGTCACATCCCCCAGAATTTATTGAAAGACCTGTCAATGTTACTTCCTTATTATCAGATTCTTTAGGGTGTGATTTCATCATGGACTACAAATTCACAAAGGGTCCTCCTATATGATGACATATCCAGTCCTCCATTGACAACCACAAATACACTGACCACACAGTTCCAGTGAGGCAGTTATTAAATGATTAAGTCTTGCTTGAGACAAGTGTGTCACAATGATTTACTAGTTAATGAAATTGGTTTTAAAAGAGCTGCCCCCAGCAGTAACCTCTGCGTTACCACAAACGTGCTAAGCCTTGTCTTTATGGCAACTACTGGGATACTGTTTTTCTCCAAATTGCTTGGGGCTGGAACACCAGCCCCACAGAAAATAAATCACTCGAATAATCAATAGTCAGTGTGGTCTTTTTTTTTTGTGCACCTAGATGTCCAAGAAACACAAAGCCAATTAAAAACATGGCAGTAACTTCAAGTGCTAATTTAAACCATATTACTGACACTCAAAGAACAACAGAGGAGACAGCCGTCTTAGTTTAAGCCGGATAATGATGGCAGTAATACTGGCTGATCCCTTTTGTATTGAGGTTATCATCATATCAAAGGTGCGCCGTGTCGTCATGCCGTGATGCAAAAGCATAGTACATAAAGGAAAGGAAGAAGCGCAAAATCTGACTCTGATCCGTGCGTCAAATTGTCTTCTAATATAAATCCGTTGCAAAATGACTGAATTGTCAGTAACAATTACAAAATACTTACTGTACTTATCCAAAGAAATAAAGATAGAGAATGAAGAAAGAGGAATAAATGATCCCAAGGAATAGATCATCAAATGTATAATCAAATAAAGCCTGACCTTTATGGCTTCAACTTACTGATGCACGTCAGTTACTTCTGCACTTGTTCATCGACAATCAGACTCTAAAATAATGGTCAAACCCCTTATCCTATGTAATCCCCAACAGAAGGGAAGAAAAAAAACAGTGTGTAGGAGCCTATGTACACAAGACAATGTAATACATATACAGTGTATGGGCTGACAACTCTCTAGCACAGGGGTGTCAAACTCATTTCACTCAGGGGCCCCATTCAGGTAGACTTGATCTGAAGTGGGCCGAACCAGTGAAATAATACCAGAATGATGTATAAATAATGTCAAATCCAAACTTTCCTCTCAGTTTTTAGAGTGAAACAAGTCAAATTATATGATGAAAATGTTCACATCTAAAAACTGTCCTTTAAAGCAACATGAAT
>JAPTHA010000017.1:3785126-3804621 GCA_029814585.1 Gymnapogon annona | reverse complement strand
CTGGTCATTGAATTGAATTGAATTGAATTGAATTGAATTGAATTGAATTGAATTGAATTGAATTGAATTGAATTGAATTGAAGATATCTTTATTAGTCCCACAGTGGGAAATTTCACACAAAGAGTAGAAAAAAACCAGATAGCAACAGGTCAAAGGTTAAATGGGATGGGGATCCAAGAGTCACCACTGAACAAACAGTTATGGAGGAATCTGTGTAGAGATGTTGTCACATCTACTTTAAATACTAGGTATAGACTGATCCAGTTCAACATCCTCCATCAGAAGAAGAAGAAGTACAGACTTCTTTCAGCTTTTCCCTTCAGGGTCACCACAGTGAATCACTAGCCTCCATTTAACCCTGTCCTCTGTATCCTCTACTCTTCTCAAAATAAAATATGTGAACCTCCATCAGGTGTACATTACCCAGAAAAAGTACATAGATATAACTCTAATAGACTTAGACTTAGACTTCCTTTAATGTCATTACTTGGCAACCGGAAAACACAGCATAAATAAAACAATGCGTCTCAAGCCTAGAGTGGCTGCAGTGCAAGTAGACATCATATAACTGTCTGAGTTTATACACGCACACACACACACACACACACACATATATATATAAATACGTATACACAACTCTAGGATACATGTAATACACACACAGACGTGTATCACCTGTATATCCTGTATACCTATGTGTATCACCAATGTATCACCTTTGTGTTTTAGATGTGGAAAGGAGGAAGGAACATTCCTTCATGGCAATGTCCTAAATTGCAAGCATTTTGTCAGGGTGTGTGTGAAATTCTACGGAATATCCATGGGGTCACATTTCCACTGGACCCCAAAATGATTATCACATATCTGAAAATAGCATGTTCTCTTCTCAGAACAAACAACAAATGGTCTGACTTTGAATTGGACTTATCATAGTGTATATTTTAATTTGCCTGCCATACCGGTGTTCACTATCCTGTAATTGAGAACTAAACATTTGTGGTAAAGGAAATATATGTTCTCCAATAACCGAGTCTTATTTTTAGATCATGCAATCCATTAAAAGCACCAATACCACGATATGAAATCCCTCATCTCACAAATAATAAAATATGGTAAATATTCAACCCTATTTAAGTGACACATGTCTTTAAAAGTCTCAATTACAAAGGGCCATCATGCAATAGTGGCTGCTGCCAGTGTTCTACTTCTGTATGTTCTGAATGTTTCTGTAGTCATGGATTTCCACGTCACATACTATAGAATAGAATAGATTAGATTAGATAATTGCCCCATATACCGGTAAACATATAAGGATTTGAGTCAGTTGCATTCATCCACCGCTAGATAGCGCAAGCGAGTCAACTAAACAATATACCTGCATTAAGTAGTAATGGAAGAAGAGCATCGGCAGTCGCAGAGTGATGACGAAACGTACGAAAAATGGAGAGAAAACACATGTCAGCTTTTGCTTTGTACCAGTCACTGTCTACAGAATTACCTCCTCCTGCTAAGAAGCCTTCCCTGCAGGTAAATCATTCTGAAACCTGCCACGATTTGCGTGCCTTATTCATTTATGTATCACGATTGCAGGAGGAGTACTTGAAACAGCACAGCAGTCCAGATGACGAGCTGCAAATGAAACCTTATTATCCAGAAAATCTGCGCATTAATTATTTATCAAACTTGTCTCTTTTTGTAGGTTGCAGCCAAGAAGAAAAAGAAAAAGGAAAATGGAATTGCAACATTTAAAGTCAAAACAGCCAAAGCACAAGTTAAGGGTGACAAGAAAAAGAAGCTCATAAAGTCTGTGCAAAGAGAGGAGAAGAGGAACGCAGAAGTAAGTGTGTACCTGCTGCAGAGAGAGTGCATCAGGTGAACTATGGACCAATTGATAGGTAAAGAATTGATAAATAAAGTGTGTATTTATAAAGAAGACGATGAAGGTAGATTTATTTGCAGCCTCAACAAATAAATCTACCTGTCTGTGGACAGCAACTGGTACAAAGCAAAAGCTGACATATGTTTTCTCTCCATTTTTCATCATCACTCTGCAACTTAAGATGCAAATTGAATTTTTAGCTTTTTTAAATCTTAAAATATTTGATTTGACTGCTTTATTAAGTCGTATTTTGTGTACAATGCAGGAGGAGGAGGAGTGTGTAAGTGGAGCTGAAACACTTGATGTTTTGCTGGGTAAACTGGCAGAAGTCAACAACAGCCGGGAGAGAGCAAGCAAACTGTTCCAGTGGCTCATCAGTCCAATTCCTGCCAAGGCTTTCTTCAGGTACTGATAAGTGTTACAGGGATTTCTGTCACTCAGCAGCAGGAGTTTAACTGAAATTAATGCACATGCAATGATCATTATTCTTACAAGTGATATGGTGAAAAATACAAATACAATTTAACTTTATTAATCCCTGTTCACTTGTTTTTCCATCAGCACAAACATAATCAGAAAGAAAACTAAATAAAAATGAGCAGTCAATCCATGAATCATCAGACGAGGTGTCACAGACTGTGATGGGCATGAGATCTTTTGTATCTTTCAGTGCTGCATCTTAATGAGGCTATTCATCACTGCAGCTGCTCTTTTAGTGTATCAGAATGAGATAAAGAGGATGATCTAGGTTTTTCAACATGCGCCCCACCTTATTCTGTGTGCATCTCTCCATGGCTGTCTCCAGCATGTGCAGCTTCTTTCCAAAGACAGAATTTTCTCAAAGTAATGTAACCGAGGTCCTTATCAGCACACAGATAAATATATAACAGTTAAATTCATACTGGCTGCAGTATTACAAGAAACAATCACTACATGTGAAATATAAAGATCTCTATGAAAATAGATTAATATCGGAAATTAAATACAAGTGTCACTCCATATGATAGATGCTTGTATTGTGGATTTAAAATATGAACATGTAACCAGAATTTTTCTTTTTTTCTTTTTTTTTTTTTTTTAAAGGGAAACTTGGGAAAAGAAGCCTGTCATTGTTCAACGCAAGAATCCACATTACTACAAGGGATTATTCTCCACAGCAGAGTTTGATCGCATATTAAGACAGGTAGGCACAATGCAAATGTGTTTATCTACAGTTTCTCTTGTTGATTTGTAGATCTTCTCTGTTTTTAACACCAAACCAGAAATCTTTCATATTGACCAAACCTATTGTTGTTACGTTTGAAGGAGGATGTTCAGTATGGAGTTAATCTTGACGTCACAAGCTACACTAATGGCAAAAGGAAGACTCACAATCCTCCAGGGAGAGCTCTGCCTTTCACTGTGTGGGATTTCTATGAGGTGAGCACTGCAGGGGTTTAAACTAAAGGAAATTTCTATATTTTAAGATTGTCATTGCACTTGTGTATGGTTTCAGTCATGGTCCTAATCCTTGAGTCTTTGGCAGCAGAGTAGCAGGATTGCTTCATTAAAGTTTGTTCTAAATTAACGTTTTTCAGGCTAGATGTTTAAAGAATAAACTGTTTTTTAGGTATGATGCAAGAAGTTTTATGTACTATTTTCAGCATTGTAGCTTGAAGTACACTGTCATTAGGGCATTATAACACATTATTCCATGTGCATTGTGCTTTGATTTGAAGTCGGTAACATTCACTTGGTCTTCATGTCTCAGAGTGGCTGCTCCCTCCGCATGCTGAACCCCCAGGCTTTCTCCTCCACTGTATGGAATGTCCTGTCCATCCTTCAAGAGCAGTTTGGCAGCATGGCTGGAGCCAATGTGTAAGAATTTGAGACCCAGTTGTTAGCAGATGGAACGTTTTCAATTACATTTACAAGTGCTCATCAGTCAGTCATTTTTGCCTCCCAGATACCTGACTCCACCTGGAACACAAGGCTTCGCCCCACACTATGATGACATTGAGGCATTTGTGGTTCAGCTGGAAGGAAAAAAACACTGGAGAGTATACAACCCCAGGTGAGATGGAGAACAGACTTTTTTCCTTTTTTTTTTTTTTAAGCACAGTAAAACGTGTTCTTTAAAAAAGCAGCTTGAGGAGTTTGAACCGACTCAGACTGCATTTTTCTTGTAGGTTCTTTTGTGATGAAGTCTTTACTAAGAAACACACTGCTATGACTTTTTTTCCCCACAGGACAGAAGATGAAGTGCTGCCTGTGCTCTCAAGTCGTAAGTGATTTCACTCTAGATTGCTTCTGAAGTCCTGTATAAAATGAAAGGAAGCTTAACTTTCTGAAATTGACCTTCTACTATACTATACTTCTTCTACTATACACTTGTCTTTTTGTACCACGTGTATTTTTGACAGAGTGCTGTTTTTTTTTTTTTTCTCTGGATGTGTCCACTCCAGCAAACTTCAATCAGGCAGAAATTGGAAAGCCTATCCTGGAGGTGGTGCTGGAAGCCGGCGATCTCCTCTACTTTCCCAGAGGATTCATCCATCAGGGCGACTGCCTCCCAGATGTTCACTCCCTGCACATCACCATCTCCTCCTACCAGAAAAACAGCTGGGGGGATCTGCTTCTGAAGGTTATTCACTTTGATCCAGACTCTGAGAGTCCCACTAAAATATGTACATGAGTGAAGGAGGCGTCGGCGCATTAATAAAGAAGCACTGATGACGGTTGCTTGTTAAGACCAGGCGTGAGAGCAGTTTATACTTTTTACATTTCTCGAAAATGTCAAACGTGTCAAGTTTATTCTGCTTAACATTTCTCAAACTACTGACTCTTATTTTCATCACCGTTGTCATGTGTTTCATCAGTCTTTCACATTCCCAGGGCAAACACCCGGGCAGCTCAGTTCTGTTTGATGGCTTGTGACCATCCATTTTTCTTTTGATCATATTCCAGAGGTTTTCAGTTGGATTCAGGTCTAGATATCTGGAGCAGTCTATTGATTTACCTTAGGTAAAAGAATAAGTACAATAGTCAGATTGTTCAGGTTTTTTTTTTTTTGCTTGTTTTCAGATGGTTCCAGCCACTTTGGAAATAGCAATGGAGGAAGATGTCGAGTACAGACAAGGATTACCTCTGGACTACCTTACCTACATGGGAGTACAGAATTCTGACAAGGTGATTAATTCTGCCTTTCCACTAATGTGTTTTTTCATTCCATCCGGAGTCTCTGGCCTTTTCTGTTCAGTCCTTACCTTCTGACAGCCGGTCTTGTCCTTATGTAGGATGACCCGCGCAGGGCAAAATTCTTCTCACGTATTGAGGCCCTGATGAAGAAGCTCTCAAATTACGCCCCAGTGGACGCTGCTGTGGATCAGAAAGCTCGAGATTTCCTCCACGACTGCCTGCCTCCCATGCTCACCCCAGGTACGCAGTGGGGATGTTGGGAGTAAACGCATAAAGATGGAGTAGTTTACCAGGAGATTAATTTTTTCGATTAAGTATGAACCCGGCGATACAACACGCATCTAAAAGGTGACTGATTTTTTTCTTCCCCGTCAGATGAACTGGCCACCAGTGTGCAAGGAGCGTCGGCTCGGTGGGAGCGTGGGCAAACTGTGGATGTTGGTGCAAAGATCACTGCCCAGACTAAAGTCAGAGTCCTCCGTGCTGGGTGTACCAGGTATATTCATTAAAAAAAAAAACAACCACCACCACCCTCCTTTGCATTTCAGAGCACGTCTCCACCGGGCATCTTGGATGTAGATCATGAAAAGCCTTGAGCACTTAACTGTATGTTTTCAAGAAGGTCAAATGCAGTATTAAGGCTAATTGTGATGCTTTGCCTCAGTGATTTATTTATGCATTACATTACCCTGAGCTTTTATAGTACAATTTTAACTGTCCTGTAATCAGATACAAAAGTGATGGAAGCTGGTCACGCTACACTGAAAAATGCCCTTGAGACTTTTTGGTTTTGCATTTCCTTTCTTGACATGTATAGTCCTTGGAAAATATCATCAATAACACATGTATGTATGCATAGATCTTTTTCCATGATGATGCATCTCTGCTCACTGCTTATGCATTTTTCAGAAAGGATCCTGACGTTTACATTGTGTTACATCACTCGCATACAAACACCAACCAGACACTGTATAATTTTGCCCTGTGTGGATATGGCACTGCATGCACACTCCCTTCATGTATTCTTCTTAATAGCAATTCTGCACACACATAGGAAAGACAAGTCTCTGATTTGTTACCAAAAAGTACACAAGTACATTTCAATTATACTAATCATATGTAGTATTTAGTTGGTGTAAAGTGCTGGGTATCGTCATGGAAATACAGTATATAGATGTGTAGGTCTTAATGTTTGAGGAGTTTCATTGCGTCTATCCTGGTTTAATAAGACAATATGCGGCAATGTGAAAGTTTGCTCTTCCTCTTTTTCAGGTTATGCAGTGATGGAGATGTGGTTTGTCTTTACTACACCACAGACAACTCCAGAGTTTACCACAAAGAGGAGCTCAAGAGTTTGGAAGTCAACCCAGAGGTGCATTATACTGTACATATTCAGTGAAATATGCAAGTCCTGAGAACAAACTAACCATTTCTCCTCTTGTAGCACACAGATGCCCTCGAGTTTCTGATCCAGTCATATCCCAAATTTGTGACAGTCGGAAGTTTTCCTTGTGATTCAGTAGGCGACCGGGTATCTAATGTTCTTTAAACTGTTTTTATTTTATTTTTCAGTTTGAGCTGTCCCTCATAATTTCTTCTCTCAATAGATTGCTTTGGCTGAGCTGCTCTTCGACAGAGGGATTATCCACACTGCAGAGCCCCTGTAGAGGCCACATTTTCAGCTGAGATGGATACATCAATGATTCAGATGACCTTTGTAAAAAAAATATATTTCCTGCAATCCATTTCTCATCCGAGACATACGTCAGTGGCTGTACTGAAAGAGCAGGCTAAACAATCCATTTTCGAATGTTTCTTCCTGCTCACCATCAAATAAACTTGACTTTTTCAAATGAGGTCTTTTGTGCAAGTTATTTTCTTAAGAATTAAAGCTCCAATGGACAAAACCACCTTTATGAGAAAGGTCATGTTTATTATTGGTTGATACAACTTAAATATTGCAGATTATTGGTTAACAGAATCCAATGACGAGTACATGAATCTTAAATATTTCTGATTGAGGTTCATCAATTATTCACATGGCAGACACATTCAGAGGCTGGATGGTCTACTTCCAGGTCACCACCTCATCAGGCTTCAGGTCCCTACAAACAAGATAACAATTAAATGGTTTCCCAAAGTAATACTGGCATTATCAAATAACATTTGCCACAAGTAAAAGCATTGTAAGGGAAAATATACACTAGTTGAACCCAGTCATTTAAATATCCATGCATTAGTTTTGCACAGGCTTAAGAGTGTAATTAATGTTTATAAATCTATACTCTTAACACTTAAGGGTAAGATGACACACAACCCACACTTACAGTATGTATACTAATCTTCCTAAGACAGTGGAAAATACAACATAACCTTAGTTTGGTGGCTGTTGCTCCATTTCTTACCTTCCATACAACAGACTCTTGTTCCTGAAAGCTGTCAGCTTTTCATCCTGCTTTCTGTCCAAGTACCATCCAATAAAAAAGCCCATGGGTACAAATATATTCGCCCAGTGTTCCCGTGCAATTGTAAGCAAGTTGACCATGGTTCCTTCGGAAAGAAATAGAAATAATCTAAATTCAAAATACAATACAAAACCTAAATACAATACTACAGCTTCACAACATGCCTAGACTTAACAGTGCATACGCCTTATTGACCTTGTGTAGTTGTTAACTGACTTCCTATGAGATACTAAGGGAAAACCTTAACTTTGACACTTTTGTATTGTACATGGGAATATACCTACATGATAAAAGCAGTAAAATAATGCGAATGCTGATCAACTCCCTGATCTGTATGTACACATGAATACGGTCTATGTCTTGCACCCTCGGTTTAGCTAGCTAGCTAGATAGCACTGCCACTATAATGAGCCAGCTTCCTCACAAATTTGTTTTTGACAGAAAGTGACACAGTTCATTAACCAAATCAAACATTTTACAGCAGAGCTGTATATGTAAATAGACAGAAAAAAAAAACGTGTATGACATTACCTTCTGTTTAGTGTAGGCCGTAGCCTTCCGCTCCTCAGTCACTGGGCAGAGGACATTGGACTGTACCAAATACAGAGGTAACTTGAGCACCGTCAACAAAACTCAACATCACAATTAACTTTTCGAGCCATTAATATGCCAGTCTAAATATACTAAAGCCACGCATTTCCACAATTCTAATTACATACGATGTTAAAAATAACAAGTGTGACTTTTTTAAACGTGACGTTGTTTAAACACCGCAACACTTGGTATGCGCCTTTCCCCCTTTACCCATGATGCAGCGGCAAACATGTCGGGTAGTGAAGTGTGTTATCACAACTGCTAACAGAAATGCATTCATTCTCAAGTTTTGTGGTACCTACCAACTCGATCGCGATCACTGTCTACCAGAAGTGAATTTAAAGACTCTCGTATTTAATGGTATATTGTATATTTGGTCTAACTTGCTTAAAATGTAAATGGTCTGGATTACACTTTACCGGGTTATTGATTGTGCTAGCTGTGGCTAATGCATCTCAGTGTGTGTTTCTAAGCTAAATTCTCTGCTAACCAAACAAATCTTTTATTGGGAATCACATTTTTCTCTTGATGTATGTCACATAACTAACTTTTTCCATATAGAGCTCATTTGCATCATTTTTGCTCTCCCCATAAACTGATGAATGAATTTTGTACTTTGTCGCGCACAAAGGAACAGCAGCCACCTATTGTAGCATGGTCTTACTGTATGATTTAATCAGCATTAAAACGCACGTGTAGTGTTTTATGGTATTTTTTTTAATATTTGCAGCGTGACAGCTGAGAAGAATGACGTCCATTATCAAGTTGACAGCCGTGTCAGGCGTCCAGGAGGAGTCTGCTCTGTGTTACCTGCTGCAGGTGGATGAATTCCGCTTTCTCCTCGACTGTGGCTGGGATGAGAACTTCTCCATGGACATCATTGATGCTATGAAACGGTACTTATTGTATAAATCTACTTGTTTCCAGGAATGTTTGTCCTGATGCACTGAACTGAAACAACTCAGTGATGCTCTTTTTTTCTTGTTTTGTTGTACAGATACGTTCATCAGGTTGATGCTGTGTTACTCTCTCACCCGGACCCCATACACCTGGGCGCACTGCCATATGCTGTGGGCAAACTGGGCCTGAATTGCACTATCTACGCCACAATTCCTGTTTACAAGATGGGACAAATGTTCATGTATGATCTATATCAGGTGAGGCACAGTCATGGAATGTTAATAATTCATTAAAATATATGTTACTCTGACATGCAACAACTGTTGTGTGATTTCGTATGGTATGATGCATTGCTTTATATTGAACTACAATAGTTTCTAAAGAAGTTCAAATGAGATCACGTTAACTCTTTAGAGCACAGGTGTCAAACATGTGGCCCCGGGGCCAAATCTGGCCTGCCAAAGGGTCCAGTCTGGCCCTTTGGACAAATCTGTGCAATGCTGAAATTACACTGAAGATATTAACAATAATATTCATTCAGGTTCCACTTTCGGACCAATTCAATCTCATGTGGGTCAGAACAATAAAATACTAACACTCCATACCATAGCATACTACATAATAACCTACAAATACTCACAACTCCAAATATTATCATGTATTTACAGGAAAACAAAGTAATATTTAACAAAAATGTTAATAACCGGAACAAATATGAACAACCTGAAATGACTTAAAAGCAGTACACTTTTAACAATATTCTGCCTGTTATTAAATATTATCTGTCAGTTAAATGTACAGTACATGTGTGAATGTTAAATTGAAGCATAATATTGTTAAAATTACACTTTTCAGTTTTTGTGTTTGTTCACATTGCTTTAAAGGACAGTTTTTGGATGTGAACATAGACAATTTGACTTATTTCACTTTTATTTCACGTGTATTTTATGATATAATTGCTATTTGTCACTCACTAATAAAACACATACTATTGGAATTTGTATTGAAATGTAATACAGCTTCTAAATCCATACTGAATTTACCTCTACGATTTTTATCTCCCTGCTTAGTCTCGAAACAACAGCGAAGATTTCACATTGTTCACCCTTGATGATGTGGACTGTGCTTTTGATAAAATACAACAATTGAAATATTCTCAGATTGTTAATCTGAAAGGTGAGTTGTACTTCATTTGTTCATTAATGTATACATTGTTAAACATTAATACACAGACATTAAATGTTTCATGTGTGCTTTTTGCTTAACAGGCAAAGGACATGGTCTTTCCATCACTCCCCTTCCAGCCGGTCACATGATCGGAGGAACAATTTGGAAGATTGTAAAGGATGGAGAGGAGGAGGTTGTTTATGCTGTAGATTTCAACCACAAGAGAGAAATGTGAGCCTAAAGAAAACATACTTATAGAAGGAATGAATACAAAGATGTATTGTCTGACTGTTTTTCCCTGCTCTGTGTTCTAGTCACCTGAATGGCTGTACATTGGAGAGTATAAGCCGTCCCTCTTTACTCATCACAGACTCATTCAATGCTGCATATGTACAGCCACGTCGCAAACAAAGGGACGAGCAACTCCTGAGTAAGTCACTGTATCTTTATCACTTGTAATATTAGATTATCAGATTAAATGAATTTCGTAATTAATCACTAAATATGCATGGCACCATCTGAACCCCTTACGAATTTGGTGAAAATCCTCAGCATCAGTCCTCTTTAAATTTCAGAATATTTGCGTATTTTTGTCTGTTATCTTCATGCACACTCCTTATTCTGCCTTTAAAGCCAATGTAATGGAGACCCTCCGTGGTGATGGCAACGTCCTTCTTGCTGTGGATACAGCTGGTCGTGTATTGGAGCTTGCTCAGCTCTTGGACCAGATTTGGAGGACAAAGGATGCTGGGCTTGGAGCTTACCCTCTCGCTTTGCTTAACAACGTCAGCTATAATGTGGTGGAGTTCTCAAAGTCCCAGGTATCAGTCACCATGGTTTTACACTTGAGAAAATTTTTGGGATCCATGGTTTGTTTTGATATTAGATGCTTTCACCTTCTTATCAGATACACAGTGGTCTGGAGCAGCAGAGGGAGGATATGGTGTTGGAAATGTGGTTAACTTGCTTCTTCTGTGCAGGTGGAGTGGATGAGTGACAAGCTCATGAGATGCTTTGAGGACAAGAGAAACAACCCCTTCCAGTTCCGCCATTTGACCCTCTGCCACAGTCTGGCAGACCTGGCCCGGGTGCCCAGCCCGAAGGTGGTGCTCTGCAGTCAGCCGGACCTTGAGTCTGGCTTTTCTAGGGAACTCTTCATCCAGTGGTGCCAAGATGCTAAAAACTCCATCATCCTTACATACCGTACTACACCTGGAACCCTGGCCCGGTACCTCATTGATAACCCAGGAGAGAAGATGCTCGACCTGGAGGTGAGTGCACTGTCATCCCCAATACGATTGGATTAAGTCATTGTCGATGAGGGGAAAAAATACTGTTGCACTGTACTTCACTGTAATTCCAGATACACTGATTTATTACCAGAATTTGATTTCTAATTTTGTTTTCTTGCAAATATTTTAGCATCTACTGTAAGGATCGGTGTCAATGTATCTGTCAATTTTTCTTTAATTTAATCTGTGAATTATCTGGTTTATAAAGAGGTGAAAAACCTCAATATAACACCTTCAAATCTTTGTTCAAACAGGTCATTAATCCATTGTTGGACTTGTTGTGGAGATTCTCTCATATTCAGGGTGAATAAAGGAAACAAAAAACCTTTCCATTCTGTTTTTTTCCTGTGGCAGGTGAGGAAGAGAGTGAAGCTTGAAGGAAAGGAGCTGGATGAATACCTGGAAAAAGACAAAATAAAGAAAGAAGCAGCAAAAAAACTTGAACAAGCAAAAGAGTAAGTCCCCATGTTGCCATGTTGATGATGTGGCGGACCAAGATTGTTCACGATGATGCTTAAGGTTAATTGCTTCGTGCCTTCTGATGTTGAAAAAGCATTTAATGGATATGACTTAAGTGTTTATTGAAAGCTGAACTTCAACATCAGATTGCGTTGAAAGCAAGTCATCGTTAAGTTAATGGAGTGTCTGGTTAACAGAAATTCAAATGATGGTCTCCGAAAACAGTCATTTTAAAAGGAAATAAATGCAAATGGAAAATGTGTGATGACATGGTGAAGATGAAATTGCACAGCGCGCCACTTTATATTCTGCAGCTGAGCTGAGGTCTGTTGTCAACCAATAAGAAAAATTGATCTTGTCTGCGCTCAGTTAAGTGTGTATTTAATGCAATTGCAGGGTGGATGTGGACTCCAGTGATGAGAGCGATATGGATGATGACTTGGATCAACCAGCTGCAGTGAAGACGAAACACCATGACCTGATGATGAAGGGCGAGGGCAACCGTAAAGGCAGCTTCTTCAAACAAGCTAAAAAGGCCTATCCCATGTTTCCTTCACATGAGGAAAGAATCAAATGGGACGAGTATGGAGAGATCATAAGGTATAGCGATTTTAGTACATAAAGTTGTTCTCTGTAGGATTGGCGTTCTAATCTCTCAACAGAAAAATGCTGGTATTTCATCATCAAACTTCATTCTTTTGTTTTAGAGCTTTGTTCAGTGGTGAAAACAACAGTGTACTTCTCTGTAGCCCAAAAAATCGATGACTTTTTTTATTATTTGATCGAAACACTGCATTTTTGCCCTTTAAAGACCGTTATTGTGTTATCACAGGCCTGAAGAGTTTCTGGTTCCTGAACTACAGGCCACAGAAGAGGAAAAGAACAAACTGGAGTCTGGTTTGGCCAACGGTGATGAGCCCATGGACCAAGACCTTTCTGTCGTCCCCACCAAATGCATCTCTAGTATAGAAAACCTTGAAATCAGGTTAGTAGTCATATGAAACTGGGTGTGTTCAAATTTTGAAGAGTTGAAGAGATTTCGCTCCAAAACTCCTAAAGCTGAGCTGTTGATGTACTTGAAGGTTTGAACGAGTGTGGCTGGAAATAATGTTTATCAAGAAATGTTGTTTGTGCTCGTGCAAAACCATGTTTGACCATCGAGCAACATTCATAGGAATGCATTTGTGTTCATTCCTCTGCAGAGCTCGGATAACGTACATAGACTATGAAGGTCGCTCCGATGGCGACTCCATAAAGAAGATTATTAATCAGATGAAACCCAGACAGCTGGTCATTGTTCATGGGCCGCCAGAAGCCAGTCTGGACCTGGCCGAGTCCTGTAAGGCTTTTAGCAAGGACATCAAAGTCTACACCCCAAAACTGCAGGAGACTGTAGACGCCACCAGTGAGACGCACATCTACCAGGTCAGTGTTACCTCTGTTAGATTCAGGGCGGTTCATAGATCCATAAACTCAGTAAAAAAAACCCAAAATGATAGTGCATCATATAGGGCAGGTGTGGTATGACTACAATCCAATATCCTGATATAGGCCCTAGGCCCATTAACAGTATGTTTTGCAGCATTAAACAATTTCTATTATTTCAATGAATAATACATGACTTCAAATGAATTATGAATTCTATACACATTATAGTCATACTTAGACGGGGTTTTTTTGTGCTGGTCAGAGTACATCTGTAGTTCAAAAATGTACAATTCTATGTCTCCATGTTTTTTTTGTGTTGCTTTTATACAAATGGACTTTTTGTCTTTTTTACACTGTTGTAGCAGCAATGTCAACAACTGCTCTGCAATAGTTTATTTCTGTGTTTTTTTTTCATGTTACATTTCTTTTCATAATATGCTTCCTCTGATATTTCTGTCCTGTTTTGTCATGTCACGTAAAGGTTCGGTTAAAAGATTCCTTGGTGAGCTCTTTGCAGTTCTGCAAAGCCAAAGACACAGAGCTGGCGTGGATCGACGGCGTGCTGGACATGCGTGTGGTGAAGGTGGACACGGGGGTGCTCCTGGAGGAAGGTACGAAAGACGAGGCTGAGGACAGCGAGCTGCCCATGGACATCCCCGCCGATCTTGGCATGGACCAGAGCGCCACGGCAGCGGCAGCACAGCGTGCCATGAAGAATTTGTTTGGAGAGGATGAGAAGGAGCTGTCTGAGGAGAGTGATGTCATCCCCACCCTGGAGCCACTGTCCACAAATGAGGTGAGGCAACGGACATGTACAGAAATATTCACACACAGAAAATTTACCATTGTTATTGTTCGTTAGTATACGTGTTGGTTTGGGGAAAATATAAAGAAAATAGACATGAACGCATAAATATTGAGGTTCGCTTTGTAACCATGTTGAGGTTTACATTGTAACCATATAGATCAGGGGTGTCGAACTCATTTCACTTCAGGGCCACATTCAGGTCAATTTAATCTAAAGTGGGCCGAACCAGTATAATAATACCATAATAAGATATAAATGTCAACTCTGAACGTTTATCTATGTTTTAGAGTGAAAAAAGTAAAATTACATGATGAAAATGTTTACATAAAGCATATAGCAATGTAAATAAACATGAACAAACTGAAATCACAAGTGTAATTTGATCAATATTATGCTTCAATTGATCATTTACTGGCATCTAACGTCTTGTAACAGGTCGTTACAAGTGCACGTCTCTTCAGTCAGTTCAGGTTGTTCATATTTGTTCAGGCTAGTCACATTTTTTTTTGCAAAATTATACTTTGTTTTACTGTAAATAGATGAAAACATTTGGAGTTGTGAGTATTTTTATGTCATTGGGTATTTTACTGCTCTGACCCACCTGCCATTGAATTGGTCTGAATGTGGAACTTGAATTCAATTCATTAGCCCTCATATAAAAATTGGTGTAAATCTAAACCGTGTCTCTTGATGATTCCTTTCAGATTCCTGGGCATCAGTCGGTGTTCATCAACGAGCCTCGCCTGTCTGACTTCAAGCAGGTCCTGCTGAGAGAAGGCATCCAGGCCGAGTTCGTGGGAGGAGTGCTGGTTTGCAACAACATGGTGGCCGTACGCAGGGTGAGCGTCCTTCCCCCTGGCACACAGAGCGAGCGATCCATCAGCTCCCTGCAACACTGGTCACCACTAGTCCTCATCAGGGAAAAGGGCCAGCACAGTAGACATATGGCAGCATGTTTCTCGCCAAAACAACACAATCACAACAATAAGCTTCTGTTTTTATCTCGAGTGACTGATATTTAGGCTTAGTTGGTCACTTGATATGTAGCTAATTTATATCGAAAAGGAGAAATCAAAATTAAAACACTTGTTTCTAAAATGTTATATGTTTATAATGTCACATCTATTACAACTAGATATTTCCCTTTTAATTATTCTATCAACTTTTATCATTCACCTGTTGCAGGTAATTGATCACGTTATCAACCAATACAGTACAAAGAAATATTCAGGTAGTCTCTAACAGCACATGTGGAGTTTTTACTGAACAGAATGAGAAATTGCAATCTGAAAAGGAACTAAAGACTGATTTTGTCAGACGACTAGAGTGGAAGTGAAAAGTACAATATTTGGCTGTCAGATACAGTAATGCAGAAGTGTAAAGCTGCATAAAATGGAAATGTACACATTTTTAGGGAGGTACATCACTCCTTAATTACATTCCTGCGACTTAATATGCAGCAGTGAATACATTCCCAGTGACACAAGTATTCAATTCTTGTGTCGATGAGCTGTGAAGCAGCGACGCTCGGTTGCAAATTGCCTTTGTAAGACTTATTAATATTGCCGTGTCACACAATGTGACACATTCAACTTCACCTATTATTTGATGACAGATTATGAATCACAAGTAAGCAGAGAGCTTTCAGTACAGTGAACAGCTTTTTATGTAGATACTGCAGATCCTTTATTTTAGCGCCTTTCATAACCACTCACTTTAAAACACAGTCATTGCATTTTGGCTGATGTTTATGTCATAGTCTGACATCTTGCACAGTTTGAACGGCAGTAAGAACACGATTAATAAGCATTTAGCACCAAACTCAAATGACATAATCTGAAATGATTAAAATGTCTGTGGTTTCAGGTTCAAATATCAATATTCATTATAAAAAAAACCACAGGTATTTAACTGACTATGGATCATTAAGCACAGATCGAAACAAATACTGCCCTATATCTCTAATGGCATTAAAGAAAAACCTCCCACGTCAGATGAGGTATCAGCAAATCTTAAAAAAGGAATAAAAGAAGTGAGTCAGGATTTGAAGAAACAAGACAGATAGGCATGAACTTAAAATAGATGCAACCCAGAAAAATGACATCAAAGACAAGGAAGACTGTCAGAAGTGTGTGTGCGTGTGTGTGTGCGCAATGTGAAAACCATGAAATGTATGGGTTCATTATTTCCCTCAATCCCAAATCTGTGATCATGTGCAGGAACACAGGTCCTTGAGTTGTGTGCACGTACATGAATAAGGTGATACCTTGTTGTTATGGAAGAAACACATTGACCCATGCATTGTGTTCTCTCTCTGTCCAGACGGAGGCCGGACGCATTGGCTTGGAAGGCTGCCTTTGTGACGACTACTATAAGATCCGTGAGCTGCTGTATCAGCAGTACGCTGTGGTATAGCAGCAGCAGCAGAACACATCAGGGCCATACAGAGACAGTCCTTTACAGGCCCTTTACCCACAGGACAGTGTGCCGCACTCGGGCTTCCCCTCCCCATGGGCAGCTCCAGCTGTTTCACTGCAAACCTTGTTGTATATTTTCCTTTTTATATAATTTTTTTCCCAGATAGTTTTTTAGTTCCGTCACTATCTCACTCCTGTCAAGCAGATGCATTCCTCATCTCTGTTCAAACGGACTCTACAACCCAGATGTTCTCATGCTTTACAGTTGTTCTCATGCACTGCACGGACAATATGTCATTAAAAAAAAAAATCCAATCAAGTATTGCTTCCAATGGTATGTTCTCAGTACCCATCCTTAGTTCTTTCTGCCTAAAATGTGATGGTAATATTGTTTTCACATTATATTTCATACATGCTACGGAATGTGTAGCGCCTTTATTAAACATTTCTATATGTACATTTATATTAGTAATTTCCTGTTACAAGACTTGAAGTTGTGGAGAGGCAGCTTGAGACATTAAAGCAGTTTATTGTTGTACTCCAATTAACTGGGTGTACTAATTTGGACATGGATACATGACTACAAAACCCTACGATACTCAAAACGTGCAATGGGGCATTTCCATGACAATCAGCTGTACAAATACATCTATGCATATTTCAAATGAATATATCTTTGAGATTTTTTTTTCATTTATTCCTATTCTTTAAGTACCCTTTATTTTTATAGGAAATACCTCTAAACATTTTCACTGTTTTCTAACCTTAACTACATTTAATTAGACTTGTTTTTTTCATTATCTATTTCATTTATAATAATACTTATTTGCTGTTTTATAAATGATAAAGAGTGCAGGCATAGGTAAAGTGCCATTAAAATGCCATACACAAACACAACTCTTTAGCAGAGACACTTTCTAAAGGATTCTACATGTATATTTGACCTAATATTTCCTAATACATTAAATTTTTACAACACTGTTTGGGCAAAGTTCTTAATAATGCTATAAATACTGCAGTTCTGTAAAGGTGCGGACACATGTATAATTTTAGTTTTATTTGGGATGATATTCTAAACCAGGGGTGTCAAACTCATTTTAGTTCAGGGGCCAAATCCTGCCACATTTGGTCTGAAGTGGGCCGAACCAGTCCAATAATAACAGAATTCCATATCAATAATGTCATCTCCAAACTGTGCTCATATGATGAAAATGATTATATCTCCACGCTGTACTTTAAAACAATGAATAACATTAACAACCTCAAAACTATGAAGAAAAATAAGTGCATGTTTAACAATATTATACCTCATTCATTTATACTTGTTCATTACAACTGACGGATCACAGTACAGGTACAAATACACAAAACATTTAGTAACGGGCAGAATATTGTGAAAATGCCACTTCTCTTCAGACATTACTGGTTGTTTGTATTTGTTCAGGTTATTTATGTTTTTCATGAAATTCTGCGTCTTTTTAGTGTAAATAAAGGGAATTTTAAATATTCACATTTCCACAGAGAAATTTTTAAAATTGTATTTATTGGTTATCGTGACCATATATTTCCCAGTCTGTACGAGGAACCTGGACTCAGGTATAATTTTTGTATTTCACAAATTCATCCCACTGGCCGGACTGTAACCTTTGGCAGGCCGCATTTGGCCCCCGGACTGCATTTTTGACACCCCTGTTCTAAACAGAGTTGGACTGCTTTAATAACAGGCAGTCTGCTTCCCAAAATGCATCGTAGAAACATGTTTCATAAAACCCAGAGGAGTCTAATCAAATGATGTACCCATAACCTGTTCAGCCTCGTCATGGGTACATACCCCATCTGATTATTATTTATGCTCTTTTATTTTTGTAATGTGTACTTATTTTTTATAAATATGCTCACACAACCAGTGGATTATTTCTGAGCTACCAAAACTGATTAGTTAATTTTTAGCATATTCCTGCCAGAGTCTTCAACCATGTAACCTTATGTCAAATTGCTGAAAATTGCATCATTATTTTTCTTTTCTTTTTTTTTCCTATAGATGGGACCCATGTGCCCCCTACTCTAATTATGCCCCCTACTCTAATTATGCCCCCAAGAATTCCATCGTGCATGACACTAGTGATTAGACTTTGCCTCTCCTTCCTGAAAAACATGCATGCCTCCAGTTTGTAGAGCACGATTTCTGATTTGCATCTGAAATAATGAGCCCGAATTGAGTAAACACTGATGACATAATCGAAGGCTTTTTCCGAGACGTGACAAAGCTCCTCCACAGGGTTCACAGGCTGAGTGCTGCTCCTCATTTTTGACTCGTCTTGATGTGTGAAAGTGGTGAGATTTTCCTTATTCTTCCTGCGTTTGACGGACAGCGCTGTACCATTCCTCAGAGTAATGGGAGTTTTGGTTTGAGTTACTTCAATCCGCCACCAGAAGATTGACTGTTTAGCAGGTCAACCACTTTTTGCAATAACACCAGATGGAGACATTTTTCTGCTGCATCTAAGCGGCCTCTGAATACCCATATCGAATGTGCCCAGGCAGCAGGACCATCTGTAATACGGAGCTGAGATGACATTGTCCCTGAAGTGATAACTGGGATAATTCAGCCTGCTACGTAGTGAGGAAGGATTACTGTCCTCTTGTATTTTAGGCAACTGTCTCTCTCTGCAAAAACTGTTTACCTCCCTGGCTGTTTGTGACAAGGTATATACAGTATACATTTAAAAAAAAAAATGTAAATCATGAAATGGTTCAGCAGTTTGTTTTCTTATCTTTCACGGGCACATGGGTATTGCTGCCTCACCTCTGCTGTGCCCCACTGAAGTGTAACGGCTGTATTAGGAACCTGGGTGATAAGAGGGAGTGTTGCTTGGCGTGAGGATGGTGAGGCTGGGGGTGGGGGTGG
>JAPTHA010000017.1:3767071-3777469 GCA_029814585.1 Gymnapogon annona | reverse complement strand
CTCATTTTTACATTTATTAATTCAATCTTTGAGGCATCTTTTCCCATTAACTGTTTTCACAACTTATATTGAAGGAGACAATGGCATATGCAATGAAGTGGTAAAGTCCAACACTCCAAACAGTGAATAAAAGTTAACACATTTCAAAGAAATCCACATTTCACTTGGCTCATCTCACAGTATGTTTTTGCACTGTGTCCTCATCAGTGTTTGTTCTCTGCAGGTTTTCAGTGTGGGAGGTTTTTTTTTGCACCATCTATGAATCAGTTTGGCACAAGTGCTTCAGCTAGTTGTCAACGCAGTACAATGCTAATTTATTTAACTCTGGCACAAGGTTTTTATCCACAGTGAGACTTACCTTTGGGGCTCTGAGCAGTTTTAACTTTTAAGTTTTCTTCGAGATCATCAAGTCATTGTAGATTTCTGCTCATTATTGTTGCAACAGTTGTAAATTATTGGGACAAATGTGGATAAAATGTACAGTTATATTCACTGCAGGGATTAAAAACAAAAAGAATGTGAAAATAAATCAAATAGGGAAAAAAAAGAGATGAAACTCACTGCTCGTTAAATGACTTTTTTTCTGATTGTGTTTCTCACCCTTTGCTTTAGCCCTTGTACCTTCATCTGTGATACTCCTGCCTACGCGGTTGGCCTAAACCTTCATGGAACCCAGCGAGGAAGTGGATTTGCCCTGCAGTGAGATGATGCATCGCTAACGATCACACACATGAAAGATAGGAAGCAACAAACACTATTATTCATCTGTGTGATCTGTTGTAATGTCAACATAATATGATGCAATGACGGTTCGTTTGGTTCTTGTCAAGCAAAGAGAAAATGATTAATTCGATAAAATACTGCTTTTTTTATTGGGCTTTCTTCAATAGTACTGCGACTCGGTAAGTGTATCTGTGCAGCTTGTTGATTTTGAGATAAGATTAAAAAATAAGGTCATCATTGAGAGTGCATTGTGCAGCGCTGTGGGCTACATTACATATGAAAGAAACCGTGCATCCTGTTTATCGTTTCCATTTAAAACAGATGAGGTGTCTGTGTGTGTGTGTGTGTATATGTGTGTTTGTGTGTGTGCATGTGTGTCTGTGTGTGATGTTTATTGGGATACCTGAGAAGATGCAGCTTCTGTGTCAGGTGATCAGACTTAGAAGTTTAAATGTATATTTGACCAAAGATGTTTCCATTTCCTCCATAAGCATTTGCTCATCAGCCAAATGCAACTCTAGCTTTTACTAGTGCAGAATTTTAACACACACACACACACACACACTTACACACAGTTATGAAATGCACCTAGTGAAATAATGTATCATGTAAAAAAAAAAAAGATGATCTCCTATGGGAACTTTGAAGGGCTGTTGAAGGTCCACATGGGAGCTAATCAAGTGCATTAGCTCCCTGATGCCCGGGGCCCCTCTGCCTATACCACTGTCTTCCTGTGGTAATGATTCTGAGCAGAGAGCCTCTTATGGACACCCACAGTTAAACATACACGTGGTGGGTTGACTGGTTCGGAGCAGGAGTGCTGGATTACACCACTCCTGAGGTGATCCTCTTATGCAAGCTGCTCTTCACACCCGTCCACAAAGCGGGAATTCTCACGAGCATAAATCCACAAGCACACTTGCTGTGAGATTATCCACAGGCCACAATAACTGCCACCGCTGCGTTGCCTTTTTTTTTTTTTGATGAAACAATGCAATTGTTGGCCGCACTGGAGGCTGGGTCTGATCCTGGCACTGACACTGGAGGGTGACGTACCGCTATCATGTGTATGTGACTGGGTAATGTGGGCCAGATCACATGGGACTGTTTTGCTTGGCCTTGGTACAAACAGTGCATTCTACTCCTCTCAGAGCACAACAAACCTAACCAGTCGAGTTGTCCGTAACTTGAAGTGATGCAGGCAATAGGATCGGGAAACACATTCTTGGATGAGAGCGGTATCAGGCTCTTAGCGAACTGCATCCAGGCTGACATGTGGTTCCAGCCAGTCAGCAGAATGGATCCTGGCTGGCCTGCTCTATCCGCTCAGCACATCAGAGGGAACCGGGCTCATCAGATGTGACGCCGCTGACACCACCTCCAGAACTACGAGGAGACCCTGCCGACGATTCATCCAAGCTCAGAAAACATGAGGAGGATTAGCCTCCTGTGTGTACCCCCGCAGACGTCTCTCTTCAACCCGGGACGGCTCCTCCGCCACCACACGGGGGTCGCGTAAAGGAGGCAGAATCACCGGCCGTGAATGATGGGGATGTGGGAACAAGCAGAGGCCCGGACCAGGAGAGGACTCTGAGAAGTGACTCAGCACTACAACCGCTGATCTTTGTGCAGTTGAGTTCAGATGCCAGTGCTCTGAGTGGTGCTCTGCAGACTGTGCTCAAACAAAAATGTCTAGATTATCCCATTCGCTTTAACATGGAGCACGATGTGACAGACATCTTTATTGTACCAGGAAAAGCACTCACCGCTGAAATATCCACAGTAAAAGCTCACAGGCCGACCCCTGAGTCAACCATGAACACGGCAAAATTGACATGTTTAAAATAAAATTACCCGATTATTCAAGGACATAGACTTACTTGGACCAAGTGGGGGGTTTTTTTCAATTTATTTTTATTTTTATTTACACAAACACTTAAGTGCGAAACTAAGACAACTTGTATTTTCATTGTACTCTACAGTACTTCGTGCTTCTATTTATACTGTAAATATCATGGTTTTTACTCCACTTGTACCTTATAGTTACCTTGCAGCAATTCAGAATCACCAATATGGTTTTATAAGGGTGCGATTCTTTAAATTAAGTGCTACAGTGCGCAGTAATTGTACATCACTTGGGTTTCTCTAGTTGACACAAATTTATGCTCAATCCAAATTTCTCTGACAGCTGTTGTAAATGGACCAAATGAAGACGTATAAATTCAAATTTCCATTTTGCCCGTCTCGTTTTCAACCCATGACCCATTAAATTGACTATGTATGACTTACTGCAAAGTGTATAATGAATTCCTGTTTCTCTCCATCAACTGATGATCAAGTGACCGTGGATTGATGTGACAATTTCACATTTAATGCATCCTTAGTTAAAGGATGCCACTTCATGGATATGTAAATCTGTACATCAAATCAGATTCTCTCTAATAAGAACAACACTTCTTCAATATCATGAAAACATATGAAATCTTATTATCGTAGGGAAACATTTACAATTATCGGGGCTATATACAACTGAAAGCCAGTGCTGTCATATCTTTAGCAACGTACAGATAAATGGAACACTTGTGTCATCTTTTTTATTATTATTAATGTCTCCCTATCTGGATGTGAAAAGATACTCCAAAAACTACACTGCATAAGATGTGTTGCAGTGTCACCGTTAAACTCAGGTCCAGTTGGTCCAGTGGGTGTCCTAACATTTGCAATTAAACTCTGACATGTCAGTTAATGTATGAGGAAAGCTTGGATTAGCATTCCTTATTTAATGATCCAGTACGTGCAAATGACCACGTCATGCTACAGAGCCTGGATCATTTGTTGTATGTGAACAATGGGACGCCGTGATACATTTTGTTTAAATGAATGCATTAAATCATTGTCAGTAGTGCATTAGTTGAGCATGACTTATCCATATGATTTCAGCCCCTATTAGAAACCATTATTGATTTATTTGCTCTCCCGGGATATATAGCAGCTCAAAACCAGCTGCACCTCCGACAGTAACATGCAGCGACAACACTAATGCTTTACCATGAATAATCTAATGCTGTCACATATACCACTACATCCACAGCAGTGCATGTAGCACAGCACTTGAAAGTGGACATATTATTCTGACAAAGGGGTTACAAGTCAATTGAAACACGGGTCTGAGGAATCTAAAAATAACATTAAACCCACACAAAACACCACCCGGCAGAGATTCTTACGCGCACACAATTAAGCGTCAGAGTTCAGTTCTGTCTGAGGTACAGCGGGGCTCAGCTCTGGAACAGTTGCATGCATGTTGCATCTCAGTGGACTTCACTGAATCACTTGAGTCTATGCTGAGGACACATTTGGTCCATTATATTTAACTCCATACATACTCTCCCATTTCTACGTGTTTTTACATAGATATTTTTTCTAGTAGTATTTTCATTGCATTTTACAGTGTTTGTACTTCAGCTTCCAAATTGTTTTCATCTCCATGTTTACTTAGCTAACTAGAATGTGGTGAGATTATTTTCTAAGGCCCAAGGGGATTTTCTAGATCTCACCTGCACAGTCTGAACCTCTGTTTGTACAAATGTATGAAATTGTTGTGTGCAAATAAACAAATAAACATCTAAACTTCCGTGCAATAAAGTGCAGCCCTCGGGTACGTCGACCTGACTTTTCTCCAAACTTGAACTTTAAGGCTAAAAAGGTGCTCTGACAAGTTTCCCATCAGCCTGCACATTACAGCCCTTGTGCCGATGAATAATAAGAGTTTGGCATTAACAACTCCTACTCACGCTCCTCCCACACACTGCCTATAACTTTTGTGTCCAGTGTGGAGGTGATGAAACGCACAGCAGGGAGATCTATTGGCTCATTGGTTTTACTGCAGCTCGAAGTGAATGAAATGAAAGAACTCACCCTCACTTGTCCTCTGTTTCAGTGCGCTGGCTGTATTAATATGGAGTCTGTAGCCTGTCTGTGCAGCTCTGATGCTATCTTCCAGGATGAATGGGCCGCACGCTTCCGCTGCCATAACCTCTGTGGTCAGCCTGAATGGGACTCTCCACTGTTCTTCGCAGGGGGACAAGGTTGGCCGTTTGGTCGCCGTCCTTTTTTTTGTCTGTGACGCAGACCAAAGGAATAATGAAGTTATTTACTTGCAGCTCATTACAACGGGCCAACGTTTCCCCACAGATAAAGCCATTCTTTTTCTTATAGTGCTGCAAACTCCAACACCTTCATCCAATTTCACGCGGGTTGTGATGCTGCGCTCAAATGACTTCGACTACTGCAAAAGACTGAGCTGATGTCACGGGCCAAATGGGGAGGTGTTCTCCTACCGGCATGCAGTTAGTGTGAGGGAAGAAGTAAAACAAGAAGCAAAAAAAAGTGATATTTTAAAAAAATATAACATAACAGATGCAGCAGCTTTTGGAAGTTGCTGTTTTTTTATAGCACACAAAAATGATTCATCTATTGCTATTCACTGCCACTCATGTCCCCCCCCCACCCAAAAAAAAAAAAAGATAAGTTCCACAGGGAACACCAGAATACCTCAAGATTCAAGGCTCAAAAAGACTTAATGGGATTCCACTGCGGTGCTAAGCAACAGGAAGACACGGGAATAGTTGTTGTTCTTGAGGCAAACATAATTCTATCATAAAAACAAATGATTAATCAGATGATTTAACATGCTGGCAGTGTCAGCCTCCCCTGCGGCGATTGTTACAGTATGAAAACCTTCATTTACAGCCAGTATTTGTCCCCCTGGGCCTTTTTGGTTAATTGGATAATAACTCCAGTCCTCATTCAAACCCAATAAGACTGGGTCCCACCTCCTCTAAAACACAAGAGTCTACTTCTGCGCTCCTCGGGTCGACGCTGTGTTGGTGACCTGCCTCCGCTATCGATGTCAACGCCTCACCCTGGGGTAATGAAAACACAGCAATTCTTATTTGAATGTGATTACACACTAATGAAGACACAATTAAGAACATTTCATTTAATTTCTGCAATTAGACCCCCTTAAATTACACTGAGTCTCACACAGTGGACCTTTAGAGTGTTGTTTTCTTGCTGTGATGGGTTTCTTTGCGCGCTCTCTTGTTTTCTCTTCTGCAGCACGATTACTGAGGGGGACTTCTGGTGGTTTCTATCAGCAATATGTGTTTTACATCATCCCAGGGAGTATGTGTTTGGATGATTTGATCACAAATGTAGATGGATGTATTTTTTTTTTTTTCATCTTTTTTGCTGCTGTAATTGTGCACATTTCCCCACTGTGGGATTAATAAAGGTCTTCTTCTTCTTTTTCTTCTTTGTAAATATGAGTTCTGGAGAGACAAAGAATGATTGTTTTTTTTGTTTAGCTTTTCTTTTGGTCCTGAACTGAAAAAGCCATTGAAGGTCCATTTAACTATGTATCAGGCGGGTAGAGCGGCCTCCAGTATTTCCACCAAAACGAATGGACTATATTTGTCTGATACAGTCTAAAAAAAAAAAAAAAAAAAAAAAAAAATCCCCCACAACAATCAACATAAGTAGCATCCATTGCAGCGCTATTGTAACGGCTTATGTACAGTACAAGTATTTGTGACATTTAATCTGTTCCTCTTGTTCAATTAAAACACCAAACGGTAGCTAAGACCTGTACGCTTCTCTGGCATCTGTTATGTTACATAACACACACCGAGCAGTAAACTCCACGGGAATCAAACGATTACTTTGTTGTTGCCTCGTGGCGAATATAAAGTTGTTCTTGTGCCATTGTATGAATCACAGTGCTTTCCTGTGATGTCTGCTGTCTTCTGGGGTCGACTCTGTGTTTCCCGTTGCTGTTTGCTGCAGAAAGCTCAATGGGTGAGTGTTCATGTCCGGGAGATGAAGAGAGCAGAACAAGAGATGACGGCTGCCTCCATAATACACAGATTAGACTCTCTGTTGCTCCTCTCTGCCCTGTTTACTCTTCACACCTGAGCGGGCATACAAATAAACCTGCGGTGCTGCCACAGAATGCTCAACACTGATGATGAATATTTTATTTTTTCCTGCAGCTGACGGAGGAGCTTTTGCAAGGAGTAAAATCAGCAGGTCTCCAGAGACATTTCCCATGTGAGCAGACTCAGCGTGTACTGTACTGTTAGTACCAGCCATTGGCTAAAGTGGGCATTGTTGGCAGGTTGAATATAAAAAAACAAAAACAGATTTAAAGCTAAGGATATCTGTCCCTCCATCTGTTTTGTTTGCTTCACATAATTAGTTAAATGTTCCTCACAATGCCAGCACTGCTTTAATAGAAGGTGTCACACGTCCCTGTTTGGCTCGGCATCATCTGGTCATGCGTCTGCATAGCTCACGCACATATCAGCCAAAATCAGCTCACATTTGAACATGGGATACACCGCAGCGGCGTGGTTATTGTGCAACACGCCATAAGGGCATATACTGTACTCCCAATGACCTCTTCTGCCTCTGAACAGAGAATCTATGTTAAGCTAAATATAATTCGGAATACTCACATGTGATTTTTTTTTTTTTTACATTATATAAGGGCTGTGAAACGAAAATACATTGAATGGTTCAATGTTATAGTGGAATCTAATCATTATAATGTGATCGGAATCGTTTTTGAATCAAATCAGCCGGAGTACTGCTATACTGTGAGTGTTATGATAATGAACCGTAGATGATAAATGTCATTCACTGTCCAAAGGCAGAATGAGGATTCAGCTCTACTGTACGTTTTGCTCAAAGCTCATTTTCAGTGGTGGTGAAGTGTTCTGATTATGCGCAACTTTAATTTAGTGTTGTGTTTGTGTTTTCTGCTGTGCTCTGATACCTCGTACAGAGATCATTCTTAGGACTGTATGTACCTTTCATTTGACCGATTTATTTGGAGTGTCTTTGAATTGAGTTTATTGCCAACCACGCGTTTTAATTGAAAATTCCACCATTCACTCCACAACCATGACTTGAACAGAGCCATGGATCTGTTCTATTGCCCTTAAACAGACTGGAGCTCAAGTGCTGTGAATAAACAGCATGAATCATCATTTTGGAAGCTGAAGTGAGCAACCACTGAGTCAATCGGCAATTGTTGTACAATGCTCGCGCAGTTCATTGTCAGCAGCCTTGACACCAAGTCATTAGTGATGTGCAGTGCAAGGATATGACACATGGTTGACATTTATATCAAACGACACATTTACATTACACTGGCTGCTCCTTTTGACATTTGCCCACATTGAAACACTCCTCTAAAACTCGGCTCCTCGCCTTCTCCTCTCGGCTACAACTGAAGTTCACGCTTATTATTATCGTTTCCGTACATCGGTGGTCATCCACAGCATCCTGCAGAAGGCAAAGGAGGCTGTGTGTGTGTGTGTGTGTGTGTGTGTGTGTGTGTGTGTGTCTGTGTGTTTGACCGAGTCAGGGAGTGAAAAGCAGTGCCTAAATCTCTGTAAGCAGGCCCTGGCAATGCTTTTGTGATTGCTTGCCTGTGGTGCGGGCAGAGGCCTGGAGGGGACTAATCCCTCAGCATTGGCATGGGCTACACATGTTGATGTGTGTATGTGTGTGTGTGTGTGTGTGTGTGAGTCTGTGAGGAAGAAACAAGCTGCGAGATAAAGACAAGACCTGGCCACGGCTTCAGAAAGCTCTGACTAATAACTTGCGGTTCCTTCCATGTATAATTAACTGCCTTCATACAATGTCTTAGATGGTGTTCATAGACAACAGGCAGCGTTGTGTATGTGGCACTGCATGTGTGATAGAAACTGGCAGAGGAGTGTGTTGCAGTGCCTGGCCTTTGACCCATAAATGCTGCTTGCTTTTTGCTTAAGTGGGCAGCAATAGTGTCAGTAAAGGTTGACATGCTGCTTCAGCCTTGTCAACCTGGTTATGTAGAGTGTGACAGAGTCCCTGTCTCCACTCTGGGCAGTGAAGGTGACCTGCTGCAGGCCCGCAGGCAGAAAAGGCAGCCTACACACTGCCTCCAAATGTTTGCAAGGTTGTGGGCTTTAAATTGAATGTAGAAGCTAATGGAAAGTAAGTTAATTATTCCACCGGGAGCCTATAAATATAACTGGTTTAACAACAACTGAGATGCTAAAGTCTCACGGCGCAAATAATGGGGTGATAGGGTTTTTGTCACCAATGCTGCAGCTAAATGTTTTTTTTTAATGTAAGACTTTTATTTTGCCATAGTGGGAACAAATCTGATATTATCAAATCAAGTGTGATTTTAATGAGCTGAAATGTGGTTCAAAGTTCATCCGAAATGTATCAGATTGTACTGAGCAAATGGCGATGTGGTCAAATGCAGAGCTGAAGTAGCAGCAGCTGTACATTTCTAATAAAGGTGAAAACATTGAGTACGAATCATGTTCTCCAGATGCACAGGAGCACGTATACCCCAGCACAAGTCCCAACACTTGGTTCGTTTATGTGACCATTTATTTGTGATCGTGTCACTGCATTTGTGATATCTCTCAAAATAACCACTAGCTCATAGATTGGACAGTGTATACAATGTATTCTACTCGTGCGTTGACTTTGTGGAGTTGTGTGTTCTAGATGTGGTGGTTTTGGTGTTTCTGTGTGTTCCTGCATGCTGCACCGCATTTGTCCAGCAGTCACCACCAAAGTATTCTGGCCATAGTAATGTGATTGTGAGGCTATTGCATTACAACACCACTAATAGCTCCTATCAAACTGACATTTTCAGTAGTCTCTTTCTAGACCAAAAATACAAAAGTATGACAAACTGCAGCTGTCAGTTCTTTTTGTATTTTATGTGAATCCCTGGATGCACATGCACATGTGCACACAGAGGCCATTTGGCTTTTAATAAATTGATTGCAGGGTAAATATCAGAATTTTGATGACGCCATAATAACCAAATATGCACTTCCTTCTTTTCGTGCTTTAAAGCAATGCATCATATAAGATTCTGTTCTTTTGTATAGCAATGGAGGCTATCAAATATTGCAAACATCTCTGTATGGTGACATCATTATTATCATGGTCAGTACATTGTGTGATGTACACTGCTGCCTGACCATTATCCGTTTATCTGATTAACAATGATAAGCCTATATGAAGTATATCTTTTCAATATATTGATTTTTCCCATCAATATACACCTCCAGATGGCAACAGCTTACATAATATATTAGTGCAATGACCTTGGTCAACACGAAGCTGTCTGATCCTCAATCTATATTTTCCATAGGTTTTTCCATATCTTACTATGAAGTGGGCAACATATTTAATGATAGCCCATCCACTACCGCACAGACAGGAGTTAGAAATGAAGTGATTCATTTTGTTGCACATAGACCTACACCCAATGTGCAGCTTTGTTGTTTTTTTTTAATGAGATAATGTTCTGAAAGAGCAAAACGCATATGGAGATATTGTAATTTTAGCGCACTAAAAAAAAAAAAACCTTTAAGGCATCGAGAAATTATTTCATAGTTGTAGTAGATATGTGAGGAAAGAAGGCACTGATGCCTGTGAGCTGGAAGATCTATAACCTCAATTATTCAGCGCGGTATCAAAAAATGAGGATAGCAGGTGACTTGTAGGCCATTTATTAAAGGGGGGAGAGAGAGAGAGAGAGAGAGAGAGAGAGAGAGAGAGAGAGAGAGAGAGAGAGAGAGAGAGAGAGAGAGA
>JAPTHA010000017.1:3731049-3743429 GCA_029814585.1 Gymnapogon annona | reverse complement strand
ACAAAAGCAACTAAACACATTCATTTACGAACCTTCACTACACTATGACAATCTGGAGATAATCAGATTTTTGAATTTAGGAATTTGTGGTAGTTGCATGCTAGGATTTATTTCTGGTGAAATGACTTTGAACACGTGGAGGTAGAGCCGCTCCATCGGGGGTGTGAGTCTTCCAGATTCACAGTGAACCTGACTGTGTGTCATCACTGTTGGTTGCAATCCCGGCCCTGAACGCAGCCTATATTTTTTGACCTTTTTAAAACTAAGCATGATAAATGAGTGCGTGTAGAGTGGGGGTGCAGACGTAACGACTGGCCTTTAGTTCATGGTCGAGCATCGCCTCCGTCCTCTCCTCCAGAGGGTACATTCATACATTATTACTTATTCGCTACGTGGTCAGCAGTACATGTAAAGCTTATTATACCTTAAGCCCAAATGGCAGCTGAAATGCATTCAGATGCATTATAATAATCACTACAGGTGCTGTCGTTTTCTTTAGTGGTGGCGGGGAATTCACTAACGGGAGTGTCCTTGACCGAGCAGTGCAGAGTCTTAATTGTGTGTGTAAAGTGCAAATCACGGACATTGAGCTTTATGGTTCAATGTGATCTGAATATGTTGTCCTGTGAGTATTGTCTGTGAGAGCAGCCTTTTTAAAATGAGGTGTGCTCATGCTGCAGTCCTGCACTGCCCCCTGTGGATAGCATAGAGCAGAGCACAGCTGCCGGAGATGCCTGCCCATGATGTCACACCTGATCTATAATTTATAGATCTGGCTTCAGCTACTGAAATAGGCTGCCTTCCCCTCGCTCTCCTCTGTCACGGCAGTGGGGATATGCAGATCCTGTAGGTTTTTCACAGTGTAAGGGAAACGGCTCGTCACTCAACTCAATGCAGGCCTTGTCGTAATTGGCTGCCCTGCACGAGACTCTTCAAGCCTGTTACCGCCCTCATTCTCAACCGGGTGTACTTCTGAGATTAAAATGAACCCACATACATTTGGCTCTAGATGATTGAATGCACAATTGGTTAATGGCCACTGATTAAACCGTTAACACCCTTATCTTAAATGTACAGATTACAAGCAACCATGTAAATGGTTACAGCAGCACGTTAACAAAGTCTTTCATATAAGTTGATGAGAGCAAATAGATGGTTCAGAATAGATTTAGAATCAGTGACTCTAAAAGTAGACTTAGACTTCCTTTATTGTCATTACATAGACACACACAATGAATCGGGTAAGGAAATGTCATAGATTGGCGGCTGATAACACAAATAAATATGGAAATATAAAAGTGCACAGTTGCTAAAATGAATCCAAAGCCAGTGTAAATATGACAACACACACAGTCAATATAAAAAGTAGGCATAGTATTTGGTATAAAGCCAAGCTAAAGTAAAGGTTAAACTGATTGGCTAACAGATGATTAAGTCGTTATTAAAACTGTACAAACACTTAATTTTTGAAGACATTTATTGAGTTGTATAAAGATGTTTCAATATGATAAAAACATGACTAAAATAACTATGTACATGTGCACACTACTGTAAATAACTAGTTATATAATTATATGACATTGGAATGGAACGATATTGAGCAGTTTCTTCCAACTGTCCCATCTAGTTGGTATGTGTGTATGTATGTATGTGTGTGTATGTGTATATACATACACACACACACACATATATTCCACATTCCTTTAAGCCCAGTGTTTGTTTCAGGCGCTCTACATGTTCCTGGCCCTCGCCATAACTTGTGACGAATACTTTGTAACATCGCTGGAGAAGATCTGCGAGGTAATTAAAGAGTTTTGAACATTACAGTAACGCGCGAGTGCTTTGTTTATGTAAACCGCTCATCTTTGTTTTATTTATGCAGAAATTAGATCTGAGTGAAGATGTTGCCGGAGCCACTTTCATGGCAGCTGGCAGTTCTGCTCCAGAGCTTTTTGCATCCGTCATTGGTACGCACACACACACTTATGCTTGCATATGAGGATACAGTCGGGCATTCCCAGATGGTCGTTGTCACCACTGATTCTGATTGGACGCCTCCCTGTGTGCAGGTGTCTTCATCACCCACGGAGATGTGGGGGTGGGGACCATCGTTGGCTCAGCGGTCTTCAACATCCTTTGTATCATCGGTGTGTGCGGGATCTTCGCCGGGCAGGTGTGTGTGTGTTTGGGCGTGTGACTTACTGCTGTGACTGCATTATTGTGTTTATTTATAGATGGAAGAACAGCACATGTGTGTCAGAAGTTTTTTTTTTTTTTTTGCTGAGGGGTAGCAAAGCCATCTGCTTTAATTTTCTTAGCACTGGTTTTAATGGAAATGGAGAAGTAAACTCTGCGGGCATAAACAAACACGCAAATCTGTTTATTTCTAGTGATAAGAGGCATTTTTAAACCGCCAGGAAAAAATGCATTCGAATCTGTTTTACATGCCATTGTTCTCCACTCTTAGGTTGTGATGTTGACCTGGTGGGCTGTTTTCAGGGATTCCTTCTACTACATTCTGTCGGTTGTGGCTCTGATTGCAGTAAGACAAATTAACTGTTTTTTTTTTTTTCCTAATAAACGTCAGCCTGGCTCTCTTCTTGGACTGATTTAATCTGAAATGAACACCGTCTTTTTATTTTTCAGTTCATCTATGACGAGAAAATAGTCTGGTAAGTTAGAAATCCAGTTAAAATGGAAAGGGAAATGTGTGAGACAGTTGTGACTCTACTGTTGTTTTTCCTCAATTCTAAATGTATTTGGTGCAAATGGAACCACAATCCTTTCCTGTCTTACAGGTGGGAGAGTTTGGTGCTGGTAGTGATGTATGCAGGTTACATCCTGGTAATGAAGTAAGTCACACACACTCTGCGAGACTCATATAGTTGTCATTTAACCACATGCAGTTGAAGTATTGATGCCATCAGTACTAATCACAGTTTGATGTATTTGTCATCTGAAAACAGAGCTTTGGTCTCGACTTTTCCTGTCTCCTTGCTTATTCTCCGACTGTTTATTTGAGAAAATTCTTGGTAGGGACTAATCGTTATTATGCCACAAATGAGTCTTCATCGTCCAAAGTGCCTAATGCCACCCATGGCGTCCTGTCCTGCCGCCACTGTCCAGCTGGTAATCTGTGTTACACTCAGCCACAGCCTGCTCTCTCCCTGCCATAAGAGTTTAATCTTTCCCCCTCCGCAGTGGCTAAGAGCACAGGCTTAACTGGATCACTCCTCTCCTTTCTCATTTGGAGGAAAGAAGTGCTTACTGTAGGATACGCTGTCATATGTCTCCCCTCTCCCAAATTATCCCTTGACCATTTTGGGCTGCTCCACTCAAAATGGAGTAGAGTGGGTTTTTTCTTTTTTATAGCACAATCGGTGCTCTGAGGTGACCTTCCAGGGCCACACTGATACGATTTCTCTGCAAATAGCACCGATTCTACACACAGCACCATAGGGACCATTTTCACAGCACAAACGTCCATTACCTTGTATAAAAATAGTAAATCAAAAGTATTATTGTTGACATCAAAAAAATATTGAAATTATTGTAAAATTTAACACTCAGAGGTCAACGGCACAGCATCAAACAACCAAATTATACATTTAGTCAGTGTCTCGAAGAATTGTACTGATTGTGTTGAATGCTAATACACAATACTGGCAACACAGTTTTAAAGGGGGAAAGAAACTGATATTTTTCCTTCTCCAAGGCCTGATGGGGGGGAAAAAAGTTTTTAGATCCACTGCACTTAGGTCACACGGTACCTTTTTAAAAGAGGGGAACACCCCAGCAGCTACACAGGAAACTGACCCACCACGCTATATCTGCTCTTACCCATCCAAACATATTCCTAATTTGTACTAGAATTTACACCAATAAACATCCTTTTTTGCTAATCTTCTAATGTGATGGGATTATTTCCTTGAACAGGCAAAAAGCATAGGTCCACCATTTCCATGTCTAAAATTGTAATGAATCCTCTTTCCTGGGCTTTCAATTCTCTTTCTATTGATGATCCATCAATAGAAAAAAAACTCTCCTCTAAAAGGTTCGAGCAGCTCTTCCTGTGTTACATCAGCACTCATTATATTCAAAGAACGGCAGCGCCACACAGTATTTGTGAACTTATTTTTTTGTTGTTGTTGTTAATGGTACTCATGTTGCCCTATCTGGAAGCTGATGAAAGGCTTGTGATTAGCTTCGGGGAGCTCTTTGAAAACACATTCCTGTTCCATATCAATTTTTCGGTCATTTATTTGGAGTCTAGCACTGGTGCTGGTTTTAAGAATGTGGGCCATCCTCCTATAAGTCCATTCTACAAACATTTATTTTCTCTAATATACACTGCATTCCAAACAATCTTTCATACAGACCTCCTGAACCTTATTTGTCCCGTCTTGTTTATTACCCTGAACTGTTTCAGCGTCTCTAATTTAGGGATTATGTTCCATCTGTTTGCTAGATTCAACTCCAGCATGCAGAGAATTTTCTCGGGGAAATCGGACAAAAATGTGGCCAACGGTAACGCAGCAGCCAGCAGTGAGATGGAGGACGGTAATGCCCTTTATGACTATGTTTGGGATGACGACCCGTCATCGCCTTTGCTGTCACCAGGTAAGGCTAATCAGACAGGCTGCATGCCCGAGACATGACATAAGAAAGGCCTCTTGTCTAAATTGAACGGCTGATTTCTGTGTAGGACTCTTGTTCTGGTAGGAGGTCCGTGGCTTTCGCCCCCTGCCGTCTTCTGCTGAACTCTGCCTTAAATTGCTCCATATTCTATTCTGCAGAAAATGACTTCATGATTCTGCCAAAGCACACTCTGCTCAGGCCTTTGACCGCGGCGAACTGCATTACCTGAAGAGCCCAGCTGTCAAGCACCTTCCCTAGTTTTCTGTCTTTTGGTAATTCTGAAAGTGTTCCTCCTTTTCATTTTATGCACCTTCTTAGTCTCCTTCAGGGTGATAAGCAACTGAAGCTTATCTGAAAATTCAGGGGCACAAAATGAAATGTTTTGTTTTAAAAGGGGAACAGTATAATGAAGACATATTTAATCCTCTTTTTGGTGATGCAGTTTAATGTCGTGCGACTGTTTTCTTGACTCCAACGTATTTTTTTTTTTTAAATGCCAAAGGCAAAATAACCAACCTTTTCTAAATTAACTTCCTAAATGTAATTTTTTGGGTCAAAGTGTCCTTTTGTTTTTCTTTTCTGCCTCTGAATCTTTCCAATCTGTGACACTTGATCCTTTTTTTTTTTTTTTTAACACCTAGACTGCATTAGTGTTAGCATGCCTGTCTGTTTAGCCTTACTAAACTTAACTCTTGCTTACTGTCCACAGTGTTGTGCCGCTTTGTGCCAGTTCTTTCTGCTTGCATACTACTTTTCTCCTGTCGGTCTCTGGGGCGTAGACGCACTCATTCCTGAAGTGGTAATGAATTTCACAACAGGGAATGTTTATGCCGGCTCTGTTTACCCAGTTAATTTATGTGCATTCTTGCATGCATAATAAGTCAAATTAAGGATGAGTTAAATTAATAAATGTACCTTAGAACTTTTTTTAATCCCTGCACACGTGATCTTCTAGAGAATTGTTAGCAAAGGACAAATGTGGTGCTATAGGGGGAACAAAAAAAATCTTCATGTATGAAGTATTCATGCGTGGCCACCTTGCATATCGTCAGCTCAGATGCCAGAGGTCGACTGTGTCACTGAAGTTGAAATCAATCTTGGTCATCCCATAAATATTCACGACTGGCGGGCAAACTTCAAAGCAGCACTAGGCAATTTGGGAAAGCTATTTGAAGTTCTGTTCTCAGAATTCGCGCAACGTCAGTAACTACGCACTCATGTTAACCCTTCTGGTTGATGCATGATGTTTAGCACCAAAGGGACAGAGGCAAAAATTATTCAGCATAGCTCATCCAGGAGTGAAGTACTGTTACATGCCTTATTGCTTAATTCCTATCTGGTCTTGGTAAATAACATGGAGGAAGGTCTAATAGACAAGGGAGCAAACTGCTCAAACAATGGTAGAGTACACGTTAGGTGCGAGGTTTGAGCTCACGTCCCCATATTTACACACCATGCAAACCATTGAATATGCTTTTTAGCATATTTGCCCCATTAATGATTTTTTTCAGGAGCTCTTCTGTCAAATAGGATTAAACACAATGCAGTGATGAAAGAGTATAGTGCCGTGAATGAGCTGCTTTTATCTACATTTGTTGTATCAACTATACAGTATATTCATATTTAAATGCGTGTGCAATAGATCTTTTCCACAGAGGACATGTTTGCCCATCTCGGCAAGAAAACCACAGGTGATCTTAATAACATAGCATTAGGGATGGATTTATTCTGTGCAAGTGTCCAAGAAAAAGCACGCCAGAAAGCCAGCGTGCGTAGATGAAAAACACTGGAACTAATGCGACATGGAGCGCAGCCATTGTGAAGTAAAATAATTGCACCTGTTCATTTTCTGCCATCAGTCAACATGGCTGGTGTAAATGTCCCTCTCGATGCAAACAGGTGGCAAGGTCTTCACATTATGAGCTGAGTCGTTGAAGTTTTATATGGGCTAAAATTGAACCACATCTCCAAAGCTCATTTTAAAACGGGCATCTGAGTCCAGCACAAACATGTTAACTGTTCTCAGACCATTTGCCGGATATTGGTGTGATCACACCATTTGTAAAGCACTGAATGTGACAAAACGTGTCTTTCATTAAATGTTGTTACCAAGACACTGTTGAGACGGGGGCAGAACAGAGACATCGACTTCACTTGGTAGGATGCAGTGAAAGTAGGGCCAGTGGAGCCACCCGACATCGCAATCTGTCCACACACACCATTGACATGACTGTTTGGGGGAGTGTTTTGGCTTCTAAATGTTGATGTGGGAGGTGGCTGATGTGTCTGCGTGAGGCCTGGGTTGTCATTCAGCTTAATGGGGATCGTAGATGTCGACATTCAAATCCTGCGCGGTTGTGCATTTTTATGTTGACACTGAAGAAGTGACTCTGGCTCAGCATCCGTTAATACTCTTTTAAGCAATTTGGCCCATGATGCTTTGGGATCACGGACTATAAAATAGCACCACACGTATTTGCAGAACACTTCTCTTCAAGACCAAGTCGCTACTCCGCTGGGTACAAGTGTGTGCGTCGCTATGTTTCGGCTGAATGTACTTGGTCATTAGTTTTATTTGTGCGTCACTCTCCTAGTACAGCGTTGACGAAACATTTACACTCAGGAAGGTATCCAGCAAGTGCACCTAATGGAAAAACAAACTGCCACTAAAAATGAAAATGTATTCCATGTCTTTGTGACATGAGTGCGCACACTTCTTATTTGTTCACTTAATTCACGTTCATCCTTTGACTGCTCACTTCAATGCTCCCAGTTAAGCCCACCAAGGCTTACAGCCGCGGCTCAGTGGTGATGGTGGACGAGATCATGAATGCCAGCCCTACGAAGTTCAGGTTCCCAGAGGCCGGGCTCCGTGTCATGGTCACTAGCCATTTCGGACCCAAGACCCGCCTGCGTATGGCCAGCCGCCTCATCATAACAGAGGTACAGGTGTTAGTTGTTGTCTCAGTTGCGCTGTATGGAAATTCAGGTGTTTCTTTTCCAACGGGTCTGGGATACAAGACAATTGGAATGTAGAATGGTGTTTAATTTCATTGTGCATGTTACAATAAAGTAACGCTGATTGTTGTCACACTTTATTGTCACACTGATTGTGTGACAATGGTGTCACACAATCGGTGCATAATTAAAAACGGACACAAACATCACAATAACAATAATTAAAATATAATTATAAAGACAAATCATATAGCTTTATATTATGATTGATAGCATTGCAATTGCATTGATTGAGAGTTAGAAATGTTGAGGGAAAAAAATCTGTGGCATTTTGGAAGAAAAGGTAACTTAAACAAATTGATGAAATTATATTTATCACAATATAAAACTGTTATGTCATTGTTTTGTAACCCAGACTCCAATCACAAAACAAATACACAGAATACTTTTGTCCATGTAATGTAGATTTAGCTGCTTCGACCGCAGAAGGAACCAATTGTGCGACGTGTTTTTGTTTAGTTTTTTCTTGTTCAAGTGCTCTTTGACTTAGTTTCTCTTTTCTGAAAGCGCCAGAAGTTGGTCCAAACTGCCAATGGCGTAGAGACACAAGTGATTGACGGGAAGGTCGACATCGAGAATGGAAACGTGCCAGAAGACAAACCCACGGAGAAAACTGAAAACATCACCATCTCCCCGTTTCACATTCCAAGTAGGTGACTCATGTGTTTACCCCGTGAACGTGCATAAATAGGCATGCACGGATAATTCCGGGGAACGTCGGTGGGGGGGGGGAGAGAATTCGACATGTTCTGGGTCATATTTACAAATCTATGAAAATGGGCTCCTGGAGGTGCTCATTTTCAACAAGTACCGCAGTCTATTACTGCTGAATGGAGAATACAGTTGGACGGCTTGGCTTGGAAATATTGTTCCACTTGAGCAGTTATTGATGCCCTCCTTCAAATTACTCAGTGGCTTTACATACACTGACTAATGATCATCCTTTCTGGCAGCTCCGAGCACGGTTGCCCTTTTATCAGTCAGTGGGTGGCGATGTGAAAAGAATATGAATCTGATTAATCTGATTTAGCATGAAAATGACCAATTCATCTTGGAGTGTGTAGGTGTTGTATTATCCAGAGTGAAAAAAAATCATTTAACAGGCGAGGAAGTGCAATGAAAAGAACAGGTTTTTTTTTTTGGTTTTTTTTTAGGTTGCTACCTATGCAATTCACAAGTCAAATTATTGCCTTCATGAGGCTTCAAATTAAAATTGCGTGCCCAAAAAGGGAAAAAAAAAATCACAAAAGGGGTCTGTGTTTATAGTAATGGCAGATGGAGGAACACGTTTGCCCTTTCCACTAAAGCAAAGGAGGAGAAAATAATTGCAGCTGTACAGTTTCAGACATCCATATGGATACGTTTCCATGACTTGGATAAGCCTGTCATGTTTGGAATAATCCTTTTTATATCACAAGTACATACTGTAAATGATGGAGCGCACCAAAATGGGTTAAAGGTTGAAGAAAAAAAAAGTAATGGTATCAGTGAATGACGTATTCTACTCAGACAGTTGTGTTTACTAGAATGGAAAAAAGCCCATTAGCTGGAAAGGATAAAAATCTGCACGTCATCTATTGTATGAAAGGGAACTAGATTAATACCAGATTAAACTATAAATTATTAAAGTAAAACTCTTAAAGGTCATGATAATGGTGGTGTAGGTTTGTAAAAACATAATGTCAGCTTCTGCTCATTTTCTTTCCCTAATGTTTGTTGATCTGATTGGATAAAGCCTGGGCGTGTGGTGACGATGCGTCTTTGTGCTGCAGGCGGTTTTGGCAGTAGGGTGAAGTGGCTGATCTCGTGGCCTCTGCTCCTGATGCTGTACTTCACTGTCCCAAACTGTGCCAAACCTCGCTGGGAGAAATGCTTCATGTTATCTTTCATCCTGTCTACCGTCTGGATTGCAGTCTTCTCGTACTTTATGGTCTGGATGGTACGTGTGACATATTTGTTTGTTTGGTTTTTTTTTTTGTCGTGAAGCCAAAAAAAAAAGCTGTACATATTTTCAGATTGAATTACAGTACATGTCAGACACAGTCCATCACTCGGAGTCTACACTTTGGCTGAATGGTGAGTTTATTTATGGTGTAATCACGTTAAAGCAATCACACACATGTCACACATCCATTAAACATGAGTTGCATCACATATTTCGGTCACTTGGGTTTTTGAGATTAACTAAGCCAAGCCACATTGGAAACATTTGATACAGCCTTTTATCACTATTCAGATGTTTGGTTCAGATATTAGACTCTTGTGAGTGCCGTAGGTATTTGTATTTCTTGGTCACTCTACTAGTTTATTTCTGTTTAGAGCAGAGGTGTCAAATGTGTGGCTTGGAGTCCGAATGCAGCCCATGGGGTGAATTTGTCAAATACAAAAATTATATTATAATATACTCCTAAAATTTCTGTGAAAAGAGGGTAGATTTTTTCATGTAATTGTATTAACACTTAAGTATTATTTAACAAACAAATATAAATGACCTGAACAAATACAAACAACTTGAAATGACAAGTTTGTAGACAAACAAAGTTGATCTGTAACTCTATTATTGTACTGACCCCACCCACTTCACAACAAATATGGTTTAATTTGGCCCCTGAAACATCTGAAACAAAATATTCAGGTTTAGACCCGGCTGGATAGCTCAGTTGTTAAGGCACCGGGCTGGTGCATAAGGGACCTGGGTTCGATTCCTGGGATGAGCGTCCAGTGGGTTGTGTCAGGAAGGGCATCAAATGTAAAAACTCCCGCCAAATCAAATATGCAAATTGGATTCCTGTGTTAATGCGGAAGCAATGACGACAAAGAACCCAGGCCCAGATGCTGAGCTCTAACATGCAATTAGTCTGATACACACAGATGCTTTGAGTTTGAGTTTGAGGCCACCACAGTCTGGGTGATTAATGGAAAAACGCTGTAGGTGTATGTTCAGCAAAATGTGGACGTTTCTTCCATCTGGATGGTGTAGCGTCAGTCCAAACAATGCCAAAAAACGTAGAATTCCTAGTCTGACAGCGATTTAAAAGCTGTGGAGGGGCAAAAGTCTCCTGGAGCAAAAACATCTAGGAAAAGTTAGTTGGCTGTAACTCTGCTGTAGATGTGAGAGCTGATGCAGGATGTGTATCTTGTGTCGTGCACAGTTGGAACATGACACATCTCGTATGTTTTGGATTTTGGAAACGGAGGAACCCTGGTGTCTAATGGCTTGTACTTACATTTTCTCAGGTGACTATAATTGGCTACACTCTGGGAATCCCTGATGTCATCATGGGCATCACTTTCCTGGCAGCCGGCACCAGCGTCCCAGACTGCATTGCCAGTCTCATTGTGGCTCGACAAGGTATATCTTTCCCTCATCAATCGATACAAATATCTAGCTTTTACAACCCCATTGAGCGCATTGTTGGATTACTGAAATAAATATTTTGGCAAAGGGATACCCAACTGCGGTACAGAAGTACCATTTTAGAAGAGATTTCCCTGCATTTGAATTCGTGGGGTTTTTTTTGTATTGTAAAAGCACACAGGAGTCATGCAAAAATCTGTGCGCCAGTGATCACAAGGCATATTTCTGCTTTCCAGTTTGATATTGTTTTGAATATTTTTTTCTTGATAAATACTACAGTTTGAAATTAATGAATTAAATTAAATTTTACTTTTATCTTAAGCGTATTTTCATTAAGCCTCAACCTTATTAAACTTGAGTTGCCTCATAGCCTGAACTTCATTATTGGTAGTGGTGTTTGGCTTTATCTAGTGTACGACCGTGAATGCTGTGCGAGTCTGCATGCGGAGTACTCGGAGAGGAAACATGAAGAGCTTGTTTATGGATGTTGGAGCTTTCTCAAAGCTCCAACATCCAGCGATTAGGGGATGGGCCCCCGTGAATATTAAAGTGCACAACAAAATCTTCAACTGAAGTTGGAAATAAAGTGGTTTGTGATAAAGGCTTCATATCCTCAAGTGAAACAGGAGTTTGTTTGGTTTTTTTTCTTAAATCATCTGTTGGGTTTATTTGTTCCAGGGCTCGGGGACATGGCGGTTTCTAACACAATTGGCAGTAATGTGTTCGACATTCTAGTGGGATTGGGGGTTCCCTGGGCGATACAAACCATGTGTGTCAGCTACGGATCTGAGGTAAGAGACTGTTTTACTTTACAAGAGCGTGGACCTCATTTGTACTTTTGTAATTATAGATATTGAGATCGGGGAGCGACAAATGAACCATTGATCTTTTTTGTCGTTTGTAGGTTATGATTAACAGTCGGGGGCTGGTGTACTCGGTGGTGCTTCTTCTCGGCTCTGTGGCCCTGACGGTAAGTCGTCGTCACTGGTGTTTAGGGTTGTAGTGTATGAAGGCTTAGATGCAGTACACATGTCCATATTTGTACCATCTTCTATCTCAATAAATCGAGATTATTCCGCTGAAACAAACGGAGGCACAGACCCTTTTCATTACACAGATTTGGACTTAAGTCAGGAACAGCAGGTGTATTGGTGTAATTAAAAGGGGCTACATCCCATTTAAGTAAATGCGTTTCGGGCCTTGGAAACAGCACTTGGTGGTCGTCCGTAATGGCCTCCTAAGGCAGCTAAATGGAACAGTTAATGTGGTCAGTGACACCTGCGCTTTGCCTGCTATTACAAGCCAAAATGTCTGCTGTGAAAACGGTCTGTTAGCTTGAGCAGGAGTACTCACAAGTGCTGAACAC
>JAPTHA010000017.1:3675231-3705950 GCA_029814585.1 Gymnapogon annona | reverse complement strand
CTCACTCACTCACTCACTCACTCACTCACTCACTCACTCACTCACTCACTCACTCACTCACTCATTTTCTGAACCCGTTTTATCCTTTGCAGGGTCATAAAATGATGCCTTTTAATTAAAAAAAAATATCTAATCTCAACTACTGTGTGTTCTGTTTACCTGCATCAGTAGAGGAATTGGCTTTTAAAAGAAAAAAGATACGCTAAATTGTTCTATTTCTTTAGAAGAGTTGAGCACAAAAGTACTGTATTGTTTTCCATGGCCTTGTTTAGTTGAGAAACTGCAACTGAAAAAAAAGTTGCTTCTTCAACTTGCCAAACAGAATTAAAGTCACATTAAGGGATTATAGATGCAATTATTTGTGGTGAGGCTTAGTCCTGTGTGGGCGTGTCAGTGAAGCAGAGTTCTAACTCCATGAATGACAAGCACAGAGATAGGGTAGGAATAGAGAGATAGCGGAGAAAATACACTCCTCCAACAGAGAGCTGGGTTATTGTGCCAGGAGAGTGACATGCTCCTCAGTAATCACTTTGGGTTCTGCATTCAGAGATCTTCTCACATATACACGTAAATATAGGCCAGCATGAGGGACCATCATCGACTCTGCAGGTTGTGTTTACAGTAGCATAAGTTGTGGAATCAGCTCCACCCACAGACCTTCTTTATCGCTGCAGGACTGTTAAACTAGCACTGAGAAATTAACACTGTGTGTGGGCACCTGGGTGGAGCTTTGTTTAATTAACTCCCTGCAGTTTTGGGGTAACATAAATAACTCCCAACACTGAAAAACATTTGAGTCAGAGTGGTTTAAACAAGCACTTTGGTGGCTGAAGTGAACTCTGTTACAAATTTCGACATTGCCCTAATTATACAACTACAGAAAAAAAAATCTGTACTACAGAGAACAAACCTATGTAGTCGTGCACGTTTCTGCTGACTGGTATTTGTTGATGTCCTCTAGTAGTGTCTGCTGGAGCATCGGCAGATTTTAGCACTGAGCATTAGCATCATGCATCAGCCTTTATTCTCGAGGTTGCTTACCTGTAAATATGTATACCTTCGGTATGTATACATTTGGTATACAAATATTTAGTGAAGTTCCCCCAAAAAAGAATCACCCAAAACAAGTTGTTTGTCCTTTTCGTGTGATTGCGTTGTATTTCAGATGATACTTGTTCAACAACTCTCCAGCACACAATAAGTGCATTGCAGTTTTTTTTTTCGACGATGGCACATCCAGACAGAGATTTCCATATAGATTACTGAACACAGCAGGTACTACAGTTGAAGGGTTTTGTATCCAGAAAAATGATTACGGTCTGTGACGAGCGACATTTGCTAACGAGTGTGAATCAGAAAGAGCAATAGGAGCCGCAACTGGATGAACATGATTGTACAAGTCAGCAAATTCAAGGGTGGTTGAGAAAGGGACCGTATTACTGGCAATACCTTTGTGTGTGAATGGATCTAATGTGATTTTGCTGAGACTAAGTGTTTCAGGAAGTCATAGATACACAGTAAATCACAGGCTGAGAAAGAAAAAGTGCTTTTGCCAACGTATTACATATAAAGAGAGGACAATTATATTCCTGATGTGAACGCCTAGTGATTTATGGATGAATCCCTCATTCAGAGGGTCTTGGAAAAGGTGATGTGTTGCAGAGGCAGCTACAGGTAATTTATTCCGCTCCCAAGTTTGCCATTTACTTTTTCCCCCTTCATCCACCGGTGCTGATAAGATTTATTCAAACAATAGTGACATTATGCTGAGAGCCTCACAATGAGCTGTGACCCGGACCACAGCAAGGATTTTCATCTTAGTTCTGGCTTTAGTCAGTGATAGAAAGGTTTTAAATAGTACCATCGACTGTTCGGTGGCTGTTCTTCATACAGACAGACATATTTCATTAGCTGGTGGACCTCGCTCTCAATCCCAGTTTTCTGAGCCTGTTCAGGTAGCATAAGAGCAGTTTAATAACGTGAGTCAATAATGCCATAGCTATAGCTAATGCTTCATCTTTAGGCTGCTTAGAATTAAAGGACTGCGATTTTGACATTCAGAGTTATAGCCTATTTATATTTAACAAATCATTTTGTGGTGCACAAGGTGTATAATTAAAGTTTTTTCATCTGCTTTTTCCCCCATTGGTATCAGACTTAGATTAAGTGCTGTCGTCGCTAACAAGGATGCCCTAAATATAGACACATGGATGTGAAAGTAAATTGTGTAAGGTGACAAGATTTTGAGGGATTATTTATTGGGAGAGAGTTATATGTCTTCCTGTGGCTGACAGAAGATTGACAGTAAACAGTGCAATGAAATATGTGCATTAATGTGATAACTGAGTTCTGGTCACATTAAAATCGCTGACAACACCCTGACAGCCCAATAGCTGCTTATGAAATGATTCGGCTGTGTTGTCTGCAAAAACAAATAACATTTGTTTGGATAAGAATAATTGTGCTTTTTTGCAACTTTCACTGTATTTAACTAACGTTGTTCACTTCGTTGATGGAAACGAAATGGACTGTACTAACTATAATAAATAAATACAGTATATATTAGAAGGTGAACTGTTGGAACGTGGAATTATGGATAGTCATGATGACTAATCATACCTGAAATATCAGTAGCATTGTAAGAGAATGAAATACCATTTCTTTCTATTAGTGTCATAAAGAATATAATGGGCATAAACCAAAGATATTTATTTGATTCTAGTTCACATGCATGTATCCTTTATGTTCTTTAGGTATTTTTTCAATACATTCTTTTCATTTCAGATTGCCTTTCACGCCATAATTCATGATGATTACATCAGCCTTGTTGGACTCGTCCACTACCTCCCGACCATCATCACATGAAGACGTCATCCATAGGTCAGAATTATACTTTTCTTGTCTTATGTTCTTTTTCGAAGTCGATGCAGACCTTTGACTGTGTACCACAGTCAATTCTTCACATTGCTGTGACATTTGCCGTACATGCCAATATCTATCCAAGGCCCTAGCAGACTGCAGCTTATGGTATTTAGAGATATCTGTGAAAATCATTTTTCTACAAATACTGGTAACTTAGTCGTTCTATTATCTGGCTTTGGCTCAAACCTGGAATCAAATTTCATTTCTCAATCTTACAGTTCCTTACATTTTTTTCATCACATGCTGTGACATCAGTGAAGGACATGTGGTATAAAATATGGATAAGTATCAACTGTAGAAAATCCCTCGCCATCAGCAGTAAAACCACTGCACACATTCCCAATATGACTTAAGTATTTTATTTGGTGTGTTAGGTATTAGCTTTAAGACAACCAGGATGAACATGACCCAGAGATATACGCCTCAGAAATATTTAATACTTCACCAGCGAACATAATCAATATGTTTGTACAGTAGTGAGAGACAAAGAGAGAGTGAGTGAGTGAGAGAGAGAGAGGCAGATAGTGCAATCTGATGATTGGTTGTTTGATGAGCTAGAAGCACCTGTGTGTACGGTATATATTTACTGTAGCTTTTTTCAGTGCTGTACAAGGTTCCTGTCAATCTTCTTTCTTTATGTTTTGCTTATTACACAGAAAAATACCTTGTCATGCAGTGAGCAACGGAATATAATTTTTGTCTTCAAGCCTCCAGTAATTTCTGAAAATGAATGACAAAACAAACAAATGTTGAGCTTTCTTTGTACTACTGGAGAGAGCAACCCTTTTATTTCCTCTGCAACTGATGGTGGCTTAAATTAATAGACGAATCAAATGAATTTAGCTTCACTAATAGCTTTTTGAAGTGGCATATTGAAGACCATGAATGAAGTCAGGATGATCATTTGACGGTATTCCACTTCTACTAATGTCAAGTAAGAGAGAAAGACCCTCCTCTAGCAGTCATCCAGTCTCTTAGTCACTCTGCAGCTGACAGTTATTGTTAATGGACCGAGGCCATTCAAGGTCTGAGCGGGTCTCTGTGAGCTGAGATCAGCAGTTAACCTGAGTTAACCTGTCGACAGTTAAGAGACTATCCTCATGTGAGCGACCTTCCTGTCATTCCACCACACTTGGACCATTTAATACATTCTTTCATCGCAATCCAAAGACGGTACATCAGCTGTTAGGGTTTCCTTTTGATAACTGGGGGTTGCTTCTGAAAAGATTAGTGTTAACAGAGAAAAAAAAAAGTGGTGAAGGTGATAATGAAAACTGGAAGTAAAAAAAAAAACAGAGAAATGGTTGAGAAAAGGTTCATGCATTTTTATCACATTTTAAAGATACATTCATTGCTCGCTTGCTTTTCCAAAGGTGGTAGCCCGAGGGCTCGAAAAATTAATGCTGGAGTCCAGAAGGAGACTACTCACCTTAAATATTAATGTGCTGTTTGGTCTTCCAAGCAAAACACAACAGCGATACCTTTGCTGTAGAATTGCCTGAGATGTAAAGTATACTAATGTTTGCGCTAAGTTGAAGTGAAACTGAAAGTACTGTATTTGTGGTGTAACCAAACAAAACGTGATATTACTTTTTCCATTATCTGTTCAGAATTGAAATATAACACATAGAATTAAGTAAGCCACATTGAATTAACCAATATATGTGAACTAGTTCATCAGGTTTATACAACACCACACATTTCCTACCAATACCCTGTGGAATTATCAGCAACGATGCTCTTACCATAAATGAATATGAGTGTTTGTGAACAGTGCTCTCCACACTCATAGGTAAATAATATACCCATATGCGTAATATACCAGTAGCTGTTGCCTTTTTGAACATGAATTGGTTGTTGTTTGTCGCCAAGGATTTTCTTGACATAAATTTTTCTGCCTTTGCTTGATTGGGAGGTAGGTGATCTAGGTGTGGTCGACATATTTATTTTTTCTCATTGGGGATCAGTGTACTGAGAATATATGGATTAATCAACTGATGTCCTGTGTGTAGTTTACTGCTGTGCTTCAGTATCAGAAAGCTGTCGTTGTATCATATAAAACAAAACACTCTGTGATTCTTTTATATATAGTTTTATTAAAACATCATTGGCCTCCGACAGATAAAGAATGTACATAATAATAATTCATAATAATAATGAAACAAATAATGCCAGGAAAAAGGTGTTTTCCATTTGTATTTTTCTATTTTACTCGCGTTTTTAATATGTCAAATTTTCTCTGGATATCAGTATTCTTTGATTTCTAGGCTTGAGCAATTTTTTTTGAGGAATGTACAGTACAGGAAATGAAAAGTATGTTTCCCTCATCTTTTCTTTTCTGACAGCGCCACATATTTTTCTGTTGCATTTCATCATACAAAAATCAACTACTCTTTATCTTTTCTGAAACTGTCTGACGTAACATAATCTGTTAGAGACACACACGCACACACATTTTCAGGCTGGTTGTGCCTTCGTTGGAGTGCACTAGTGTGTGTGCACATATTCACAGCCGGGCACACTGTAGAACACATGCTTGTAGTGTGGTATAGTGCTGAGCTTCGGCGCTTTAATCATACCTTTGGTCATAAAGTGTCCCAACGACCAAGGCAGCAGCTTCCACACGGCTCCTTTCTCAGCACAACCAAACACAGAAGGAAATGCATTTGTCTGCCACCAACCTGGCTCTAGCACAGCACCACAGCACAGACCCTCACGACTCACCTTGTCTCTCTGCTCTTCCTTGCCAAACGTGCTTCATGCTGAGTGGTATGTCCTTTGTTGCTGAATTTCAAAGGAAATGCCACAGATGCACTGTCAAAAAAGTGACCTTTTAAAAATGACAAGATACGCATAAGGGGGGAGAGGGGGAGGGGGTACATTTTACACCACATAATGTCACCAGGCTGTGTAATATTCAGATTGTCCCTTTATAAAGTGTGATTTTTTTTTTTACTTTTTAAAACAATTAAAAACACAACAGCACAATTAAAAACCTTTTGTTTTGACTTCAAACTGCACGCTGCACTCAGTCAAGTGTAGGTTTACAGTATGTTCTGACAGGCAGGTGATGCTGAAAATCTCTTTTATGGTTTCTGAGCAGTTCATGTGGGCTTGACAAGAGCACAATACCATCCTGTCATGCAGCTGATTTCTCTATCTCCACTACTGGAGCTCTCAGAAAAGCATTCCGTCTGTAATGGCGGTCATGTGTCAATGACGTCTTGTGCCGGCGAGGGTTCATGGGGCAAACTGGTGGCGTTGGGCAGCGGCTGTGTGTGGCTGACAGAGTTCTGCTGTAGTTCTAGTGCCATTGCATTCTGTGGATGAGGGAATTCCTTTACCTGCTTGCGGTACTCCAGGAAGGTGGATGCTTTTGTAGCAATGGCAACCACATTTTTGCCCACAAAGATGGTGGAAACACGGCTGTCCTGAAACAGTACCATGTTTACGCCTCGTATGAGAATGGTCACCACGTTTATTGTGACCAGACTCAGAACTGGGTAGAGCATCATCTTCTGGGGTGACATGTGCTCCCCCTGCATGCTGATTTCACTTAGTGACACGCAGGGTAAGATGAGCAGAAGGATGTAACAGTAGAAGAACATCAAGCCCTCAGCCCAGATGGGCAGGCCCGTCCGCTGGGGCTCCCAAAGGTTGGCTTGGATATCCAGGAGGTCCAACAGGTCCAGCGCCACCCAGAACAGACGGCTCCTCATGTCTTCCTTCCTCCGGAAAGTTCTCACATATTCCATACTATCCAAAGCCACTAGAACCAAATATAGACCCGGCACGCATACAGACAATAGTAACGTCAAAGCCTTGCGGGCCACTGTCTCCAGACTTTTCCTGTCAGCTTTGCAATTCTGGAAGACAAAGTAGAGCTTGATCTCCAGCACAAAGATGTACAGAAACCAGAGGATCATGGCGTACCCTCGTCGGGCAGTTCTCACTTCTGCACCGACCCACACTGCCACGTACCGTAGGACAATGAGGAAGCATACATCCCCAACCAGCACTATGATGCACACACCGATCTTCCTTGGACCCTGGTTCTGCTCCACCAGGTATGCGTCCATGAAGGCCATGCTGGTCATGATGACAATGGTGGTCAGGCACACGTGGCGTTTGTCGGGGGGCGGCAACACCATGGCGAGGGAAACTGCTAGTACAATATCTGCCTACAGCTTTAAAAAAAATAGATGTAGTTCTGAAGGGGAAACCCTGGACTGTCCACTTGATGCCTCTATGGAATTTTGAACTCTGACAGTTTTGATGACCACAGAAACAAATTTTCTTAAGATTAAAACAATCCTGTAAATCACTGCACTAGTAGTACATTACTAATGATGGATACCGCAACATAGAAGCAGAGTGGTGTGTGGAATCATCGCAGAGTTTTTGACTGCTGATTGCTCTCAGGCCATGTGAAAAGATGAACATCAACTTCTTACTCAGTGCGCTTCCATTGATTTGGTTCAGCCCCTTAACATGAGCTATGTTGAGGGCTTTACAGCTGACGCACCATGAGTGAATAGTAATCCACACACTGTCAAATAAGCCGGCCTCATCTAATGGACATGTGATGCCATTACGAGACAAGGTGCTGCACTGTAGAAATGTTTATGGTACTGTTTATTTTTGGATACAACTGTGCAGGAAGCTAATGTGCTGCAGCTCTGCATGTGCAAGGAATTCCTCTTTGAATACTCCTGCAAAGGGCGGTGCAGTGTGTGTGGCTCCTTACAATCCTGCGGTACGGGTGAAGGGATATAAAGGAGAGAGAGCAGAGGAGTCTGCAGTGGCCAGAGGCCCCCAGCCGCCATAAATCACAGAGACAGTAGGTCAACGGCCCATGAGGCCTTGCGTCCGACACCGGCTTCCCCAGGGGGAGACTCTTACATTGGACTGGAGATCCATCCTTCCCACCTCCTTATGCCACGTGCCAGCTTCTCAGCGGCCTAGACAAGAGAGAAATAAAACAGGAAAGAGGGGGAGGGTAGAGGAGAAGGAGAAAGAAACCTGTCAGCACTACTGGACCATATAACACAGCTTTCATTGCCAACGGCCTTCCATATATGAGGAGCCAAGTAATGTGTCAGCTCGACTCAAATAAAGCCTGTTTCACTATTGATAGGCCAGAACGTATTGCACATGTTAAGACTGCTTCAGGAGGTCATTACCTCTCCACTGTATGTGACCTGTCACAACACACCTGGACATATGGCTTAATATGCTCTAATGTCCAAGTTATTATATCGGGAATATTTAGGCTATAACATGCAGTTTCCTTTTGGGAGTTAAATTAATAGAGAATTTATAACTAGGAAAAGCAGCAAAATTTCAAGTCCGATGTAGGAGCTAACTGTTGAGCACATCTTTCGTTTTGCATTGCTCTGCATGACATTTCTACAATCAGGCAAGACATGGGCAATAGGGAAAGACAAAGAGGGGGTTCATTTGCTGCACATATTGTGAGTCAAACTAGTGTAGTTTCCTCACTAAGACGACAATTATGGAAGAGAAATTACTGACGCATCATGAGACCGGTTTGGATTATGGCGCATCTAAGAAGTGCAAAACCCAATGTCAGTTGTTGTCTTGCATTCTAAGCACAATTTTCTATTAGAATCTATTTCTGTTTATTAATGATTCACAGTGCTTGCGTGTGACCTGCTTAGTATTCCAGCAGATGTGTGAGTTTGAGCGATGTGACAGGTTGTTTTACAGGGGGCCTCTCATTAACAGTCCAGTTGGACGTTTACAGAAGTTTCTAGAAAAAAAACCCCCCACTACAGATGCCGAGTGCTTTGCTCATCAGCAGGATCCTGCCTTGTGCACTGGCCTCTTCCATAAATAACAGCATGTCTAAATATTAGCACACAGAGAAAGCAGGCTTATAAAAGAAACTGAAATGTGTTAATTGAGCAGAAATGTCTCCCTCAGATGATGTTTGGTGAGCTTCATGTTCAGCAAAACCTGTAATTTATCTGTCGCTCTGCACGAGTGTGTTCATTTCTGTCTTCTCTTGCCGTCACTGAATCCTTCAGGCAGAACACAAATAAATCACAGTAGAGCTTCTGTCAGCTCAGTTGTACTGCAAATCAAGGTATCACTATATCATACTGTGCACTCACACTGATAACACTCACATAAGCAAAATGTTTGGCTAAGTCAAGTAATTATGAAAGTTTTTATTTGATAAAAACACCCCATGGCTAATTGATGTAAAATAATGGCTACGGTTGCCAACATTCAGTTACTCCCAAGCAAAACCAAAACATGTTTTGTCACTACTTAATGTTATTACATCTTTACTAATCATACGGTATTTTAAAATTGACCCAATAACAGAGATAAAAAGTATTCTGAGCATCTAATGATTAATTATTAAACACAGCTGTGCCCACTTTTTTTTTTCAGTGGCAAAGTTTAACATAATTCACATGTTGAAGGTGGGTTGTGAAACTGGCACTGATTCGTTTATTCTTTCTATTTAATAATAATGATATTACAGGTGTTGATAATCAATTAATTAATCACCATGGGTTCTCACTGGCCAATAATCTATCAAGTACTCTATTAAAGATGACAAAGGGCAGTAAATAAAGATTTTTTAATTTGTCAAGTATGCAAATATAAATATGCAAAATGTTACTCATCAATTTGCTCCCCATCTGCAGATCCCCATTCTACAAAAAAAGATTAATGGTGTCGTAGAACATAGGAAGATTAGAATCAGTGTTAACAGAACAAAGTTTTAATTTACCCTCACATTATGATAGACAAATATCACACCAAATCTCATATGCGCGCCTTCGTCATTTTCTGAATACATTAACGAGAAAGGAAAACAAGTCATCTTTGATTGTGTAATTTGAAAAGACAATCCAAGAATGCATTGCAAATTGTTTCATCACTGTGTTTAGTTCTCCCAAAGCCTTCGATTTCACTGCCTCTCAGACTAACCAAGCTCTTGATATGAGAGATTTAAGTGCATGATAAATAAACATGAGTTTGGTTTTTTTTTTCAACAGCACTTCGTGAAATCACCAACGCGAAACGAGCGTTGGAGCTTTTTGAACACACACTGGAGTGCATCAACTGATACGTATACTCGTGGCAAACACAAAGGAAACATTAAATAGCAGTGATTACTTCTTTGCAACAACTGCATTGAATGTTCTGGGTGACATCTTTTTAGTTGGTAGCGAAGAACAGCGACACATTGGATTCAGTTACATCCTGAATCAAAGGCTGTCAATGGAAGCCCAGTGTAAGGAGAGCATCAGGCTCCAGATTGAGCCTCATTTGCAATCCAAGCATGGATTTGAATGTTTAAAACCTATTATGTAGAACAGGGTCTAAATAAGAGATTAAATTCATAAGATGGTGATTAATTGACTGATTAGCAGAAAGCTGTGGATCATTAACATGCTATAAGGAAGACTGCTCCCACATATACAGTACATCACATCATCATTTAAATGCCATTAATTATAAAAAAAAAAGACTTTGAGATTGTTCCCCTAATGAACGGATTACAGCAGGCATGATAATATGAGACCGCTAAATTAGATGGTTCGAACCTCTGAGGAATTATGAGTGTGGCTGGGAAACACAGATCCCAAGATTTCATCAGCGTGATATGCAATGTACTGTACATGGGCAATCCCACAAAACAGGAGGTTGATGAACTTTGACATTAATGGATGATTATTAACCTTCTCCATCACATTTTGTTGAAAGTGCCACTGTCTTTGTGAAATCATGACTGAAGTGAGCTGCGCTGATCTGCATATGATTTCTGTTCAACATTTATAATGTATAACTCCAGGCAGAAGATTGGCCCAGGGTGCTGAATTAAAAAAAAAAAAAAAAGCAAAGAAATGTCAATTGAGATGTGAGTTGACAGCTGTGACGACTATCATTTCACATCTTTGCTTGGCTTGTTCTCTTTAAGTGCAATGATCCCATGTGTTCCTCTCGACTTTCTTTATATGCTTCAATTACAAAGCATTAATTATGGTGTACTAAAAATAGGCAACATGGAGAGCTATGAACTGGCTGTCCAACATTTATTCACAGAGGGAGACTATTATGGTGACTAGGGTCCAGGCCATTATCTCTCTAAACAGCCAGAGCTTCTTTGTCAGGCAGTTATATTAACAGTTAGCCTCTGTGACTGTTCACAGGCTTCCACATAGATGACACTACAAAGACAAAGGCTGGGGCAGCAACGGTGTTACTGAACTACTAGCTTTGTTTGCTATGCCAATTTTCATACAAATAATGAAGAATGTCATTTGGAGCTGAAGAACAAAACTGTAAATACAATTCGAACAGTATTTTGGCACAGTTACTAATATGTCTGACACATAATAAAAAACAAACAAACAAACAGATAAAATCATTTTGCCCTGATGTCACCAGGTGCTTTTTTCTAAATACCAACAAAAAAAGTTTTAAGTTGACTTGACTAGATTACCTTTGATTCTTTCAGATTGATGTTTGCTTTTTGTGACTAGGCCTCCATTGAGGCTAAGAAAGTCTTTCAAGCTCCAAGGGACCTTTTTTTTCTCCACCATAGTCACGCTGACACTTCTTATGTCTTGTGAACGCTAGCATTTGTTTACCACACAAAAATCATTTCACACAGCAGCTGTGGATGGTACGCTTTGTTACCTGTGGACTTCAAAGACGACTGATGTGTTTATGCTTTTGGGAAGCTGCATTGTTATGCATTGAATATATCATATTACATCCCCCCACAACTTTGCTTTCATTTTCCCTTTTGCTTTCTCCACCACCGCAAGTATGAGAAAATGTTTACGTCAGTGTCAGCAGACACTGCAGCAGGACGCCCCGGGTTCTCCTGAGTGGTCCGTTTTGTCCGATATTTATGTCAGGTTGTCTTTATTATGGCCAGAATAAGACCCATATGTTCTCTTGGCTGCCAGCCATTTCCATCATCTCAGCAGGTGTTCTGTGCCATCCTTTGTTACTCGCACTGCTTGGCTAGTTCTGAGAAAGGGGGCAGACTGCTTTGAATCCGTCCAATACACAGAGTACAGCTCAGCGCAGCTCAACGGACAAAATGCTTATACATACAAAGACACCTAATACATACATAATGCACACACTCGTATACGCATACTCAGTCAAGTGAAGGCTCTTGAATATACCTTCAGCTCTCCTTGCCTTGAAAGGTAGCTGACAGATCTGTAATCTGCTGGTCATGGGTTTATCCCATCTCTCACATCCCGAGAAAGCTCTAGTAACCTCGTACTGATCGCATATATCCTGTACTGATTATAACATCACAAGATATTATATTTCCAAATCCCTGAATACATGTTTCGTGTTTCACGTTCCCTGCTGGGACCAATAACCAGCCAGGCAGTAGTCAGAGATGTCTGTTTGATTCCCCCAGATACAGTGACAAATGCGTGTGACATCCCTTAGCTGTTCAGTACATTTCCTTAACATATTAAAAACCCAGGCTTAGCTGTCCTCATGGGGATTCACATTGTCTGCGATGAAAAATTCAGTGTATATAGTGTATCAAATTTTATGCATTGAAATTCAAGACACGTCTGTCTCACATTTTTTTTTCATTATTCTTGTGAGGTTTATTCTTTTCCACCTGTTTTGTGTAATTCAAAGGCACACACCTCAATTAGCCAACAAACAATACACTGGGTTTGTATGTTTCTTCGTGCTCCTAGATTTCCTTCCCCTTGTTTTCTTGTTATCCCAGCGTAATATGCTTGTAATTGACTATGAGGTTTGCACTGGGTTAGAATATAGAAAAGGATCTGAAACTACGGAAAGGACTCTCCTTTGTAGCGGTGGCTAAGCTCATTTTATCATCCATTATGGTTGATTAAGGCTGATCCTCACTCTACTTTGCCGTGTCACATTGTGTGCGCGTGATAAGCACTGAAGGTTCATTTTAGCACATGACTGTAACTAACCCAATCTGTATTCCGGCTGTCTGTACTTAAATAGCTGTGGGTGTTGATCAAACACTGCTGGAATCAAACATGCAGCACATGACAAAGGATGGATAGCTGTTGTTGAGGGAAGGCTCCCATTATAGGCATTGTATGAGGCTAGATGTTGAAAACAGCTCAGAAGTACTTTGCTTCAACTTGGCCCCCAGCAGCAAAGACAGGGGGCTTTTCAACATGACAGACGTGTCTTTTTCTCCCCTGCCAACTCTCAAATGGCCATAATGTGCGCAGCGTCAATCAAAGTGTATTCTTTATTCACAAAGCTGGGGAGAGGATCAAAAGCATCATGCCACTGTGAGCAATCATCAAAGTGACGAGCGGCCCTTTGACATCCCACCCGGCAGTTAGTCACTGACACAGGGGGGAAAAGATGACTACGTAGTTGCCCAAGTTCTGTACATGAAGCAAGACACTCTTGAAGTTGGGTGGAAAAAACTGTTGCTATAGAAATAGTATCTATGATCGTGAAACTATGACCTTGAGTTCCAGTTGTGTTCTTGGACAAGAAGTTGAGTGACCTTTTTCCAAAATTAACATTTCTAATACTTAGATGATGATTTCTTTCAGCTTTTCCCCTTCCCGGGTTGCTACGTTGAATCTAATTTGCATATTTGATTTGGCAGGAGTTTTTACGTCAGATGCCCTTCCTGACACAACCCACTGGACATTCGGGAATCTCGGGAATTGAACCTAGGTCCCCTGTGCACTAGCCCGGTGCTTTACGAACTGAGCTATCCAGCCGAAAACATTTCACAACAACATAATATTAAATAACCTTAAAACTGAAATTGAAACTGAAATTTCCCCGAGTGGGACGAATAAAGGTATATTTAAACACCCCACGAACAGCAACTGTCTTATTTTATACCAGCTTGTGTCACACCAGTCGATCTCTTATGGTGGTTTCATGTATGGAAATTGGACTCCTTATTCCCATAGACACATTTTACCCATCCCAAAACACACAGTACCTAGCATTAGGACATTAGGAGCAGTGAGCTGCCATGGAAGCCACTGTGGTCAGGGGCTCTGACAGAAGAATGAACCTGTACGTATTTGTTTTTAATGGCGGTGTAATTCAGACCCGAACCCTTTAACATGATTCATTTCCAGTATTTTAGTTGAGTTTTCATTGACAGTAATGAATATTTAACTGTATGAGATAATAATAATAATTGGGGCCGTGTGGTGCAGTGTTACATGTTGAACCTTTAAGCCACTGCCACTGAATTCAACAATAGCTACTTATCGGGGATGTGACACTAAAACTGGAAGCAAAAAGTCAAAATGGAATGAATTAAAACCAATGTCAAGTATAAACTGTTATCACTCTGTCTCTGGCGACTCACTTTAACTTTGTTACACAGTGATTCATTTTCCCCCATTTTTTTTAATAGGAGCTTTAAAATGAAATAAAGATCCTGCCAATGCTTAATGGCATCTTTGAAATGACTCATAGATTTTTGGTAGAGGTCATTAAGTCTACTTTAACTAATGTTTTAAAAGAACAAAATAATAAATATATGAATAAAACAGGCGACCTACAAATCCAGGGAGACCCACACCGTCTGCATGACTTAACCTATAAAGCCAATTTTAAATGATGTCAGGTTATAGTTGTGTTCCAGGACGTTTCAGTTGACCTATAAAATATACTTTAATACCCCCGGCTTGCTTTATCCTTTAACGCTGCTGTCAGCTTTGATCAAAGAAACACAACCTCATCCCAAGGAAATAACCCTTTATTTTCCTGAGTTTTGCCAAAATTCCCAAATTGCCTTCAGTGGTGCAGAACCACGTATAAATCCTTGACTATGGTTGTCAGAGTTAAAGCCATGCAATGACAATTAAGAATTCCTGAATAATTAAGTTTAGCTGCCCTTTAATCCTTTGTGTTGAATAATGCACACACACCTTTAACCACAAACTGTAACTACTGCTTTGCTGATAATTGGATTGTCCCTGCAAGTGATTGTTGGATTTCCCTTTTAATTTTATAAATTGAGGGCCAAAAAAAAAGTCTAAAGTGCCGCAGTGATTACCATTACCCTTCATTTTTACACACACACCATGATAACACATTACATACACCTTTAGCAACAGTGCAGCATTTAACAAGCACTTATTTGCCTGCGCTGTACCAGCTTGTATTCATTTCTGTACTAATAATATGGGGGTGTGATCACCCAGGGCCAGTAGTGATTTTTATCCAGAGGTTTTACAGGGAGATCCATTTAATCTTTGTGTCAATAGCCCTCCCCCCCCTCCTTCCCTTCCCCCTTCCACTCCCTCCATTGCTTCCTCTTTTGCCTTGCAATTCCTCCTCCTCTGTTCACTGTCACCATTTTTAATCTGGCCACCCTCAAGGAGCTGCAACCCATACCCATGCCTCATTCCAGTCACGCTGGTTTCCTGTTTGCGTTCCATTCCACTTGAGGCTACAATGAATTCCCACAGACATCAAAATCTCTCATGGGCCTTTGCGCTATTTATCATACCTCTACTATGTTATTGAAAATAGCTAAAATTGCAGTTAAAAAATCCAGAGTTATGATCTGTCGTGTGGCATCTCACAAGCGAAAATCTTTGGTTTTTCATCTCACTTAAACACCCACTCTCCCCGCTGTTAAGAGTGTGTTGCATTAATACAGATGTGCACTGGCAGGTAAAAGGGCTAGACCAGTCACCTTCATGCAGCGTCCTTTGAGGAAAAAGACAAAAAAAAAGAGCGTGGAGATGAAAAGGAAGAGAGGAACTGAGGCAGGAGGAGAAGAGGCAGTTCCATGTGATTGAGTAAAAGGGGGGAAAAAAGATGTGAGGAGGATTTGAAGTGGAGCTAATGAGCTGGGAGTTAAAACGGATAGCTTTGCGGAGGAAACAGATTTAAATATGACCAGGCGAGGATTAATGCTGTGAGTGTGAAGAATATTCAAAGAAATGCAAAAATGTCTCCTTCAACAAATCATTTCACCTTACATTTGCTCTTTAAAAAAATGTATTTTCAATGAAGTAAGCCATGGAGATCTATTGATAGTGTGAGTAATGATGGCTGTTTTGGGTATGATAGGTTTTTAAACCTGAATACAAGATAATTTACCTTAAGTGGAAACGTTTGGCAGCAAATGAGGACATTTGTCAGGTTGTGCTCATGGAGTTTCTCTTTTGCGTCCGTGAAGGAAAGCTGGGTATTTGACAAAAACCTTCAATGTGTCTCGCGGGCATGTTGTTTACTGACAACACCTGCTTTGTATGATAATGAAATGGAAAACAGCATTTCAGGATTATGCATTTGTTTGCAGTTCGCGGAGGAGGGTTGACTTTCTTTCCTGTTTCTGCTGAGGTGTGATTGAGTATGACTGTAAAGTTTACAAGTGCTTGTACATTCCAAAAGATGGGCTCATCTAAATTAGCCGGGTGTTTCTGTTAACTGGACACGGCAGGTCATTTTCTTCAACCTTTATTCTGAATGGTGCGAGCTGTTGTGTGTTATATAACAATTATGGACTCAGCCGTTGTAAACAGATTGTTGTTTTTGGCAAGTTGTTGCAAACCTGGTCAGTGTTTGTGCAATTTCCAATATGCTATTGGTGTTGATGGGGTAGTTCTGCTGTGTGATACCACTGCAGGTCAAAACACTATTGGCCTGGACTATGCTTTGGTCAAGTAGTCAATATTTTTGCAGTTTTTACTTTTTTAAACATGATGTCGCCCCTCAGTTACTACTCTGTGCCAAGATCAACCACAGTGCCTTGTACATAATCTGGAACAGGTGAATTGGGACCACCAAATTAGCTGTACCTTTTGTTAGTTTTATCTATTCTTATTTTTCTGAAATTGAGGGATTATGTTTTTCATTTTTAATCTAAAGAATCTATTGCGTTTATAAATGCTGCAGGTAGATCCCTATAGTTTTTGGGACATTGAGCTTGTTTTACATGACCATAAAAGTCAGATATCTGGGAGACATTTTGGTTTCAGGAATTGTTTTCTGTACTTACAGAAAGAAGCAGTAGCTGCTCCAGATATACATGTATGTGTTTAAAATTAAATGAATTGGAAAATGATGTAATTAACTCATTAGTTTCAACTTTGCAGCTGGTGCTTACAGCACTAACTCTGGGCTCATGCACTTTCTAACACTGAACGAAGAACATATTATTCTTCATCAGCACAACATGTAAAAAAAACATTTTGGGATGACAATATTCTTCTTCTGGTCTTGAGGTTATCAACATTGAGAGATGAGCATCCAGAGTCAATGAATAGGTTTTAGTAAGCTTCAATGCACCTCCACACATATTGCAGTCTGACAAAGGTTGCTTCATTTAATGGTTGCTTATGCTTGTGTGGGTGTTCGTAACCTGTCCTTGATTTGAATTTATTCATTTAATCGGTTAATAGTATGAAAGCTCATGTTCTGCACACGGAGGGTTCAGCCATTACTTGTTCACGACCTTTGTCCTCAGTCTGGCTTTTGCATAAATGGCTCTGCATTATGAAAATTGAAAGTCCTAATATTTGTTGTGAAAGCAGTTGTATCTGCATTTTATTTAAGTCTTTTTAGAGAAAGTAGATTGTCCAAATGTAGATTTAAGATGTCTTTTTGCCATTCACCATTGTCTGAGTGAAGGCCTTGACACACAGGGAGCATGATGAAAAAAATGTGCACAACACCCATGAGTATTTTGCATCAAAACTAGTCCCACTGGCAGCAATGTGAATTTGTAATAGCTTGGACCAAGAAATTAGAATTGATTCAACATCATCTGGAGCTCTTCCAGTATATTAAGCCTGCATGTGCTGTTGATTCAATGTTCAGGTAAAAAACCCCCAACAAAAACCTCTCGGCACAAATGGTATGATTTATGTGACGTTAATGTTCTATAAGCTTTCAACAGTTACACACATTGTCCTTCAGTTCTGTGCTTGCTTTCACATACAGACTGAAGTGAATTAGAACCACCAGGTTTGTTGCTGTGACATCATGTCCCCGTCACACAGCTTTATTGGATAATTCAATTACGTACAGTGGAAAAGCATGTCAAAGCAGACGCCCAAATTAGTATTAAATTACGAGTTATATGAAAATGAAGAAAGAAAAATGTTTTTTTTTTTAAAAACCACGAGGCTGTGACAAATTTGCATCCAGGGATTCCTCCAGCAGGTAACTCTGCATAAACTTTCAACTGTCTTTTTTTCCACTGTGGTTTTCATAGGGATAAATAAGTTAGATATGTTAATTAGTAAACTTTATAGGGACTTATGGTCCTTCAGGCAGAACCAAGCAGTCTGCTTGCTCACAAGCCTTCTGCCGCACCGAGCTCGTCATGAGCCAGATTCATATTTAGTATGAATGAAAATGTTATGCAGACCCATTTTCATTGGCTTATAGGCCTTTATGTGGGAAAAAATAAAATACTTTATTTTTTTATGGAACTGAGGTGGCAGTGATGTAATGTAATACTAATTAACACCAGATATTCCACTGCATAAAGTGTTCGATTAGAATCATGTCAAAATTCAGGTATGACAACGACTGCATCTTTTGTGTCACTACCTGCGCTGGCCCACTTGGTTTATCATTAAACATCTCGTCTGTGTTTAAGTATTGTGTTATCCTGTATTATCACAGGTTCAAAACACACCATCTTATCATTAAATACATTTTAAATATATAATTTTATTAATTTTGTTCGCAGCTTGTCACTGAGGTAATAGTGGGTTCTGATGCCAGACCAATTGAGAACAGTTAAATTAATGTTTGGCCACAATACAAAAATTAAGAATTGTTGAAATACCATACATTAAGTCTTATCTGCATAAGATAAGGAACCGATAAACAACAAACATCTCACATCCTCTATTAGACTGTGTTTTGATTTTGTGGTGTAACTCCACGCTAATCCCCAAAAAGCAATATAGCAAAACACGTGTAATCTGTTATATAAGTTTCCTGGCAGCAAACCTGCAGAGTGGTTGCTAGATGAGAACCGCAACTAAAGGGCAAGTGTCACAAAATGTAATCTGTGATGGGTGACCCAGAGTGTCATGAAATGTGTCATGATGAACTTTTTACCATCAATGACATCTCAGCTATGTAACACAGTGATGGGGACCGTATGTTGTAGTTCTACCTTGAAAGATTAAAACTTGTTCTGAACCTTTCAATCGAGTGTTTGGAATAGAGAGGTCTGATGTTGTGATGCAAAAACTGAAACATTCACTGAATGAATTTACACTTGTCCATTGGATTCATGTGACCAGTATGAGGACTAGAGTCATTGTCTCCTATGGTCAGGAACATGAACGCCACAGGGCCTTTGACCAAAGCATCAGCAAACAATGGAATGGGATGAGGGCTGTAGAGAAACACCTTTTCCAGCTAGAATTGCTGATGTCTTTCTTCACCACTGGACACAAAACTCTGAATGAAAAGTATAGAGTTTGATGCTGAAATATTTTCATCTAACTTTGCTAACCCATATGAATTTGAATAATTTATTATGGGAGCTCAACCAATAATTGATATCAACACCACAATGACATCTTTTAATATTCTGCATAATTGTGTCCAGAGACCATTTGGCAACAACTAAGCCCATTTGCACAGTATAACTTTCAACTATATCAAGTTCCACTAACTTACACTTAGAAAAGATGACACGCTTTCTGGAGGTGAATGCAGACGTCGTCTTATTTGCGAAGATCTGCAGCCAGGCATCAAAAGATGACACCGACATGAGGTGTCTGATGTAAACAACCGTACAGGGGCCCCCCAAACAGATGGGGCACGCTAATAAACGTCTGTTATGTTGTGCTTTTCAAACAATGCTATACAGTAATTTATAAACAATTAACAATGCGGAGAAAGAGCCATTAAAATAGCACTTATTAATTATGTCACTGCAGAAACATTTTTTTTTTCTTCTAAGCCACTGCTGTAAAATTTATCTGAATTTATGAATATTGATTCATCGGTTGTTTTGTGAATTCTAACAGACTCATAAGGAAGGATGTTGCAATGACGAAGACCCATCTGGCAGAGACCCAATCATATTCTGCTCTGAGACCAGTGTGTAGAATCCTGCAGCTGTGCTCTCCCTCTAAAGTAAGGTTAATATGACAATAAATTGTTTCAAGAAGCTGAAAAACAAACAGTAATGGTTTGTGTGTAGTTCTTTATTCCTTAAATTCAGCAGTGTAATAATCACAAAATAAGAGCAGTCATGTGTGGTAGTAATCCATCCATGACACTTCACGTGCTCTGCGGAGTTCTCCTCACAGCGGTGGTTAAGAAATCTAAACAAACCCAGCTAATTCCTGGATGACTGCTTTTTATTATCTCACAGCTGAAAGTAAACAAAGAGGGAGAAAAAAAGGAATAAAAAATAAAATTGCGAAAATGTGTCAATTAGAATTACAGTGTTACTTTCTGATACGGCTGAGATACAATTACTGAAGACTAGGGGAAAACCAGTCTTTGATTATAAACACCAGCAACAGCAAGCAAACTGATCTGAAGTATGTCAAAGTAATGAAGCATCGCTGGGATTCGTAACTAACATAATAACACAATTTGAAATGCACTCAATCAAGGCCAAATATCCACTTTTGTTTATTCTGCAGCCACAAATTATGATTGATATTTTCCTCCTTTTCTGTTAGCCGGTACTGCTTCAGCTTCATTTTTCTAACTTTTGCCATGGTAACAAAGGTTTAATTTGCCAGTTTGTACCTGTTACTGTGTGTCCAGTGGTGGAGAGAGTGAAGAACAATCCCAGCTTTCACCCACTGTGATGGATTTGCTTCAGAGTTTCAGTGGTTTGTCCTTGATTCATGCCCTACATATCTATTACATTTTGTGAAAGTTGGTGCAATATAGGTTTTGCTTTGTACCGCTGATAGAGGGATCACATAGCCTCCTTGGTGGATGCAATTACAGATCATAATCCTTTGTGATGTTGGCTGTATTTACGGAACTGTAACATGTTATTACATCATTTGCGAAAGGCCGCGTCACAGCTGGAGCATATCGAGCAATCAGCAGGCAGTAGTCCCCTGTTCCCACTGTCCATGTTAATGCATACATGAAGGGACTCAATGAGAAATGTCTTTATTAAACTGTAAAATAAGTAGATATCATCTAATTGTTTTTTGATAATTTAGGTGTATAATTTAGGAAGCTGTTAAAGCAGATCTACAGGAAACGAAGGTAATGCATCCCAGATTGATTAACAATAAGAAAAAAATATTGTCTCATCTTTGCTGAAGGTCTCAGCTGTATAGCTTGGGGGTTGTTGTCAGGTAAAAAAGTCAATCTGATCAATCAGCCAACTGCTGTCAGCCCCTACAAATGAGAACAGCCTCCATCTGTGAAAGTAGTATGCTGATGTGTACCGCAGTCATGCACGCACACACACACAAAACACACACATACACACCTCGGGCTAGCCTGCACCTTCATAGGCAGCAGAGTGTATAAAGGAAGAATTAAAACAGCTTTTTACTGTTTTTTTGTCTTCAGCATGTGCTCTCTTCCAAATGTGATTCTTCCTTTAGGCTGTGCTGCTGCCTTTAACAGATTAAAAGCCCAAAAGTAATTGAGAATTAGCAATTCATCAAAAAGTTACTGGCGGTTTGGTCTCATCAAACTAGGTCTGTTCAGGCTATGAGCTCCCATTTTACCAATTATTTTTTCAGCTTAGAAAGAGAGACGACTTCTACTGTGGTCTTTCTTTAAGGTTTCTAATGTCCTTTGACAGAAGTGGAGCCCTATTTAACTGCCTCCTACATTGACACGCAATTTAGTTTTTACTAATTATAGGGTACAGCGGTCATAAATTATTCTCCGCTCCTTGGCTCCCCCTCACCCACTTTCTGTCTTCATACATGGACAGAAAGATGCACATCCACCATAAACCATACAAACAAAATTACCCATCTGCTGATTTTCACACAGAGACTGAACGTCACGTACACTGCGTTGCTGCACATTGGCTCAGGCTGGGGCCTGTGAGGCAGAGCGAGCGAGCAAAGAAATGGGAGCAGAAAAAACCCAGCGGTTCATCTCTTCCCTGCTGTTAAAGGCCATTCATAAATACTCAGCCTGCACACCGCCCCACAGTCTGAGATTCTCTGAGACTCCAGTGCTTCAGCATATCACAAGCAATGCTTGAAGTTATCACAACACCAAAAGATGGAGACGTAAAATGCATATTGACAAGAGTCAAGGAGTGGGAGCCAAAAGTAGGCTGTGCAAACCTAACAGGGGACATGCTACAGCTCTCCAATTATACTAATAGGAGGTTTACAGCCCTTCTGTTTCCATTTTGCACATGGAAGTGAAGGTACAGCCCATTTCTAGCACTGAACGCACGGAGGCATCAGTGTATTGTTCATGAGTAATGCAGAATGTAACAAAAAAAAAAACACTTTAATTATTCTGTGCAGAATTATAGACTTGCTCACAGAAAACCCTCAGTAAAAAAAGGATGCCTTTTGTGAAAAATAATATTATGCAGCTGAAGTTACAAGCACAGATACTACCATTAAAAAAATTATGGAATCTCGGTTCTGTTAATAGATGAGGGCATAGAAATTTGGTGCTGTTTATTTCAGCGGAATGTTCTCAGATGACTGGCCTGCTTCAGTGATGCTGTTATTGTTTGCTGTACCTCACTCCTCCCTTGCAACAGCCAAGATGACTGACATTATGACACAAGCAAATAACAAGTAGAGGCAGAGTTTTGCATAAAGTGCTGCCTAGAAAGCTGCCTCTGTAGTTACACTGTGTGATGGAAATGAATGTGAGTGACAAGCAGGTTTCAAGGAAGCGTATCCTCCTGTCTTTTTTTCCTCCCTCTTCTCTGTCTCTGTCTGGTCATAAATGTAGAGTATCCACAAGGGGGAAATGCTCCAATTCTCCAATTTCTCTCCTTGAGCGGGCTCACGGATTCCTCTCCTCCATCCCACTTGGCTTCAACATCTTTGCTGTCCTGATTTCTTCCTTATTTCACAGAGTCTGTTTGGCCTGTGTTAAGAGGTATTCGTTCTATCCTCTTCACCCAATGCAGAGCCAACAGTCTTGTCCTGCTACCTATTATGCTGATGGTTTTCAGGGCACACCTTGCTCAAGGTCAGTTACTCAAAGCCTGGCTCATGCTTTTTATGTTTGCATAGAACAAGAAGAGCGAGCTCTATGAATTTGATTTGAACCTACACAGAATATATACATTTTTTTCTCAATTCAATCACCAGGAAAAAAATGTCATGACTGTATGCTTGTACAAATCACAGATGCGTTTGTATTAGTTCAGGGAGGTTTGGGGTGGATGGCTGAACCACATGTTCTAGTTCGGGTTAGGTTAAGGCCATACCTAGTTTAAATATTAATAAAACGTTGTGAGGCATTTTTCATAAATCTTTTAACCCTGTGCTGTATCTGTGCAAACAAAACTATAAAATTTGTTGAGTATTAACATGTATGAACATATTCACAGTTGAGGAATGCTGATGATTTACAGATCCATGATTTGCATTGAGCATAAACCAGTATTTTATTTTAGCAGCAGTCATTTTTAGTAATTAAGGTTTAGTGTGTTATATTAGGTTGGAATTAGGGGTGAAGTCTCTGCAGTCAACCACTCTACCGTGTATTTCTACAGGAGCTTAGAACAGACCTGCTCTATTTTTCCCTTCCCATTTTATAGCAATTGGTACACAGCATAAAGGTGCTTTACTGTCACCTTCCTGAAATAGATCAGGGTTAATATCCCATTAAATAAAAGCCCAGGACAGACAAAACAGATACTGACTCCTTATGGTTGGTAGGTTGGTGGGATATTCACTTAGTTGCAACGTATATCTTCAACCGTAAATGTTAGTGTGTGTAACTGAACGGCTGAGGTTCACAATCCAACACTGTGTGCCATAAATCTGAGAAATGTCAATATAAATGTGTCATTTTAAGTCATTAAAACACAACTCAGATCATTTTGGTGATTGTGCAATTATGAAAACACATTTACGAATATTCATTAGTTTGATTAGATCCTTGTAATCCCTCCCATTGGTACCCACTAAAGCTTTGAAGTGATAATGCACATTAAAGGGGATCCAGAATGGTGGATTTAACAGAGCATGTTAAAGCTGAACTTCTTTGTTTCTGAGGACACCAGTCTCCTGGCAGACACTAAGGTGTGATATTGTAGAGCAGGGCTATAATGAAGACCTGGTTCCCTGGAGAACAAACAGTCGTGGCCAGTTTCACAGGCATGGATTATGTCTGGTCCTAGACTAATTTGCCTTTTCAACTAACATCTCCATTGAGAAATCTCTTTAGTTGAAGACTGTGTGTAAGCGGCCCCCTGTGTCTCCCTCCTGAAGTTTCCTCAGCTCAGCTGTCTGCTCTGGCCTTTCTTCTCTTCTCTTTTCTTTAAGCTTTGGACAGACGTGATTGTGGCCTTTCTCTGTTCAGTTACACCCCTCTTCTTTACGAGGAGGACTAGATTTAAGGCTTGAGCAGATAGCACAAGTTCTACAACTCTGGCTTATTCATCAAGTTAAATATCCCTTAGCCTCTCACTCCCCTCGCAGTAGATTATTCAAATGACGGCTCCCTCATATTTGGAATTAGGGTGTAGACATATCGTTCCCATAAATTGGCTGGATCCCACAACACACCCTCGCCGCAAAGAACTCTGCTGATGAATGCTCTTGTGTGTCATAATGTACTATTATTCCATTTTGAACATGCTATGGGTGCTGGGTCTGTGTCAGCCACCTAGATTAGAGTCATAAAACTTGGCACTGAGATGATGTGACATTTTGCCTGGGCTGTAAAATCTCTGCAGGCTGATAGTACTTTCACACTGTAAATTCAAGGCCGGCAGTGAGAGCACTGACTCAGGCTCATGTGTGCTAATGGCATGTTAAATGTGTGCATATGTGGTAGGTGTGTTTTGCCCCACTATTACTTGCATGGGCATTTATTGTGTTTACTCACACATCCTCTGGTGATGTCTGCATGTTGTTCCGTTTGTGTTGCAAACCCAAGTGCATTAAGTCGTGGCTGAACTTGTTTCTGCACTATATTAAGCACACACAGGGCTGCGAGTCTTTCTCTGTCTGTCGTCTTACATGCGTGTGCTTAAAACTGAATGAATATTTATGGCAATCTCATACTGCGTGCGTTTCTGGCACTCTAGTATCTCCCCCCCGATCTATCGAGAGGGGTGGCAGCAGGTTGTAAAAAGGGAAGGAAAAGGGACAATGAATGACATTGACAGGCAACATGCTGTAGAATGTCTCCCAGTTCCAGGGACAGCGAGCTGATCACTGATAGCAGATGTGTGTCTAATTGCAGAGGGGTTGGGCGCCCTGAATATGTCTCTGTCTTTTCTGTCTCTGCCTGCCAGGAAGCTAAGCCCCCTCCAGAGCCCCCAATCACTGCTTCTAATTAGAGGCCTTATCTTTGTCAATCACTGCGGCTTTCGCTCTCTTTTGCAGCCCAGTGCACAGATAACAGGGCAACTGGCCCGGCCAGGATGGAGAGGTGGTCGCAGAGGATGAAAGAGAGGAGCTGAGGGAGAAGTGGCAACTGAAATGCCACTAGGAACTGATGTAAAGAAAAGAGGGTTTTAGACAAGATCCGAGAGGTGTATGTATGCAATCTTTTCTTAACCCTGAGGAGAGTATATTCATTGCTTAAAGAAGAAAAGCTTTCAGTCACAATGCAAGTTCCACTCTTTTGGTCCTGAATTTTGTATGCAGTATTCCAGCCTGTTGAGGAAGAGGGGAGAAAAATCTGGGATTTTCAATGACAAATTGTGCTCAAAGTAAATGTATCACTGGTTTGTGAAACTTTACAAAGGAAGTATTTTAGTCACATGTTTGTTTGTAGACTAAAGTGGGATGATTCATGATGACTGCATCCTATTCTTTTTTGAAACATTGCAATTCACATTACACACTGATCCACAACACTACTAAACTGAAGCATGTTTAGTGTGTTTTTTTTCAACTGACAACTGAACAGTAGATACTGTAGAGAGAATAGTAGCAGTTATTTACTTTCTCATCCTGCATGATGGTAGCTGCTGCCATTGAAATTTAGACACAAGCCTTTATCCTTTTGGCTCTTCCTGTGCCATAATAATACAAAAAAAAGCAATTTTTTTAACAAAAATGTACCGCTATTACATATTCTATCATATTTTGGATATTATAATCTAGGCTGTACATAACCATATAAGCCATTGAAGAAGTTGAGATTTTCATTAGCCACTACATTCTTACTTTTTGCCGTATAAATATTTAGAATGAGCAACACTCAGCCCTCTCTCAATTTCTTCTGTCTCAGTATCGACAGAAAAACTGATTATTGCATCCTTGCAAAACTAGATTATCACATTTTACACCTGTTCTCCCTGGAATCAGGCAGATTAGCTCGAGCAAGCATAAAAAGAAAATATAAGTTAATTTCCCCAGATTTAAAATGATTACTGTGTATATGTCTAACCTGGGGGTAACTTGGCTTAGCCAAACACCATTATAACTGACACCTCCAGCAACCTGCTGTGCAGGGTGGAGGAATGATGGAGGGAAACTGGCATAGCGTAGTGCTTCCATTTGCTGTTAGGAGAACAACATGTTTTCTGGTCAGTCACAGTTAGCCTGGTTGAGACAGTTGAGTCATTACACTGCAAAAAAATGATTTCAGTCAGACATACAATACAGCTTGCCAGTCATCTCTATCTCATCCTAGTAAAAACACCGTTTTGTCAACAGCTAGTTATATTCAGCATTATTTTACATTATATGAATAAAACATCATATCATGTTAATAATGCCTAAAAATTACATTAATTATAAAAGTATAATGATTGAGGAGTAACAACCATGTTTTGAAATTTAATCTATTGCATGGCTATCTTAAAAGAGTAACACCAGTGGTGGCCACCAAATACAGGTTTGAACGTAACATGAACCTCATTAGAAGTTCTCTTTGAAAATCCACTTTTTAAAATCTGCACTCATTTGCTTCATTTCAACCTCTTGTCATGTTGTAAAGGATTTGTCTGTTAGCTAAAGTTTAGGACTAATGGATGTTTTTGTGCTCTGCAGTGTAAGTCTTTGACAGGCCCCTCACCTGCTGAGTTGGACTGTCGGAATTTCTGTTTTTTGAATAAAGTGAAAATTTCCCTGACAGCTTGATTGACATTGTGGTTAAGAAGCTATACCAAGGCAAAATGGTAAATTATACATGTTGATAATTTTTTCGTGAAGTTTACTGTTTGAGTTACAGCAGGTCGGCATAAATGGGTAATGGTTGAGCTAAATTTCACAGTTGCCCCACTTGCTTCAATATCCATTAATTCAGATGTGATTCTTTCTTTCTTGGGTGGGTTACATGGTTAATGTTTAGACGGGATGGAAGGATGGACTGAGCAGCTAACACCAAAAGCAGAACCACCGTCTTATGTTGACACGATGATGGTTTTAAAGTATCTCCTTCTTGTCATATTGTGTTCCTATAGTCCATTGTCATGATACAGCGAGCCTGCAATATTTACTATATTTCATTGTGATACACTTTGATCTCTGTGTAAATGAAAAAAAATACCGCAAATACCGCTAAAGCAGCCATCAGGTGTGTATTCACTGCACTGTGTCACTGAAAGACATGGAACCTGTTAAAATATGACCAAAATTGGGAAACGTTCAGAGCACAAATGTTTGTCATGGCTGCCAAATTCCACACACAAAACACATTCCCCAAAAAAATCACACTAGCATTAGCGATTTTCTCTTGTTCAGTATATTATTCTAAATGCCCATATGCAACCCTAACCATAACCTTTACTGATCTCATACAGACACATTTGGATTGTATTTTTCATTCTGGAAGCCCATCTATACCTCAGGTAAAAAATGTGCCTTATGCTGAAAAAGTGTCTACTGTGATCATGCACCTTCAGTCTTTCAAGGTCAAGCTGTCAAGTTAAAATAAATACATGAATGTAAAGAGTAAAATTCAGGACAATTTATCCTAAACCTTGGATCGTAGACTGTAAATAAATAGTGGTAAAAACATCTCCTCCTAGAGTAATATTGATATTCAGTGTGGGAACAGTGTGCAATATGATATATTATGCATATAATGCACTACAATGTTCCAATACCGGCATGTTGTACCTCATGCACTAATTTGCATTTGTAACAGTTTTAAAATTTGCATTTTAATTGTTTTAACTCATTTATTTTAACTTGTTTCACTTCAAATGTCAACATTCATTTACTTTATGATTTCAGCTTTTCTTTTATTCTCCATAGGGTATGCTCAATCTGCTCTCAAATTATATGTGTCAAGTGTATATAAATGAGAAAGCATGATAAGTTGATAAAATATTCCGATGGCAGATATGTGATATGTGTCGGAAACACTGAGTCGGATGAGGTGGAAAGTTAAGGTTAAGTAGATGAGATTGAAACAAAAGGACAGACGTGTGGCGATGAAGCGTAAGTGTGGGATAAGAAGACAGATTTGGGGCAGAGGTGAACATGTCCGAAGAGAGAGAGTGAAAGCGAGAGGAGGGAGGCTAAGCAATCCTTTCCCTCTCCCCCTGTCTCAATGTCTCTCCATGCTTGTTCTGTCTGGGCACCTCTTCAGAATCAATTTAAGAAATTACCATTCAGCCAGAGTTCCGTCATTAGGATTTTATAATTTCATCTTCCTCCTCCAATGCCTTTATCCCAGAGCCCCTCGGTTCATCTCTGCAGCACAACCCCAGTGAATAATTAACCGTGGCCGTGAGCAGAAAGACGATGAGCGGCACAAGCGTTCTATCATTCACACACAGACGTGCACCTTCAGCAATGGTTGCACTTATAAGTCCCGTCCTCACCCTCCATTTGTCTGTGGTTTTTAACTCAAACCTGACACACCACCACTCGCTCACGCCATCAAATTGAAGACAGCAGCTCGAGTTCACAGACAACGGTGAACACGGCTCCTGCTCAGACGATTAAACACACCCTTGCACACACAAATACACAGACTCTCAGTCACCTTATCGCCTTCGCACACACACACACACACACACGCACACTTGCTGTCTGTCTCCTCTGCCCTTCCTCTATTCCCTCAAGATATTTCAGCTGAGGAAGCAGAGTGAGGTGGAGCGGGAAGCATTTGAAAAGCGGGTGTAGGAGAAGCTTCCTGACTTCCTATCCTGCCCTCACTTGCCCTTTGAAGCCTGCAGAGATGACAAGGTGGGGTGGGTGAGGTGACAAAAATGGGGAGGGGAGGGGGGTCAGCCTTAGCCAGGGCTCAGCCTTAAGACCAGATGTGGGCGAACATATTTCTCTACAATCAGTAGGGAGCCCTGGTCGGATTTCTGTGCAGTCTGGCCACTCTCAGATGTATGAGTATGAGTCTGTGTCACGTACAATACTGAAGGCATTGTACGTGACCGTGTCATTTGGCTAATGAGCCAGTGGTGTGTAATATCTGTACCAAGCACCGGTCACTTTTCTGTACAATTTGCAGGTCCAGCTTGTCTGTATGTGAACAAAGAAAATTGGTCGACTAATGCAAGAGCAGACTGTCAGGCCCTGGGAGATGTATTAAACAGATTTACTTCTCCAAGCTGAATTAATTTACCTCATTTGCCTCAGTCCTGGCTGTGTGCATCACCACTTTTCTGATTGTGTGTATTGCTATTCAACTCACTGACCACTCATTTCATTGATGTCTTAAGGTTATTATTTTAATTTATTTCATTTCAATTTAAAGGTGCGATATTTTTTGCTCATTTTTTTCTTTAGTTTATTTTTTTCCTTTTTTTTTTAACCTATCAGACCACCTGGCCTTTTTCCATAGCCCAAGGGTTGATCATATTAATCACTACAGAAAGGATCTTACCTACGTGAGGCCAAGCAATATATATACCTTTTCTTAAAATTTCAGTATAAATAACTGCAGTGAAATTGAACTTAATCTAGTAGTGTGTGATGCAGCTGATGAAATGATTTCTGGGTAACAAATGTAGATGAATGATTTTGAATATTTTTGAAAACATTTGATGGAATGTGAGAACTCAAGCCGGCTCAACTAAATTCAAACACGGGCCTGAGTCATTTTCAGATCTTTTAACACGGACACGCTCCATATTATATCCTGAAATTTCTCTCCCCTCTTGCCTTATTGCATACTGTTATTCAATCCACGTTAAAAAATGGAAAGTTTTCTTAGCCTTACTCTCATAAGTGCTCAAAGTTTCTAAAGGTAGCAAGAAATTGCTTTTATCTATAAAACGAAAGAGACAACCTCCCCACAAGCTCCATAACCTTTGGAAGGCTTACCAAGGGTAACTGATTGGTTATGTCTCTGTCTGGAATCAGACCATTACAGCAGAGAGAGACTGTGCCAAAGAATAAGGATGTAATCTGAGAGCACATCAGGCAGGGACTGCCGGCACATGTATATTCAAATCACAACTCTCCAGTCTTGATAGCAACTTTATGGCAACCCAAAGTAATAAAAAGTTGAGTGTGTTATATTTATTATGTAGTTGACTTAGTTCCTGTCTTGATTTAGGAAGGGCAACACTTAAAGAGAAATAAATATAGCAGACAGAGCAGGCAAAATTTTTGCTTGGGCATGGAGCTGCAGTCATTTTTAGCATGAAAACAGGATTGGCCTGGTTAGTGTGTGGCTGTGGTTTGTGTGTTTGTGTGTGTGTGTGTGTGTGTGTGTGTGTGTGTGTGTGTGTGTGTGTG
>JAPTHA010000017.1:3613326-3657340 GCA_029814585.1 Gymnapogon annona | reverse complement strand
ATACATATACCTGCTCTTGCCTCCTGCCATCCTCACCTCCCCCTCAGCCTGGTGCGTCTCCTCACTTTCATCTGCAGTGTACTATAAACAGTGCTTCTTACCATTTCAAAGCTCATACCTGTTATATCTACTCTCATGCCTCCCATCTGCAGCAGAGTCATCCCAGGCCAAGGGGAGGGCCAGGGGTGACGACTCACCACACATACAACTGAACCCAAATGCACAGCTGCTGGGATTTGGCCAAAGGGTAACAAGTGTGTGAGGGACGATAAAATGTAAATGAAAGGAAATTATGGGTGGAATATATAGGATTATACGGTATACTCTACAGCATGGGGAGTCTGACACACGTATCCTTGGTGTCTTTAGCAACAATGAATGTGCAAATGTGCGAGTTTTCAGTGATATACTGGAGGAAGTGGCTGCATGTCGCTTTGTGTGTGTTAATGCATTTGTGTTTGTATTTATTAAGCAGGCATTTGGCATTTGGAAGCCATCTAGGGGGGCTTTGAAGCATATTGTGTGCATCCCTCTGTGTATGCGTGTGCACGCTGATATGCAAGTCTAGGTGGTGAAGTGCATTAAAAGCCTGGCTGGCACTCTCTGTGAAGAGACAGGCAGCTTGTTCCAAGATAAAACTAGACTTAGATCAGCATGTTCTGTTTTTGGCAGCATTAGCTCCCTAAAAAATCATTTGCATATTGATTGTCTATCTGATAAAGCTGAATATAAAAAGCTAACATTGTTTATTACAGCCAAGGGACTAAAATCCAGTGTATACGGCTTCATGAAAATGAATCTTTTGTGTCAAAAGTTTTCGAGTAAACCTGACAGCTTACCATATTTAATCCTTATTCACGTGTATTATAGTCTTGTTTTATGTTTTCTTATTTATTTCCTCTATACATGCGCCAGTAAGATAAGCATTCGCTGTTCTAATAATAAAGCAAATGAAATTGAACTGCGGCGATGAATTGAATGAACGCGGCAAATAAAAGTGACAATGGGGATGTTGGGATGGAGGGCGGGGGAGTGAGATTAGAGCAGTGTATATAGGGTGAGAGAGGGATTAGTTGAGGGGAGAGTGAAAGAGAAAGAGTATTGCTGTGCCAGGTGAGCCAAGAGGTGAGCCAAAGCTTTCAGAGATTATAACAGACCGGTCGCAGGTCAATCAGGGGGACACGCTGTTTGAAACCAGAAGGCAGCTCGATCACCATAGCGACCCCTTGTCTGTCTGTGCCTCATTAACCACCTTTGGATCAGCATGTTCTGAAACAAGTTGCTGAGGAGAGAGGGCAGCGGTTGACTGAAGGGATGCTGATGGATGTTGACGCAGGAGGGTAGAGATTGTGCGCAGGGTTGAACTCTGTGGCTCGACGACCGCGAAAGACCAAGGCCAGGGGAATTCTTGTCATAAGGTGCCCTTTATTTGACACAAGATTTCCCACAAACCCCCCTTTTCATTTCAGCCATTCCTGCCTGCTGCAATCACTCCTCCTGATCACACTGGCCATGAAAAACACCGCTTCTCAGGAAAATTCACTCATTCCAAGCTATAATGAAAGGATGGCAACAAAAATATGGGGCATGTGGTATCAAAACTGTAACTTCAGAAAATACTCCCTTGCCTTATCTTCTTTTGAATTATTTTTTAGCTTTTGAATATATTCATGTTCTGTGCATGGACCCTTATATCTTCTCTAGAAAGAACACCTAACAAACAATGGGAACAAGAATACTAGATAAAAGAGGCACACATTTTGAACCTTTTCTATAAAGTTTGCTGGGGTTGAGTACATTAATTGCACAGTATGTCATCTTTGCCACTGCAGGTTTCTCAAACTAAAGAATTCCAAAATAAGCAGTACTAAAATGACATCATGATGTAGTGAAGGCATTGTTTTTTGTTGTTTCCGCTGCAGTTGGAGATGTAAGCTGCAATGTTGACTGTATTTTTGTAGGTTTTTCTTTCTCTCCCATGAAAAAAGGGAATAATATGCTTGTTGGTCTTTCAATTATTTCTGGCTCCATCAGCCTGTTTGTGACTCTAATGAATTTGTTCACACTGAAGTTGTCGTTCCTAGTTTTTGAATGTCACTTTTCATTGCCCTTGTAGGAGTAATTATTTACCCAATGTGCCCCTTCTATTGATAGTGGTATTTCCATCTGTAATTAAAGCCTAAGTTATTTTTGGGAATTGTTTTCATTTCTAAGGCTGGTGGTTTTAGTTGTGATGCTTTCATAAGTGCACATTATCCTGTGAGCTAGACCAAAGTCTCTCCATCAGGTTTATTTTCCACTTGGCTTTTACTGCTTTTATTCTGCAAGTGGCTAAAAACATGCTGAGGGTATCTGATGGGAGGCAGTTTAAAGAGCCACTTCACATTATGTCCACCAGTAGAAATGGGCTTTAATGTTTAAAACTAAAACAAAACAGCCTATTTCTTCAAGCTACACACTGAGAACTGTACAGCACTTTCTTTCATTTCTTAATAGGATTCTTCAGTTTACTCTGTCTGGAGCTCCACTCAGCCCCAGACCACCTGTTTGATCAGTCTGCAGTGGCGTGGAGGTGCAGACAGCTAAGGCCAGTCTGAACTAAAGGCAGCCTTGTGATATGATTGTCCTTTTCAGAGGGCAGTGATTAAATCTTGTGTAAGAAGACTCAAAAATACAGCTCCCTCTCCATGACTATGGTTAATTAGGTTTTCCGGCAAGTTTTCATCTCGCCAGGACTTATTTCTTATTGCTTATTTCTTTAGATTGACATTCTCAGACTGCAGGTTCGCCTGGAGGCAGAAAGGATGATTAATACCTCCTGGTAAGTTTAATTAGTGTGGCCTCGGTTCTGATGACTAAAGGTCTCTTGAGGTGGACCCCAAGTTGTATCAGGTGCATTTCAGGGGATCTGCCTCAAAGAAAAAGAGAAACGGCTAAATAAAACCACAGATGGCATATACATGTATATAATGAGAATGGCCACTGTGATCCTATACCCAATACTTTCATCACCATCTTTTAGCCAGAACTAATCATGGGTGGAGATGAGGAGTTCATCGCTCGGTCCTTTAGAGGGTCTATAAATGTAAATTACAAAACTTGTCTATCTGCTGTTTCCTTGCACTTATTCAAGCACTTACCATAATACTAACTGCTTGATAAATATCAACACATGCAGGAGTATTTTAATGATAGCAACTTTGTGTACCCATGAGCATAATATGTGAACATATCAGAACATTTCTATTAGTGGCCGATAAAGGGTTAACAGTGATCCTCATGACACAGTAAAATGACAGACCATCTGATGACCTTGATATTGTAACTCCTCAACCACAATAAAAGAGTTGCCTTTTTACCTGAATGAAGGTTTTATTCAATCAAGACGATCTGTAGAATTCTGTCTCAGTCGAAGGCATGCTATTAATCCAAATTATAATCAAAACCTGTACTGAATGGCTGGCGCAAACATCTGTCACTTAAAGAAGCCATGTTCTTATTTATGCATGACCTTAACCTGTAATGTAATGTAAAGGGGGAGTTATATGAAAATTCAATCCCCTATACAGATGTCACGAATGGAAAAATGAGCTACAGAGACTAAACTCATTGGTTACCTGGGCTTCCATAGGTTTACTTCTATTTATATCAGCAGTGTGAGTTACATTATGAAAGATCATTATGAGAGAGTTGGATTATATAGTCTATGAAGCAGTGTAATGCAGTTTGTATTGTACTGCAAAGCCACTGAAATGTTATAATCAGGTGTTTCTGGAGGTTGTTCGTAAACCCACAAGGTCTGTGGCTTAGTCTCTGGCTCTTGTCACGTCAACTTGTCCCTGAGCAAGACACTGACTCGCGAGCTGCTCCCAGGCTGTTCTTCTGCTGTGCCAATGTGTGTGAATGAGATTCATTGTAAAGTCAATACAGTTGCATAACTATTCGTCTTATTATGTTGCACTGTTCTATTGATGAAGCTGATGATAACTTGAAATACATTGACTGTTTGTTGTAATTCTAATGCCGTTGCAAAAAACATCTGCATGGTTTTCTATTGAACACCAGGAATACATACCATCATTCTCAGAATGACCTAAAGTTGTCACTGCACTTGCACAAACAGCATGAGCTGCACACATTCAGCGTAATGTAGAGCTTTGTTTGCTGCTTGAACGCAACTACTCAAAACATTAAAAATGTATATAATTTAGAAGCAAATGAGTTAAATAGTGGAACGTGAATCCACAGTGTCATTATTTTCTTGCAGTTTTCCTAAAATGTGCTCAGTGGAATTAGTTCTGAGCACAGAGGTCAGTGGGTAATGACAAAAAATTTATCTTGGGTAAACTTTTCTCTTCAGGGCTATCGACTCTCTGGTGACAGGTCGCCTCACATTAGGGCATTAACAACTTCAGTGTTTTTCAAGTCGATTTATCTGTCAATAAAGTCAAAGTCGAGTCGACAGGTCGTGATGACGTCATCACACTGTCAGCGGAGGAACAACACGGGCACACGGCTGTCCAGCAATGAGCCACTTGTATTAAAGTTCACTGCAACGTAACAATGTACACTGACAAGACACAAGCATCAACACTTGAACCCCAACAAAACAAAGGCCAACACCTGGAGTTTTCTTCCAAATTTAACTGCACAAAATAAAGTGCACACACGCACACACAGGCAGCGTGATAGCGTGATCCGCCGCCGACACACACACACACACACACAGAGTGGACGTGCACACACACACACGCACACACACGGGCAGGATGATTCGCCGCCGACACACACACAATGTCTGCTTAAGCAAATCAGAGGCAGAGTCTGCACTCAATACACAACCACATCGAGAGGGAGGGAGAGAAAGAATAACATGCGGCTTGTCGACTCCTCCAAATTTAAGTCGACTTGTGCTACGGGAGTCGACGTGTCGACTACTCAACATTTCTGTTAATGCCCTACCTCACATTGGCATCAATGGACTGTTTTCTAATCAGTTCTAGTTCAGAACTAAAAAATTGTTTTACTTAGGGGAAGAATTGCAATTTATTCTTTACTCTTAAATGGTTCTGTGTGTGTGTGTGTGTGTGTGTGTGTGTGTTTGTGGAACTACATCTTATATGGCATTCAGTGTTGATACTTCTGAATGCTAAAAGTTAATGCTGCAGCTCATCAACTATGAAGACAAATTGTCAGAGACTAATTGCATTTTCTAGGAGAATTACAGCTTAATAAATCTCAGAGAATTTTCTAAACTTATAGCTTCTTAACTTCGACAGCCTACCTTGACTTCAGACAGAAAGTCAATCCATGTCCAGAAGTCACGAGTAAATTAATTGTATTGATTATGCAGGATGTGTTGGCTTGCCTGTTTATAAATCATACTTTTATATGAGTAAAGTAACTATGTAGTAGATGTATTTTTAGACAGATGATTCTGAAAAATGCTATGTTGACATCTGCTACATGAAATTAAGTGCATCTTGCACGAGAGGGGGCTTCTTTAAAAAGGAAAACAGTTTAGAAAAATGCTGTTCCCGGCCAATTAAAGTATGATACATGGGTGCTTTTATATTGTTGTGCTTTGTTGAATTTGTGGTACAACTCATTTAATTGCATGTATAAACCCCAAAAGCTAATCAGCGAAATATGTTTCTGCTTGTCAACATTTTTTTATACTTATTATGCAAATGAAATAACTGGATCCTATTCTAAAAAGACTAACAACATAACGAGTGAATGTAAAAAAAACACAACAGTCCTTCCGGATATGTATTTTAAATGCAAATAAAATGTAGGAATATTACTGTCATGTTTTTGCAGGTTTGTGCCTGTGCGTGTTCTGTTGGATGAGCCGTCATTGATTCTGTCATTTAAAAGCAGAACATACAGATTAAAAACAGGCGAGGTTGGAGGGCTGGTTGAGCAGATGATGGATTGTGGTGGAGGTGGGGAGTCGTGCAGGTGAGATAATTAGAAAACCATACGGACAGTGGAAAGATGTGAGCGGTAGATAAAGACAGAATAGGTGAAGGACAGGAGAGCAAGATAAGACAGAAAATAGAAGAGAATGGCCAATATAGATAGAGATTGTTGGTGCAGAAATAAAAGTTCATTGTGTTGGTATTCCTTTGCCGTTTTGCTTCATCGCCGCTTCAGAAACAAGAAAATTGACCTGTGTGTTTTCTCTGTCACGTTTTCGAGACAGGAAAATTACGAGTAAAACTCTTAAGGGCTAATGCAGATGATATCTTTTCTTCTATGTTTTTCCATTGCTTATTTACACAAATCACTTGTCCACAGTTCTGATCCTTTTTTTTTTTTCTCTGAGGATGTTGAAATGTCTGTGGGCGGTGGTGTTTCTTTCCTTTGTCTGTTTATCCAAGGTAGCTATTACTGTCCATAATGTGCCTTGTGAAAAGACAAAATGCATTTTCAAATCCTTTCTGCGTGACAGCGGAGATAAAAGATGAACCTAAACCGACATTTTCCACAATTATTTGCATCCACAGTCATCACTGGGAATGTATTGCAATTATCAGACATATACATGATTTCTTTTGTATTTAGTAGAGAAAATCCTGCTGCCATTTCAACTCCATATGTAAGAGGCACTTGTGTGTTTGTGTGAAGTTAGTAGTTAGAGTCTGTTTATGTATTGACGTTGGCTAAGTGCACGGTTTTGCTTGACTTTTTCCATGAAAAGGGTTTGTACACTAGCTTCACTGTAGAGCACTCGTGTCAATTATTCACCCTTAAATACGACCGCCCTTATCCCAGTGCTGGGTTCCTCTTCAGTATGCCGTCTTAGTAGTGCAGTCAGATAAGCAATGTAGTGGCTCCAAGCACAACACTGACTCTAAAGCACACTTCAGATAACCAAGCAAGCATGCACAAATGTTTCTTATTGAAAGTGTAATCTTTCAAATGTCAAACCCTTTTTTTTTCTTTCTTCTTTTCACAATCGGATTGAACTCCAGATTTGACTTTCATTAACCCCACCAGTTGTTTGAAAACAAACAACTAGCTCACATTTCCGTCCTATTTTTCCTCAACTTTTCTGAACAACACATCACATCTAATCATCGTATTCCATAGTTGTCGTTGTGGGTCCTAGAGGATTGGATCCAATCCCAGACTCTAGTCCCACAGGACTGGGAGACCTCCAGACCGCCAGATTTCTCATCCCCAGCCAAGTGCATCTAACTGTCAGTTTGGTTTCATATTCACTTGACCTGCTGGAGGAGGAGGCCGTTAAATATGGAGATAGACTTGCTAAAAATGAGCACGAACTAGAGATAAATCTTGCGAAAAGCTGAAAAAAAAAGAAGAAAGAGAAGACAGCTGACCTGGTCAAGTTAGAGCAGGAGACAAGTCCTGGAACAGTAGGGTGGCAGCCAGCGCTAGTGTATCAGCCTCTCGGCGTTGTAGTGACAGATTTACACAATACTCAATCTCTGACCTTTCAGTCTTGCCAAAGCAGCAGACGCCGCCCACATCTCTCTTTCCATCTCCCTTTATCCTGCCCTAACTCTCTTTTTCTCGGTCTCTCTGGAGCTTTCCTCTTAAACCGCATCAGCGACCAGGAGACTGTCCTTTTGTCTCGACTCGTGTCTCGCACCTCTTTGTGCTCATTAAAGGACAGTTTGATCCGATTGAACTGCTGAGCTCCACTGGAAGAAGAACAGACGGAAAAGGGCGTAGGGAAGAGTCGGCGTCGCCAGCGGTGATTCGTGTTTTTTTCTGCATAATGTACACTTCCCGATAGGGGACTACTCAGGCGGAATCTACTCACACTCCAGGAAGGAAAAAAAACCCTGAATTCATGGCTGCCTATAACAGCTGCAGCTTTTCCAGTAGGTATCAAAAACAAAATAGCAGCTTATACCTTGCCAACGTTGCTTTTGCTCCCTGTTTTTATTGCTTTTTTTTTTTCTCCAACTCCTATTTTTCTGCTCCTAACTCTGCCTGCCTCTTTCACATACACCACATTCTCATTATTTATCACTCTTCCCCACCTCGCTGCTTATCCTCACACTCTTCTCCTTTCTCCTTACCTTCTGAGCGTCTATCTTACTTAAAAGCACTGCAGGGCGGAAACTCTCCTCCCAGTACCAGTGACCCAATTACTCTAAGTTGTCCCTCCCCAGAAGGAAGTAGCAGTGTCCCTCCCCAGAGACTCAGCCCACAGCATACAGACAATCCATCACTCTCCTCTGCCACCTCCCTCTCGCCACCGTTATTACCGTCACACGCATTCAGTGGCTCGGAGGCGAGCACGGTCCCTCACATGCACGGCCGCCCTCAAGTGCCCCCAAAAACAGACATATACATCAGTGCAGTACAAGCACATACATAAGTAAACACGTGCATGAATTCAATTTACATGCATTAAACACACACCGGCACACATACGCACGGTGTTGCATAATTGTTGGTAGGTGGCTGACACATGTTGACAATTATTTCTTTTTGCTCTGGCACCTCATCACACCTCCACTCTTTGTGTGTATAATCCTGTCTGGGTTTTTTTTTTCACAATCCTGTCATTAGAATTTGATGAAGGGGGCAGGCGTTCATGAAGGCAGCTTGCAACCATTAATTTGTGGAAATCAAGCTATGCTGCTGTTGGAAAATGAGATTCTGAAATAGGTGCTGGCAGGTGGGATGGGCATTTAATGGGTTTCTGTTCATGTTTTCCAAGAAAATGTAACTTAAATCTGTTTGCGGCTGAACAATACTCTGAAGTGTCCCTAAAACCATGACTGTGCCCCTCATTGATTGTGTTTACATGCACTAGTATCCTGGTTATGAATCTTCTTCCACTGCTGATCATGTTCAGGATATGAAATGGATTTGGAGCAGAAATATACTGGGTGTTTTAAATTACACTCTTACACTGGTTAGTGCCTGCTTTTTGCGAATTTTATAGCCGTGATGTCTAAACATAAGCCGCACTTCTCCTCTGACATTCCTCTAACTAGTTTAACTTTAAATTCATTTGGCTGCACCGCTAAGCAGTTTTGTAGTTTTCGTAGCACCATGAAATGCTAACATTCAATTAGAGACTTTTCTGATCTATCTTATTTCCACCAGTGGAAGATGAGAGTAATGGGAAATTAAATGTGTCAGTCATTTCACCAGTCACCATTTTAAATTATTTTATTCCTGAAAGACGACAGTCCTCATTTCCACCCAGAGACTAACAGAAGAAACTTTGTTGCCTCCAAAGATTTTTGTTGCACTGCTTGTCTATATTAAACCAGCACCAGGTCATGAGCAGTGGCAGGAAAAAGGAAGTTATAGTATATAACAATATCCATATAGTCAAGCATCTTAAAACTAGACAAATGTGGGCACTAGGCATGATGGGTAATCACTTCATCTGCTTTCTCGCCTTGGTATGCCTGTCATTCCATTCCATAGGACACTGTCTAGACTAATCAGACCTAATTTCCCTCTTTTCACTGAAACACAGTCCCATCTTTCTGTTTTCTATCAAAATTAATGGTTATTTAAGAAAGGAGAAGATGCTCACTACATCAGTTATAGTTAAACAGGCTTTTGCCTCCTGAAATATATTAATCACTGTGATAATTATCCAGTGGAGGGATCTTACCTGTTTGCTTAGTTAAATCCAGGTCATGACTTTTTAGTCGAGGATCTGCAGGATCATTTATCTTTCTCATATGCTTTAGTGAATTAGGCCCCAAGTTCTAATGGATTATAACAACCCAAGTGGGACAGAATGCTGACCATTTAACATTACTATACAATTAAATCTTATATTCTGAGAGGGAGGAGGGGTGAGCGGAGGGCTTAAAACAGAGTTGTTCTGCTCTGTCTCGATAATCTATCGATCACTTTCCACTGTAAAAACCGTTTGAATTATCTTTCGCTAAGCAGCTTAGACAGACCTCTGCACACGCGTTCATCAAGAGTATTAGTATTTCGACATGTAGAGGACACAGAACCAGCCGCAGCAGGGCAGGGTGCAGGGGGTTAGCCTTTCTCAGCAACTTGCAACACTGTCAGATCAGCAAAGATGGGAGACTAAATGGGACATGTTGGGGAAACATGATTATCTCTGAGCAACAAACTAGAGCAGTCAATAATGCTAATAGATTAGTGGAGACAACAGGGGACGAGTTCCATCCCTAATTCTGGGCATTAGTTTAATGATTAGAAATGCTGAAACAGACTTCGATTGAGTTTTAGCCAATGCATTGCCTGCTGGACATTTAATGGGTCCAAAGTAGGTTTCCACTGCTGTCTTTCTGTGTAACGGTGTGTGTCTAATTCTTTTTCTCTGTCACTCTATTCCCCTCTGGCTGTGGAGCTTCTTATGCTGCTTGTGGCATGCGGGCTCCATGGTGATTGACAGATGCTGGAAAGAGAGGCAGAAGGGTTAGCAGCCCTTCTGACAATCAAAGCCTGCGTACAGTATAGCAGCATCTCGCTCTGCACAGGAAATAAGCCACAGAAAGTTCCACCAGTGGCACGCATTGAATTTAATAGGTACCACTTAACTCCCTTAACCGCTGTCTATTACGATGCTTTTAGTCACTGGTATTGTTGTTGTTGTATGCACCATGACATTGCGTGTTTGTAAAAATGTCATTGGAATTTCTATAGTTTTAAAAATAAATTTAGTTGGAACACATTTAGCTTTGATTAAATCGGATGTACAGTTATTCCAATAAGGTTATGCAGTATCACAAGATTCTCAGTGAGGCAAAGGTCCTCACAAGGTGAAGACGTCTCCTGCAAAGTGTTGCACAATTTCAGCCTGATGAATCCTTGCATTGTCATCTTAGAATACCTCTGAGTCAGCGAAGAAAAAAAGGTCCACTGATGTTCTGGTCATTCTCCTGCTATTGTAGGAACTGGGCATGATGGGTAATCACTTCATCCGCTTCTCTTCTCATCTTGATGTGCCCATTAGTCTGGAACAGGGTCAATCTGGACTCCTACTTGATCTTCTCCACTACAGTGTCCAATCTTTCTGCTCTCTAACACATCAAAGCCATTTTCCAACTATCCTCTCTAATAAGTGGTTTTCTTACACAAAGGAGTTTAATCCCAATTTCTTGAGCTGTCTTGGTCTATGCGTATTTAAATGTTCTAACTTTCACTATTAAACAAAGCTGTGAGTTCTACTTCTGATGTGAGCAAACATCAAATTCATCTCTGCTCACAGTATTTTTTTTGTTTGTTTTACACATCTCTTCTCTGAAGACGATGGTCCACCCAGTATTCTTCCTGGTTTTAATAATGTGTTGGACAGTTTTTAAACAGGTTAGTCCTTCCACCACCTCTTTATTTGGCCAATAATTTCACCTTTCTGAAAATGTCTTTTCCACAATCAAAGAACGTCAAAGAGTGTCTTGTGGTCTTGTGGAGTGTCTTTCTTCTATGTTTATTCATTATTCCATGTGTGTGAAGCAGAGCAAATATGTTATTAGTTCCTCATTTATATATTCAGCACTAACTAGTTTGTTAGTGATATACACTGTGTGCACCATTATTGGAAAGGTGGATATTTTGACCATATCTTCATAATTTTTGTATATATTCATAATCAGAATGCTTTTATTGTTTTGGTGATCAGGTATGTGAGTGACATAAAATTGACAGTGAACAAACATGAATTGTCCAGAGTAAAAAAAAAATACATTGAAAAATCTTTAAAAGTGTCTCAGTGCAGGAGTACAATATAAAACATATATTGTCCATAAGGTTTGGTCTTGAGATCTTAAGGGTATGAGCAGGAGTTGACAGTGTTAACAGCCAGGGATAGAAACTGCTCTTCAGTCTGTTGGTTCTGCACCTGAGGAAGCAGTACAAACAGGGTTTGACCTGGGTGGGAGGGGCCAGATATGATCCGCTGTGGCCTGCTTAGATAGCGAGGGATTGCGATGTTGTCCAGAGGGGGGCGGAGGGCAGGTCATGATTCTCTCTGCAAATCTGATTATCCTATGCAGGGTTTTCCTGTTTACAGCCGAGCAGGCGGCACACCACACAGTGATGGAGTACGCCAGCACTGTCTCGATGGTGGCCTTGCAGAGGGACACCAGCAGCCTCTCCTCCAGGTGGTGCCTCCCAAGCACCAGCAGGAAGTGGAGTCTCTGCTGGGCCTTTCTGGTCGGTGCAGTGGTGTTCTCTGTCCACTTGAGGTCTGCCTGGATGTGTGTCCCAGGAGCTTAAAGGTGGACACTTGCTCCACCTGCGCCCCTTTGATGACTAGAGGAACATGGTCCTTTCTGTGACTCCTGAAGTCCAGGACCATTTCTTTGGTCTTGCTGGTGTTTATGGTCAGGTTGTTGGAGTCACACCACTCCATTAAGTCCTCTATTTCCCTTCTGTGGGCTGTCTCATCCCCTCCCGTAATCAAACCCAACACTCTGGTATCATCTGGGAATTTAATGATGGTTTGATTGGGTGGATGAGGTTGCAGTCTAAGGTGTACTGGGCGTACTGGAGGGTGTTCAGCGCACAGCCCTGGGGGGGAACCCATGCTGAGTGTTAGAGTGGAGGAGTGGCTCTCACCCAACTTGACTATCTGTGGGCGGTTAGTCAGGAAGTCTCTGATCCAGGAACATAGATGGGGGAGGGAAAGTTAACCCAACCAGTTTCCCCACCAGGATGTGAGGGATGATGGTGTTGAAGGCTGAGCCGTGCACAAACAAGAGTCTCGCATAATAGTAATAATAATGATGAATTTTATTTATATTGCACTTTACATTTAAAACAAATCTCAAAGTGCGACAGAACATTCAAATCACAGTACTAACAAAAGTTCTAAAATACAATAAAAGCAATAAAATACCAAAGTAAACATGGTGACACGATAAGAAATACTATTATACAGAAGTTAAAACTACATTAAATAGGCATTCTGGGGTTTGCGGCTGTATGGATTACTGTGTTGATGGCATCCTCAGTGCAGCGGTCAGGCCTATAGGTAAACTGGGGGGGTCAAAGTTCCTTAGGAGGCTAGACTTCGAAACATCTCTTGAAACATTTCCTCACCACGGTTGTCAATACTACTCCAAACAATGCCCTCCTCACCTGATGTTGTTAGAAGGACAGAGTCTCTGAACTGGTGGATTGCTGTCAGGACAGTGAGACAGCAGCAGGACCTGGTTACTTGCAACATGCGTGGAAGTGGTTGAGCCCTTTTGCTAGTGAATGATCAAAGTCGGTAGCTGCCGTTGGAGTTGTGCTTTTGTGGTGGGTGAGATGTTGGAATCCTAGCCACATCCGCCTGATGTTGATATGCGCAAAGTGGGACTCAACTTTATTTTTACACTCCACCTTAGCTGCTCTGATACCCTCCTGAGGTCAGATTGAGCTGACCTGTACAGAGCTCTGTCTCCACTCTTTTAAAGGCAGTGTTTCTGGCCCTCAGGAGTGACTTGACGACAGGGTTCATCCAGGGTTTGCTGTTGGAGTACACACAGATACACTTGTCCACTGTGACCGTGTCTGTGCAGTGTTTGATGTAAAATAAAACTGCATCTGTATGTTGCTGGTGGTCGAATATGCTCCAATCTGTGTTTTGGAAGCAGTCTTGCAGCTCACTCAGGGCTCCCTCAGGCCAGGTTTGTACCAGTTTTGTGATGGGTCTGGATTTCCTACTGCAAGGCATGTATGCAGGAACGAGAAGCAGGGAGAGGTGGTCGGACATGTCCAGGTGGGGGAGGGGGACAATCTTATAAGCCTGTTTCATATTGGAGTGGACTTTGGCTGAAATGTTTCCTCCTCTAGTGGGACACTGTACATATTGTACCAATCTGGGGAGTGCAGACTTCAGACAGGCTTCAGTGAAGTTTTATTTATCCAAGTCCAGGCTGCTGTATATACACTTAATTTCATATCAGAAGAGATCATTTTCAGGTGATATGTATTTGCATAACAAGAGATGGTGTAACCTGAAATGATTAACACTTTATTCAAAGATGAGCAGAATTATATGGAGGCTCCAGGTAAAATGAAATGGGCTAAAAAAGTTTTAACTAAAAGTGAATGGTCAAAGTGTAATATACCTTTGAGGCAGATGGAATATTATTGAAGTGGTAAAACTATTGGAGCAAAGGCCATGCGATTATCAAATGTTTTACTGCAAATAGTTAACAAGGTCACAAAAAATACAAAAAGAAGACACAAATTAGTAGCGAAAGATTTCAGAAACCCCACCAGGAACCCACTGATCTGTCACTATATTCTAGAACTAAAGTCTCCCTGGTGTGTTCAGCATGTTCAGCGCTCAGAGACACGGTCAAGGTTGGGGAAGCAGAATGTCATGAATTTGCCAAGAAATATCTGAAGACATATTGTTCAAAGGTTTTATGGGCAGATGAGATCAGAGTACCTCTTGATAGACTGGCCAGATGGGCCCCTGACTTTTAAAACTGGAATCACATTTTGAGTTACAAAAACTTGGACGTTATTAACACTTACATTTTGGTGCTTTGCCCCCTAAGAATAGATGATAATTGTTAAGAGCCAGAGGTGCTATAAAGGGAGGATGAATATTGTTGTAGTACTGTCAAGGGAGTTCTTTTTGGAAATACTGAGTAACAATTTATTCATTTCTTTTTCATTCTGGTTTCGTTCATTTTATTTGGTTTAATAAGTGATGGCCCTTTTTGTAAATTATTCCTATGTTAATAAGATTTTATAGCTAATCAAAGGCTTTGACATTTCTTTTTAGGCTTTGATTGAAAGGTGCGTTTGACAACTTGCTCTCCTGCTGAGTCTACTAGAGGTCCGTATTGAATGTAATAGAAATTTCATTTTTCTCTCAGACAGTCCTATTGTGGTTAGTGTTCTACCTTTAAACAGACCTTAAATAAGTTTTTTTGTTATGGAAATGTTTCATTAAATTAGCAGTAGCTTTAGCTCACCATCGCCCCTTGCTGCTCTGTCTCATCTAACAGTGCACTAAAATGTCAACATAGTTTTGACCAAAATGCAAATTGAAGATTCAAAATGGTCCTTTGAAAAGCAATGAGTGATATCACATCTTCATTCAGTTCGTTCTGTCTGTGTTAACTATTGACTTTCAGGCCCATACTGAGAGACACATTAGAATCAGGATTTTAATGTGCAACAGCTTTGAACTCAAGAGAGTATTCAAGGAAGACTTCAAAGGGGTTTCATGCAGTTTTGTAAAGCAAAAAGAAGAAAATGTAACTCTATATGTACAAGGAACCAATAGCGGAACAAAAATGAATAAATAAAGGTGTTCAATACAATTCAGTGGTTTCCATGTACACAGTAATAACACATAAATTATGTGAGGAGCTTGAATAGGTGTGGGAACAGGGAAATTTATATAATCCCACTCCCGCTTCTCATTTGCAATGCAACACATAGCTTAATCTTCCTTAATAATAAATTAAATGTTTATGAAGTTGTAATAATACAAATATCAGCATAATAAACAGATGAGGAAAACTGATATCTATTACACTCAGTAGCTATATTCAATTGCCAGTCAACATCTTATAATACACTATAAATCAAAAATGAGTATGACCAGCATCCGACACATACCAACAATGGTAATGGGAGTGACATACTGACAATGGCAAACAATAAGCACATGCATCTACATTATATTGTCAAATATTCTTTGTCACCTGATGCTCAGACAGAGTCAAACCACTTAACATTCTGCAAAAACTTATTACTGTTAGCAGTGATTTAAGACATGAAAGTACAGTACATGGTAGAAATACATATCACCCTTGTTTTTCATAGAGTTTAGATTGTTGAATAGCTGTACTATTATAATATCCGAAGTAACATGAATTAGTTTGAACCATGTATCAGCAAACATCAGAAAACAGAACAACTTGAAAAACATTCACTATGACACATCACACTGTGTATGTAAATAAATTATGAATACCTGTTATGTAGTACATTTGCACGTTTGATGTAACATCAGAACTAACAAATGAATTAACAAATGCTGTATATTACCACTTTAAAGGTCACACATTGAATTTTCAATCTATTGAATATGCACAGGTGATTGAGTACCTTTTCCTTAAAGATTGTGTTGTTTTTTGTACTGGGAGGTGGACGTTTTGTGATGTTCTGCTGAAGGCATTACCAACCTAGTACTGTTTGCCTGTTTTCCTTGACAGCAGCTACCATATTCGGTTTTCTATGTATAGGTGTCGAAGTCTTTACACTTGCACCTCGGTGCTTCAGTGCAACACTATGGAAACTCTAGTTAACTTCGAAATATTGTCAGTCCGTGTCAAAAACTGAGCACCTTCTCAAATCTGGCTCCAACACAAACTTCATGTTTGGTAAATACAGAAGCATCCACAGACATTTTTCACCTTTAATGATCCCACTGTTGTAGAACATGATTGTGCAAAATAAGCCGTTAATAACTGATTTGCAAATGATTTGCATGAAGCGCTAATAAGCCTCTGATGTGAATTTGAATAAGCAACATGTTAAGAGTGGATGTTAAGTATCCTTGAGCATATTCACTGCAGACTGAATGCATTTTGGGGGAAAAAAACTACCATGTAAGCAACTTGATTTATTAAATTTCAGGTAGAAGATGGCCGAAAATTCAGAAATAGTGAAGGACAAGTACTGTAGTCAAGGTCCTAGTCTGATGCGGAAGCCCCCAGGAGAGACAAGCCCACTGCTTCATGTTTACCAAGTGTAGCAGCTGTGCAAGCAGGTGTGATGACTGAACCTTGAGAATACGTCCTGCTGAGTATAAAGCAAACCAAGCAGGGGTTTGTGTCCAAGGAATCTGGTAACCTCCCTGAATACACAACTCTATAAATTTCTACAAAATGAGCCATTTGATGTTGGGCGTGCAGCAATTCCCTTTCTTTTCTTCTTTGTGCTTCTCATTGTTCTGCACCTGTCTACTCATTGCTGCGAAGGGAATTTGGCAGGTTCCCGTCAGCCGCGTGGATGCTTTCCCTGGACAAGCATGATGGGCTGGAGACGTTTCAGACGGTGGTAGAAAGGTAGGACATTTTATCACGTCTCAGCTTTAGCCAAGCCTCACAATCAGCACTGAGTTAAGCAGTGATGTTGGCCCAGTCGCTGTGGTTGAAATAGCTCATCACCTGAGCACAAAAAAAAGCACTTACCATCGTATCGTTGGTTTGAACTTGACACAAAACCAATTACATTCTTGATATCATCTTGAAGAAGCACAGTTATTATTATAGCACTGTTCATATGTGCAGGAATTTGGCAGCATCATACAAAATGGAATTAAATATCTATGAATAAACTTTTCTGGCACACACTTTGGACGTGATTAACAACTCGTATGCAACAGAAAAAGACACCATAAAATAGGAAAACATCGGTTTCCATCTCGGCACGCTGTTGTCCCTGATGAGGAGAACACACTTTCTGCTTTTGTCTCCTGGCCATGTGCCCCACACACTGAAAATCACTTCGTGACTCATATGAATGGAGGTTAAAGAGACAAGATGGTCGTGAAAATCCGTTTGTATTTTACAGTATGTGGTGTTAACAGCGGCGTCTTGAATAATCCCAGACACTGACCTCTTCTCTGATTCAGCTGTTGGCTAACCCTTTGAAATATTGCAATCTACCGGATGAAGCATACATGTAGAGATCAGTAATATCTAATCAGTTTTTGATTAGATATTATATGATTGTAAATTCTTTGCTATCCTAAACGGCGTATCTCCATTATTTTTGTGGCATTCATCTGCACAGAAATTTGGCAAGTTCAAATAGACAACAATCTGAATACCCATATGGTGTTGGTCAAGTCTTTGGAATATATAACAAACTTTTGTCACACACGGGTTAGGTTCAGTGAAGTACATGAATCTCAAAAAAATAAAGCACCCCAGTGGATTGCAGGAAACAAATTCTACTGTATGTTACAAGAGAAACGTACACGGGTACAGGGAGGTGTACTGGGTATGTCCCTCCGGAAGGAGGCCCCGGGGCAGACCCAGGACACGCTGGAGAGACTATGTCTCTTGGCTGGCTTGGTAATGCCTTGCTGTCCCTCCAGAAGAACTGGAGGAAGTGAGTAGAAAAAAGAACAGGGCAGAACAGATGCACAACAAACTGAAATCTTGCAACATGGACAACAAAGACAAAGACAGTATACATCATTGAAGCCCCAGAGATGATAACGATAACAAGGGGTTCAATGCATCCTTCGGAGAGGAAACGGCAGTGAAAAGGTCCACAGCCACCATTAGCATAGCGCTCACAGCTGCTAACCGCTAACAGATGAAATGTAAACGAGACCAAAGAGAGCCTGTTGTTGCATGTTTTTAGTGCTTTTCTATTTTTCATACCAAAGAAACACACAATAAGCAGAGAAACCACAATGATGAGGTTTGGAAAATAGCTCAATTTAATCAAATGAGGCCTGTGTCACATTTACAGTACATTGGTTGTTAGATGGTTTATGTGACAAACACTGAATTAAGTGCTGGTAATTTAGTAAATTAGAAGCATTAATTCAGAGTAAAAGCAAGAAACTCAACGCTCAAAGTGGAAGCTTTCAATATTGATGTCATTGTTAATGATCTCCCGTCCTTGCACATCATCTTTTATTCAGGATCATTTTGCGTCAACAAAAGTCCTTGGTTGGTGAAAGACTTAATAGAATACTTGTTTATCTCTGGAGACTGGGCATATTATGTCTTTCTTCTTTTGGGATAAACCAAACAAAGCAGCCAATAATAAATAAACAGAAAACAAAATCAAGCGGCTTGTCCTTGCAGCTCTGCCCGCCATACGACACGAGGAAAAAGTTTAGGACACACACGAAAAGCAACACCATTGTGTACATCAGTGTCAAACAAACTGCATATAGTATGCACCAGTACTTCATATGGTGCAAGAGTCTGATTCTGAAACTCAATTGAGCCACCGAGGCTAAAAATACTGTGGGGCTATTTTGGATAACGGCCGTAGTCTGTTGGTAGATCTGACGTTAATCCTCAGCTACTCAAAGGCCCTGATTTTGTTGGTGCTTTGAAACATCCTATCACATTTCCAAACATTTTACGTAGTGTGTCCTCAAGGTGCAAATTATGTCTTCCAGGCACGGAGGACTGTTTCAGTACACACTGGGCTGTCTGTAAACATTAGCTACATGTGAGGGACGGCGAATGCGCGACGCTTTTATACCTTTCCGTTTCCCTCTGTAAGCCACAGCCTCATTTGTAGAAGAGAGAAAGACATCTCTTAGCACAATGCGTCCTCCACCAAAGGAGAGAAATTGGATAGATTATGTAAGATGGTTTAATTTCATGTTGTGAGGGGACTGTGCATAATATGGCTTGTGTTCCTTCAAATATGGGTTTCGTGTTTTCAGTTTTCCATGCATGGCAGTCCGTGTATTTACTACATCAGTGTCTGTACAACTTAAATTGGTGTGTGTGTGACTTTCTGAGACACTGTGTGCGCATTCCAGCACAGAGTGGAAATCAAGGCTTTGCATGGGTGTGTATATTGTGTCTATCTAAGCCCCAGTGTGTGTGTCACTGCTCCTGTATTGGAGCTCAGCAAGACAAAGACGCCATTGAGTCATTGCGTGAGACTCCTATTACAAGCAATAGCGCCTATTTTCAGTGCTCCCTCACTCTCATTACCAGCTCACACTGCAGACAGAATATGGCTGACATTTAGCCATTATGCTCTGCCACCATCCCAGCCTGTCTTAGCTTCTCTGCGATAATCGACTGTGTTAACGAGTAGGTTAAAGACCATAGTAAGCGGAATTAATGACAGGCCTGTGAATACAGTGAAGGAAGGGTAAGCGTTTGCATAAAGGAAGACATTTAGGGTCAGCTCAGATGGAGGAACAAGGTTTAGTTAGAAAACCAGCCGAAGTCTCTGAGGATGTAGAGAACTGCGCTGGCCGTGATCTCAGGAGGGGTTTAAAGGGGCAATGCACCCTCTGGGAGTCACAACGTCCATGGCAAAGCAATTAACAGAGAAGCTCCTGATGACCTCAGCGTGTAAGGCAGGGGAGCAGTAAGCGGTGTGACATTTGTGTCTGAGGCTCCCAACTGCTCAGCTTTGCCACTGAACATGATAATTTCTCTTGTCAGGATGCGATTATTTGCTCTGGGCTTGCTCTGGTCTTTTTTTTTTCCCCATCCAATTATGGCGCTCCGATAGAAAATGCCATCAGTACATGAAGGCATGATGCCAGAGCCAGTGATGTTTTCCTGCAGATATCTCCTTAGACAAGGAATGGGACAGAGACGTGTTGTTGTTGTAGTACATTAATAATGAGCGCCAGGGTGCTCCTTAAATGTCTTAAAGAATGCCTGGGTGCTTTTGTTGGCCGGGTCCACCAGGCTACGAAGTCTGCATAAAGCTGTCCAGTGGTATGAGACAAAATAACTAGCAGCAAAAAAGTGAGTGAAAGAGATAAAGTGAGGTAGAGAGAGTGAGAGATGGAGAGGGATGGAGCGAATGGCTGAGCTGACGATGCCCAGTCACCATGGCAACCCCTTTGACATGCAGCTGCCATACCTGCTGCCAATACTGGAGCTTTACTCAACCATTTACTCAGTCTGTGCATAAAGAATTAGCACAACATATACAAAAGACTGTATTTATTTATGGATGTAATCAGTATGCATATGTGCGCATGCTATTTCTCTCCCTGCCAGTATTAATGTAGCTTACCTTGAGTGCTTGCAGTAATTGTTTGTGAGAGCTGATTTGAGGCTGCTTTAAAGGGGAGTTTTCAGACATCTCACACTGGTAATTACTTTGAATTATTACCATAGTTTAATGTAAGGGGCCTCTGTGAAGTAAATGTTTCGAGGTGCATGTTCTCCAGTGAAAAACTAAAGATACAGGGCACATTTCTGAACTTAATACACCCCTCGCCTCACAGGAAACTCTCTCCAGTGTACTGCTGCTGTGTGCTGAAGGGCTTGCACTTGGTATAAAAGAAAAACAGCAGTTCTGAGATTGACCAGAATGACCAGCAGGTATTGCCCGAGGGTGAGTGACATGAGTACAACTGGACAAACTGTGACAGAACACACGTGGCTTTATAACCTCTTTACACAGGTTCATACCCTCATAGTGCTTGCATGTAACATTTTTTTTTGTATGCATGCACGCACAATACTGAATGTGTACTAACAAAAATTCGAACCAAAAGAAAACCTCGGCCTCACTGGCTGCACAAGCACCTCGAAAAATACCTACGGCAATGAAATTCTCCTCTGGGTTGTGCAGGGCTGTTGTTTGTGTTTTAGCGCAAGTGTTGTTTTGGCCTCTAGAGATACCAGAAAAGTAATACAAACAAACTCATGCCCACTGACACACTTGCACGTGTGTCAGTGGGCATGTGCAAACATGGCAAGCCAGTAAGAAGTCTTTGAAAAACAAAAAGCGAAGCACTGCAATAAGATTCATAAACACACATGAATTAATAATGACGCAGTCAGAAGAGCCGTATCTCTGCAAAACTCTCCTCGCATGCAACCTCATTGTCATTCACCCTGCGCACAGAGGGACACACGCTGAAATGTAAAGCAACAAGTAAATAAGGTTTGTGACGAAATGCCACTCAAATATTCTTTTGCAACCAAAGCCCGCAATGCACTTGAGACCTTGGTACAGAGTAGCTGATGTGTATGTGTTTAATATGACATTATCATCTGTCATAATTAATATAAGTACAAATGTGCTAATTAATGTGACAGAAGGTTCAGATACGCATCTACATCTCATTTAAATAATCTTTGATGAAACGGATGAGCAGAAAAGGCAGATTGCGGGGTGGGAAAGAGTTGTTTTATGATTTGCTGCAAATTGCTTCAAATGTCACGTTCTATTGTTTCACCTTTTTTTTTTTTACGGTTTTAAAAAAGCATCTGAAAGCATAAAGTCTTACTGGTGGACTTCATCAGTTTTCAGCGTCTGTTACTTTCATGGAGTACGGTCCAATTTCACCAGGATTCTCCCATCAGACAGAATATTTTCATCTTTTCGAGTATTAGCCCCAAATTGGTGCGTGTTTAAAAGCTGGCACTGAGTGGTAGACACATATATAGGAGCTTATGTTAACTACTGTCACGCAACAGCTGAGTCTGCATATTGCTGTATATCTTCAATCTGCTCTTCTCTGCAACTCCCACTGAAATTCATACACATCCTCCCTGCATTATTTTACTCTTTAAAAAAAATCTTCAGGGCTTTCTGAATTATAGCCTTAATGCTCATAAAGTGTTGCTCAAGAAATGTAGCCAGTGAAAAAACATTCCAAATCGGGGTCGCGGGGGTTTCATGTGAGAAAATTCAATCTGGTGCACTACATTCAAAGTTTTCTCTCATTTGTGCAATACATACTTACAAAAGACTCATGGGAAAAAAGTTAGATAACTGGATGTGATGAAACTGTGGACTTAGAAATGTCACTGTTATGTTTTTAGGCATTCTGCAACGGTGCCCTCTGGGAGGTGTTCAGACTGACTCACTGACTCACAGCGGTAATATAAACGACGCTGTTAAAGCATCCTGAATCAGCACCGGGTGGTATACGTGTTAGGAACTCCAAATGCTTAAATGTTTCGGTAACACTAAATCATCAGCAAATGCTTTTAGCCTACAGGAAGTGACAGCATTTTTCACTCACGTAAAAGATGCTTTGCCAGGAATTGTTCTCTGGATTAATAAATAAGGTAATAAATCAGGCCCCTTGTTGTGAAGGTTACCCTTGGAGTGTAATAGGTTACAGATGGCTAGTTAACCTGTTCCATTGTCATAATTAATGAAATTATTCTATTTACTTAACAACAAGATAACAACACTCATTAAACATCTTTCTTAAACATAGGAATACAACCACAGATGAGTAATAGACCTATTCTTTATTATGCAAGTGGCAATAATGCATAGCTGAAGTAATTTTTCTGATTAAAATTCAGGATGGATGTTCTGTAGAGGATGAAATCAATGGCACTGATACAAAACACATGACGTAAAAAATGCAACACAACACAAAATGAGACTTGTGTAAATTGTGTAAACAAAGTCAAAGAGCTGAAGTAATGAAAACGGAAAATATTATGCACCGTTTGCCATTGTCAGTGTGTTACTGTTCATCCCGACTAAAGCTTTTAGAATAAATTCACTCATACACAAGTGTTGAATGTGTGCCTAATCCCAAAGCTAAACTGAGTTTGCGGATGCTTACATCTATATTCTTTGTCTATATGCATAATGTGAGTTTTTGAGGATCCAAGGAATGCACAGGGGACGGGGGCTTGTGTTGCATAACCACTAAGTACGCCTCTGTTATTGTTAATCATTTTTATGTCTTCTTACATCTTTGTCTTGTGACAATTCAGTATTGTTCATTATTAACTTTGTGTGGTTATTATTGTTGTCTCACACACATACATTCTGGCCCAGTAAAGCTCATTTAATTTAAATTTGATAAAACAACAAAGACGGAGAGGGAGCCAGAAAAAAAAGATAGAATATTTCAAGCTAACTCTGACAGACTTGAGTCTTTCACATCTTTTGCTGACTTTGAAAAGTCATGATTGGAATTCTGACTATGAATAATCGCTTTCTCTTTTCCAGCGCATTCACGTGTTTTTTGTGAATACTCAAAAAAACGAAAGACTGACACTTTGGGCGGTCTATATTTTTTTGCTGCTGAGGCGATACGGTAACTGAGATAGAGGGTTTTGTTGCAGCTCATTGCATAATGTCAATAGACAATTAGGCATTTACCGAATCCAACCCGCAAGCTAATTAGAGCTACGTAATTAGTAGAGGGAGAGTCTTAAGTGTTCCCAAATGAAGCACCAGATAGCCACTTATGGAGTGCTGCGCTGTGCTTCGGCCTGACACTCCAATCACAGCCCCTGAGACGCTCAGACAAGGACTAAAGGTGCTTGACAAGGCTCAACATGGCATTAAGTCAGGATAAGTGGTGTTCACTACTGGCAAAACTTTGTGTTGCTTGGATTTTTTTTTTTTTTTTCCGGATGGTCTGCGCTATTTTTGAACTACCCTACGAGCCCGAATTCACACTTCGAACAAAACTTCTTGTGAAGGAAAGATGCCAGAGGCTGAAAGTGAACAGCTTTACTTCATATACCCACTTTGGAAAAGGAGCTCTTTGGCCTTGTGCAGAGTTTTCTGCGAGCATCCTTCCTTTCCCCTGTGACAGTCCAAGTTCCTTAAACAGCTTCAAAATGTGCCGGACTTAACATTCCTCCGCTATACATCCAAGTCGTACCCCTCTCCTTGACCTAGTCTCATCTAACGACTTATCCTGCTTCTTTGATTCTATCCCCCTCCTGGCTCCGTTGGGCTCGTTTGAAAATGCCTTATCTTTTGGCACCGACGGAGTTCCAGCTGTGATGCAAGAGTTTTCGTGACTGTCATGTCTTCACTCATTGCAGACTCTCCCTCCTCTTACATCTCTGTATCTATCCAGGCTCTGTGTGATGTGCTTAAATCAACAATTCAGTCACATCTATCCATTGCTCTCACATCCATCAGCTTATCCATAATTCTTACTCTTGCTTCTCTCACGGCTCTGTCAGGGCCATGGGGCAGAGTTTTATTTATTTTCTTTTTTTTCATTTATTTAGTTATTTATTTTTAACAAAAGACAGTAAGCACATAAATACATGCAGTATGCCAAAATTAGTGGGATTTATTTTATTTTTATATTCACATCGAGGAAATAAATGACATATTTACATCCTAGCCACTTACATATCTGCAATTGACATCTCTGAGTGTATTGTAATGCATTACACTGAAGCTCATGATTAAAAAAAAACCCAAACTATTTTGTGAAATGGCGTATTACTTAACTGCTGTCTTTTTGTATCATAATGTGTGACAAGTCTGGACAGTTTTGTTTTGGTCTTAGACACTTTCGTATTCTCACTTCTAGTCACTTTTCTTTGACATTTTTGTTTCGTGCCAGTCACAAGTATTTGAAAATCCGAAAAGACTGCTCTGTACTGCCAGTGGCTGGAGTTCCTCTGGTCCTTTGAGCAGAAATGGGCTTGGCTTTGGACTCCAACCACAAGCGTGGATCTGTCTGCCTCTGATAGAAGCCTCAGCCTCTCTTGTTATCACCAGGCACTTCATAAGTGAATCCCAATTGGACACTTTCCTGAACTGGGACCCAGAAATCAGATTGTGAGTGACTGTGACACTGCTGGGTCTGTCCAGCAGTGTATCTACACCACTCTCCCTCCTGCTGAACGACAGCAGCCTGCCAATAAACCCTTTTAGCGTTTGAAGAGGCACAGTTCTTCATGACGCTTCTCTGAAACTCAGATCCTCGTTGGTCTTTTACTGAAGTGTCATTGACCCTGTGTTCTTCCCTGTTGGTCAATCAAATCCTCCCCATGCTATTACTGCCTGTAGTGAATCCCCCTCAGTGCTGGTTAACACAAACCGGTTTTTCTTCCAACCGAGTCTGCTGAACTGATGATGTACTGAGTTACATAGCGCACAAGGTGTTTCATAATACTAGGGACATATTAATAATAATAATGACTCAAAAGCATGTGGCATAGAAAAATCACACACTCCTGTGGCATTTTTCACCTAAATTTGCGTGCCAGCTTCGGTTTATCACACAGGAACATTAGCACGTAGTGACAAGGAATATTGGCACCTATTATGTGCACAATTTAGATGTGAACCATTTTTGAAATGACAAAAAACAACTCCATAGAAAACGAATCAAAAAGAATGTCAGTATTTAACATGTTGTCGTGTTCCAGTTAAGTCTAGTGTTTAAAATATGCAAATACCCATTTTAACAAGGTCAAATAGTGATTACGTGTAATTACTATGGCATCTGTGACAACGACGGGGGAAAAAAATTTGTTTTAACTAATAGCACAAAAACGAACAGAGGCAGACGTCATTGGCAAAGATAAATGGAGGTCACAAAAGTTTTAGAGTTTGAGGGGAAGTTAACACAACAGCTGGTTCAGACTTTCAAACAGCGGAGGGTGTCAGTGAAACAGCCTTGGAGATTTAACAGCTAGCTGACGGAGTCTTTAAACTTAATAGTGTATTGAACTCTGAGGTCTGAAAAATTCTAAAGCAGCTGCAGCAAAACAACATCAAAACTTCTGCTGGTTAAAGAGTGCTACAGAAACAATGACGGTATTTACATGCAGCCCATAATACTGTTGAAAATAGCCCTTACTCAAAAAAAAAAACCCTGGGGTGACTGGCTCACTTGGTAGAGTGAATCATCCAATGGGCGGAGGATTGGTGGTTCAAGTCCTGGCTCTGACTGTCCATGTGTCGAAGTGTCCTTGAGCAAGACACTGAACCCTTAATTGCTCCTGGCTCCACTATGATGTATATGACTATATCACTGGTCTTCCTGTTTAAATACTGTACTATATATATATATATATATATATATATATATGTGTGTGTGTGTGTGTGTAATATACTGTAATTTATGGATAAAAGTGCTGTTCAATCTTTAATCAGATTAATCATGATTATCCATGTTAACACGCTAACTTTGACAGCCCTATTATAAAACAGTGCGACTTGTGCAATGCTGGCAGGCTCATCCTAGAAGACATCTGTGATGACGTGTGCACATGCACAAAACATCTTGATATTTAAGTCTTTCAGAATGATATTTAAGTCTTTCAGAATGTTAAGACGTCGATCCGTTCCTTTCTACGATTAGAAATGTGTGCTTTTCTTTTGGCGTGCCTCCCTACCGCAGCTTTGCAGACTGTTGCTGTGATGGTTTGAATGGAAGGCACAGAGTTAAGAGGCGAGAGGCTCTGTGTTGCAAACTGCTGATAAAACCTCTGTGTGAATGTACGCATGCATGCGTAAAGAGTATTCCCTAAGACCTACAGCATATCTCATTCTTTACCGGAAACACTTAGGAACACATTAGGAATAAGGAATAATTGGAAATATCCTTATGAAAAATGTTGCTTTCATGACATTTAGTGACTTTGGTTTAATGTCTTATTCTGAATAATGCAATATTAGTGTAACATTAGTGTGCATGAGCACGTAGTCGGTGTGTAAGTGTATTGAATGCTTAATGTAAATAACGAGATCAAAAAGTAGCTGTAAGCAAAAATCTACATACAAGCAGTCAATTAAAGATGCATGAGCCAAAATCATGCAAAAAAGATGCAACAGCTTGAAAATTCCTGCCCTTGTGCAGCAGGTCTCTCCTCTCAGTCCAAATCAATGACTAAATATGAAGATAAATGACCTACTGCTGTTTCATACTGTTGCGGAGAAGCAAATCCATTTTCCCAGTCATCCATGTTGAGACACAAGACTGCGGAGTCACGTCCAGGCTATGTTTAATGATCTGATCAGCAATCAGTAATTAGGTGTTTGTTTGAGTTCAAGTATTTCACTGAATGGCACCGGCATATACATGAATGTGTAATCAAACAAAAAGATAATCTGCAGGATGTATTCATGTAAATAAAACAAAATCAGATTAACAGCAACAAACAAGCCATTAACCCGAGAAAAAAAAGGAAAGTTGTCACATTGTACTGCAAATTTTCATTCTTTGTATATGAATTTGTTATGTGACAGATGTTGTTTGGTATCGAATAGAATGCTCCCAGTCACGCTAAACTCCCTCACTTGTCTGAAAACACCTGAGATTAGACAAAATCTGACTTGCATGATAGATTTACTGAAACTTCACCATGCTGGGAAACAGCAGGTGCAAAATTCCCACGTCTCCACAGACAGTTTTTACGCAGTGACGTTAAACCCCCCCCCACCAAAGTCTGCAGCTTGAAACCCTGGTTACACTGACAGTGTATTGCAGGAGAATGACAGTCAGAGGGGCAAGTGTGGTTGGTTTCCCCATTAGCTTGTCTGACTTCTTAACACTTCTGAATGTGTTTCTTGATCAATAAGTCAGCGACACTTCCATTGGGATGACGCAAGACCTTGTTGCCATTGACTCCATGGAATATCAACTGGAAAATTCCCCTCCCTCTTTCAAACACAGCTTGAAATTTCTTAAATGCGTACAACAATGTTTGTTCATCATTCATCCATTTTCTGAATCCTTTGCAGGGTCGCAGAGGGGTCACTGGAGCCTATCCCACATACATAAGGGCAAAGCCGGGGTAACCCTGGACAAGTCAGTAGTCCATCGAAGGAAACATTGATGCACATTGCAGGGGCACTGGAAGTCTCTTGCCCAAGCACACTTCACCCACCTTGCCTCCAGTGCCAATGTGTGTGTCTTGCCACAGGACCGGGAATCGAACCACCAACCCTTCAGTTATTGGACGACTCTCTCTACCACCTGAGCCACCCCCCAATCTTCGTTATCCACCTTAAAAAGTAAAATAAGCGTGTATGGAAAATGCTGTCTGGGCGATAAATGGTGACCGTCGTTAAATTTCTTTATCTACCTTTCAGCACAAATACGCCTGTGCACTTGCCTCTTTTCCCTCCCGTCTCCACTTGCTGTCTCTCAATCCTGCTCTGTGTTTTCTGGGAGGAGTGGCTGCTGTACGCCGGTGACAGAGCGGGGTTGCTGTGCTTTTTTGTCGCTGCTGCTGAGCTGTCAGCCGGTCGCCCGGGGAGGTAGACGTAAAAAGACAAGGAGACAGGAGTGTGTCACACAGGATTGAGCTGTCACACATATTGAGAAAAAGACTTTCGTCATCAGACTCTGTGCGCAAGTGTACAAGAGGTCACACACGTCACCCATCTGATTTACCGGGGGTTTGAGTGATCGGAATGCTAAGTATTGAATTATATGTATTAGTGACTGTGGACAGAGGCTGTAAATTTCTATCACGTTATTACGAGGCAATCTGACATGTTTGTGTGGGAGGGTGTGCGGCGCGGGTTTCCTATGTGAGGCTACACTGGTCTCATTGTTGAGTTATATCAAAGTTTCTTTGGTTTAATGTGTGCAGCTCAGTGAGGCTGATATGCATGAGGGATCCAACCCTTGTTTTTCTGGCCTATTTCCGCAGAAAAGTGTAAATATATCTATCCAAATGCCAGACCACAGTTGTATGAATACATGACTGTATAATTGAGTTACATACTGTATGTGCAGACATGCAGCGTCTATTGGTCTATGTTTGATATTTGGTTATTTCAAACTTCATTTTCCAGTGCAAACACTGCAGCTTAACTTACTTTTTTCAAGCTTAGTTCAAAGAAGAATGGGCAGTGTTTTCTTCCAATTTTTCTCGCTCGACTACATTCTCTTTTATTCCAAAATTCCTGCTTGTCGCAGCAGAAGATAGTTTAAACTTTTAATGGCTGGAATATGTTTTTTCCAATAGGAAACACATGGAAATCTGAGATGTGTGCAGCAGCATGTACTGGAAAAACAGCCCCACTAAGCACAAAGCAGTGAAATCTGCCAATTCAGGAAACAAATTGAACTTGGCTCTGCTCCTCAAAACTAGAATAAAAGGCCGCAAAAGACCATGGAACAAATGGGAGAAAACGTCCTATTTAACTAAATTATGTTCATTAAAAGCAATTAAAACAGAGTTATTTAAGACATACAGTGTTTGTGCAAGTGGTCTCAGTCATAAAATTACAAGATTGTCTCTCCATGGATATTATGCAGACCATGGTCTTAGCCTGTTACATGTCTCACAGTACACAGTACTTGAACATCTTATTAAGGCAAAATGAGAAATATTATACCAGAGTTGTTTAAAATAATTAATCCTGTAAGGCATATTGCTTGACAACGTTATTTTTCTCCTGTAAAACAAAAACAAAACATAACAGTTTTCCAATAACTTTTTTCTTTTGTTCATCTGTGCAGTGTGAAACTTGAGTAAAAATCAATTCACACTGGTGTCATTTTTCTACAAATATCTAAACTCAACATACATCATTGTCTGTTGCTTTCAGCAATTGCTCGTGTGTGCGCACTTGGTGTGTTGGTGTTGTGTTTGCCTTACATAAGTTGTCTGCTCTGACACTGATAAATGGCGTTGCTCTTTGAGTAGAGGCTCGTTCTCTCCTGGCTGTCTTTTCTCATTCCTTCGTCCTATTATTTATCTGTGAAGAAGAGAGGTAGAGGGCCAGCCTCTGTCTGTCAGAAGACAATCCATCTATGCTGAAGCCCAGTACTGTCACCTTCAAGTCCCTCTCTCATTTCCACCCATTATAGCTTTTCAGTATTAAAAGAAACATTGCCCTACCCAATTCTTTTCACGCAAAGAGGCAGTTTCCTACACTGACAGATACTATAACACTGAGTAGGTATTGGATGCAGTTATTGTTTCTCAAAAAGTTGGTTTCTGTGGTGTTTAATCAGTATGTGGTGGAATCTGTGTTACTGCATAGTCCTTGGTGAGCTCAATGAAGCTGGTGAGAAAGGAATGCTAATGGGAACATGAATAGGACTGTTGTGTTTAACTTCAAAGCCATTATTGTGTTATATCTCCACCAGTATATTAATTAAGTGGGTCAAGGACCAAATCCCCTCCATTGTGCCAGTTTGAAAGAGCTTATTAGGCATAAACAACAATCAGTTCTGCCTGCTAGTCCTTCAGCTTATCTGATTGCAGTCACCTGTTTCAGAGAATAAGCAGAAAATTGTCAGTTTTCAGACGTTTCTTGTGGCCAACTGGGAACAGCAAGTGAAGAAACGGTTGACATGGCGTCCTTTGTCGTGGGTTATTTTTCGGGCTTCCAGTTGCCAGAGCCTCTCCACTTAAAAAGCCAGATGTCAATGTTTCTAGCAAGGCGGTCAAATGAAGGACTGAGAGTAAGGCCGAAAAAAATGTAAAAAAATAACAAAAACCTGAAAATCGAAACCAACAGTTTGTTTAAACGAGTGGGGGAGGAAAGAGTAAGCAGCCCTGAGGGGTTAAAGGAGAGCGGTTCCCACTTCAGCGGCCACTCATTTCCTCTGATTTGCTGTCCACTGGCTTGTGTTCTGGGCACCAATTCCCACAATGTGAGTCCAGCCTGCCGACCTGCTTTTTGTTCTGCATCTGCCCCTTTTTCACTCACTCATGCCTGTGACTTATAGGTTTATTTTGTATAGGCATTTAGCTGCCTGACTGTTGTGGATGTCAAATGTATAATTCAGCTGTAAAAGCAGTCAGGGTGTGTGGACAGAGGTCCGCATCAACATACGTCATGCATTTTTGATTGACTGCTGTAAATATAACAGTTTGTGCTGCTGAAGGCTCAAGTCAAACTATAAACCTCTAACATCACATTTACTTATGCTGAAAAAACAGAACAAAAAGGTGCTTCCATCTGTCGGGCATGATACAGCAGTTATTCTACAAACATTAATACAATAGTCTTAGTTTAAATATCCCTTCACTCCTAATTTCCATCTGTTCCAGCCAGTGGGTGTAGCTTTTTAAATTTTTGACTTGTAGAGACAAAATTAAAACATTCATTTGTGTGTCACGGCCTGCAGGGTTTGGAAGCGTGTCTTCTAATTTCGGAAGTATTTGAGCATGCATGAGACATTCTTTTTTTTTTTTTTCCTCACCACACTACAGTATCATACTTTTTGCAGTTATGACTTTGTCGGCGTTACTGTGCAGTGTGAGGACCAGCTGGTTATTGATATGAGATGAGAAGCAGGTACAGTCGCTGGGTTAATGGGGGTCAATGCCACTGCTGGCTGTCAGAAAACTAAATGAGGGGAGGATCCACTACATATTAACACAGTTAATTGCGGCTCTAATGCAACATAGCCTGTGGCTGCCCTCTCCTTGTAAGAGAACTGAACCGTACCAGTGGCCTCTTTTCATCTATGTAAACTTAATGACCTGTAAACTGGAGTTTTGCACAATCTGAACTTTACGGCCCACTGTTCAGCCATTAACAAAACTGTATATGTAAATGACACCGCTTTAGATCAGATTCCAGAACATTGTTACGTGTTAATTTATAGTTGATGAAAATAAAAATTTGTCGTAAAAACATAAATAAATGATGACATTTACCAATGGCAATTGTAGATTTGCAGGTTAAAAAAAAGAGTCTTTAAAAATGGCTCTGGACAATATAGTATGACCTTTAAATATCACATTGTAGGTTGGACATTCTCTCGTTTGGTATGAATTCAACCAAGTGTTGCTGCTCAACTGTTAACAAAGAAACTAACTGAACCAAAAACCACATTCCTTACCTTGTAAAATGCCATGTAGCTTGGCTAAAAAGGTGGAAATGTATTGATTTTCTTGACACGTTCATATACATAGATGTCATAGAACAGCACAACTCCAGGTTATTAAATTAATTAAACTAAATCTACTCAGTTGCAGAAGATTCAATCCACAATGGTGGCTGTCCTGTGTGTGTTCAGAACTACTGCCACTGATCAGCTCATGGAGAAAATATTATTTCCTCAAGTTTTGCTCCTTTAACAGTGACTATTTTGTCTTCCAGGCACCTTGATATTCATGGTCTCATTCTTACGACCAGGAAAACGATCTTTCTGGCTTGAATCATAAACTCCTTCCTGATCAGGTCAGTGATGTTGGAGCCTCTGGCACTTGATGCTGGTGCAGTGGGAATGAGCCTTCCCTTTTACTGCACTTGCACAAAATGTTGAAGACTTTGACAAAGTCTTCCTCTTAAGGGTTAATTTTATGAGTTCTACCTCTGTCCTACTTAATCTTATGCCTTATAGCATTTTAAATATTTAAGGAAGAGCAGAGGACATGCGTTTGTTGGGCTACATTATCGCCTTATCTTTTGGGTCCGCTAGAAAAAATGACTCGTTACTGTAAACGTGGGAAGTAATATCATTAATAGATGACAGGCAAGTGTATGTTGGATGCCTTCACTGTTAAATTATTTATTTGTGGTCACTTTTAATTCCTTTGTGTTTGAGTCTGACAAGAATGAAACTATGACAGCTTTGTGCCAAATAAGAAACTTTTAACTGATATACTGAATTTGTTAAACATGGACAAAAGACACTAATGAATTCACCAAAACCACAGATCTCCTCATCGGTACAGAAAAGAAAAGAATGATGTGAAAAATTCATCCGAATCTTTCTCTTCACATACAGCGTGCTGACAGATGACTATTGTACTTAGACAGAAAAACAAGGTAGAAAAAAAACATTTAAAACGCAAGATGATGTGTTTTATGTCCAGCCCTCTGGTTTTCTGTCATCTCTCTCTTATTCCACACAGTGCTGTGGTTATAGATAAAGGATGACTGTAGTTTCAGAAGTTTCAGATGTTGAAAGACTTTTCTGTTAAAGTTTCTTCAACAAAAAACTTCAGGAGTAAATTTTTTTCAAATATGAAACCACACAGATCTTAAAGGCCACCATCATCTCGCAAAATGAGGCTATTCCTCAATATTATCTGACAGCGGCACTTCTTGTTATTGCAGAAGACTTGTTGAGAGCATGAATAGGGGACATATTTTTGTTTTATAACCCACAGAAAAGTAAAAGTAGACGTACTGGCAAGTGACAACACGTGATTTTCAGTTTTGTCTTGTGCTGACTTTAGGTTTTGAAGAGGCAGTGTAAGTAAAAGGGACCAGAGAAAATTCAGCTTGAATAAACTTACTGTGAGAACCAGTGTGCAACCTTGGCTGCGGTAAATATCACTGCAGCTGTAATAGCTCTGATAAGCAAATAATGCTGTCAACAGTGGATTACATCAGCAGGACATCTTACCTAAGAATGTAACGAAGGACCAAGTGAATCTTCCGTTGTCCTTTGTGGTTAAAGGATATTTAAAAGTTGGCTCGAACCTTCTGGTATTCAGAACGTCGTCATAATTTTCCTCATTTGGGGTCTGTTTAGCACCCCTCTGCGAATGAACTAAAAGGGGGTGGGGATGTTAGATGTATCTCTTAACTTGGTTCACCTGGCTCCAAGGTTATGCAGCCGCAGCTGTGCTTTTCAATAGTCGGTGGTAGATTCTTTTGTAGCACGAGCAGCAGAAAAGGAGAACAGGGCTTGAAAAGGTGCATAGAGGATACTTCAGGAGTCGATGAGACGAGGAGGAGGTGGATTCTTGTTTATGATGAAGAGCAGATGAGTAGCAGTTTTCCTGCAGAAAACCTTTGTATCTGTGCTTGTGTTGTTAGTGGCCTGACAGTGGGTATTTTCAATGAACAAAAATCAAATCCTGGAGGTCATTCTTCTCTTTCACATACTGAATAATGTTGCGGAAGGTTAGCACAACATGTTCTATGGTTGAATTTTTCACATAGTATGCGTTATCAAAGTAATATCGGAAAAAAATCCCTGGATTGGATTAACCCTTTGTATTTGACAAAATAACATGACAATGTTGCACTCGTCACATAAATAGAAACGTCATCTTTAGTTCCTGCTGTTTTTTGCTCCCTGGTCTTACAAATAATAGCAATATGAACGGACTCACACAGAGAAAACGGTGCACATTCACTGGAATCGATCTGGATCCCAAGGTTGGAAGCATTGCTGAACCAATTGAAAACATATAAAAACATACTATATTTTAATATTTTGCAGGGAATCCTTTAAATTCCCAGTAATTACAAATTGAGTTTGAGGTTCCAGGTGTGTTTTGCTTCACAAAACCAAAAAAAAACTGTCATCATTGGCAGTTCCAGGCAGTTTAGCCAAACACGGGTAAATAGTTCGTGGCACCAGGCACTGGATCAGAAAGGCCATTTAAAATGTCCACAGCAGGCATGGACCCATCAGTGGTGGTCAGGAGACTCAGCCATGATGATAGTGGCAGACAGGGAGAACTGAACCGATGATGGTAAACTACTGCGGGTTTGTCTGCCTCTTAATTAAAAGGAAGTTGTTTCTGTCACCTTGTTATTTACAGTTTAAAGTCAAGGTCATTATTATAGATCCTAAATTCAGGCCCTTTAAACTTTAATGTTAAAAAAGATGGATTGGAATTGCAGATGCTGTGCACATGAGTATTGCACTCACTCTTTGCTTAGATGGGCCTATGCAATTCGACAGTACCAAGAGAAGACGGATAAGTGATTAAATTCTTGTTTTATGTACACTGACATGACACTCCAAAGGAATTACACCTGACATTTTGACACAAGATGTAGTTTCAATCCATCACGATTACTGCCACAGGCAGTCCCTTGTTGTTTTTATAAAGCCGAACAAGAATTAACATCTCAGGATCAAACTTAAATAACTTGAATCACAGTCCTACACTGTATGACATTTCCATAAACCGAAAGATTTTTCCTAACTCTAAAAAGTATTAGAATTTTCAGCAACTTATCAACTTCAACAGCTTGTCTTTTATTTATCTGATGTGATTTAATCCGTATATACCCAGAGGATTCTTATAAGCTACATACCTCTCAATCTATGTGGAAAGCTTATGATAGCTGCTGCAGAGAGAAGAGCACAGGCACAAAAAGGGAAATCAAATGCAGAAGCTCTCGCTTATCATATCAAATTACTTGTTTGTATTCTGCAAAACATGCTGCAAATGGAAGCAAATAGCTTGTTCACATACTGAGTAAATGCATTCACCTACCACTCTGAAGTTTTGTCTTCCAATGTCATTACTAGTAATGTTTGCACTTTTTTAAGATTATCCTAACCCAAGTTATAGCTTAACTAATGGATAGACGTATCCTTAATACAACTCCACATACAGTGCATACAGACACACATACATACTCAGACATACATATTCACCCTTGACTCCATTCCAAAGTAATTTACAACTGGGATAGGTGCCATCTGTGAAATAGCCTTTCAGTTTGTTTGGAAGAGAAATGGCATACATAGTTGCAGCCAGAGGCTACTTGTCAACAGTGCGAAAAACAAGCAAATAAACTCTATTAATCATTTACAACTTAGGTCTCATAAATTATTCCCATGTTTTAGTCAGATAACATGCACAAACATGAAGGTATGTGCCATTGTTGTACAACCTGCAGTTTCACGTCCCCGGATGCCGTGACAGGAGGTGCTGTCAGCTGTACGTATTGGTTTTGGCTAATGCTGCCACTGGGTGAATTTATGTCCCTTTCAGGAACATATTTCCTGCAATCCTGCTGAACATTTTCTTACATGCTCTCCATCCTGTCAGATTTCCATCTTGCTTTCTTCCACTGAATTGCAAACACGAACCCTGTTCCCTGTGCAGGCTGTGCTGCAGGGAGGATAATAGAAGGCTTCAAGCTAAGGTGAAATGCCTAATACACTAATGTACACTGGTCCTGCATTCTGACCAAAGGCTGCGTGCGTGTGATATTATCTCGATGTGTACGTATTATCTTGACATTCCAGAAGTCTGTCTGGTTGCTCTAAATGACCCAGTCGAGCTGCACTGTGCATTAACTGACAAATTGTCAGTTAACGTACCTGGACTTTGTTGAAAGGTTGTCCTCAGAGATTCCATGTTGCTCATAAAAATCATTTGTGTGCACTCTCAACTGTTCCACTCCCTTTCATCTCCCCACTGGGGTTCTCCAAAGCCCTGGCACTCCCGCTCATGATGACTGTACACCACCTTCAGAACGGCTTTGGTGACAGAATCGGGACAGCTCTGCCGTTAGCAGCATCAAAGCCGCAATGAGACAGAGATGGATTAATAAGTAAAAGAGAAATGTGACAGAAGCAGGAAGACGCCCTGATCACACAAAGGTGATAAAGTCACCGGGGGCCACTGAAGGAGAAGAAGTTACTGTTTGTTTTCCTGCACTTGCTCAAAGAGCTCCTCGGCATGAGTGTCTACAATTCCAGAAGCAGCAGGAGCTGAGAAGGCGGAAAGATGGACTGCCACTGCTGTAGCAGGCACACAGGGGTTTGAAGAGCTAAAGAAGGCATGTGCTTACACCAGCGTTCACCCAGCGTGCTGCTGTTCATTACTCCTCCAATCTGTCAGCTCCCACTGCTGAATCATCTTGGCGACGCAGGAGGGGGTCACCCATGCATCCCATTGCTTTACAGTAGTTTTTGATGTTTCGGGGACATGAATGACTCATTGGCTGTATGAGTCTATTTGAACTACACACTTTGATATGTAAGTTAAAACTTCAAGTAAAAGAGCGTGGTGCTTTGCGCCTTCCGAAGATGGATTTAAATTTTTTTTCATCTCGCACCCTTTGTCATCACCCACCCTTCTTGTATCGTTCTCTTCCAGTCATTTGGGTTTGTTTGCTCCTTCGTGCGATAAGGCATGACGTTTTAACCACTAAAATCATGCCTTTCTATGTTTTGCTGCACATTTCCTTCTCTATTTGATTGATTCCTTCTTATTCTGCTGTGTCCAGAAGAATTTCTGGGCTTCTGCACAACTGGCAGCTCCGTTCAACAGCACCACATGAAGTGTATGACTGGTGATATGGCTTTTTTTTTCATCTTGCTTATGCTTTATCATTAGTCTGCTACATCTGTGTGTGTGTGTCCAAAGCCAAGAAATGTTACAGATTATGCACCTTTAAAATATGACGTGTTGTAAAAAAATAAAAATAAAAATAAGGGTGTTGACCAGCCCTTAACAAAACTATGACAAATCATATTTTCAGGCTGAGCCCCCTTGATTTACCAGAGCACTTCATCCAAAGGAGATGTAATCATTATTCTGTAATAATTTACAATAAACTTTCTGTCTAATATGGGGAAATGTCCACTCAAAGGGTCTGGCGTGAGAACAGAATTGAAGTTGGCTGCAAACAACAAGTCGGACGCCTGTTGCACTCCGTACCTCACACAACACATAACTCACATTCTGATATAAATGCACAGCAGTCACATTGGGAACTCAGGCAAGCACAAAGACACTGTAAACATCTAACAAATACCTGCAACAAAAACAATCCTATATTCACATCAAGTCAAAAGTCTGGCCCCAGTGTGACATTCTCTGCCTGAACAACCGGTGAGTGAAAAGACAGTGTTTGAATCTCTGCCAGTGTTAAAAACAGTTCTCTGAGGAGGACTGCACACATAGCAACTAGAAGTCTTCTAACAGCAGTGAAGACAAAGGTGGGCTGCTATGCTTGTTTGTATAGACACAAAAAAGAAAAAAATCCATTTATTATTGGCTTGAAAAGTCTTAGTTTTAACTTGTTAAAACTTGCAGAAGCCTTTTGATGCATCTAAAACCTGTTGTGTATCTGCCATAACTCTATAAAGACTCATATCTCCAAAATTGAGGCTGCATCTTGTAGCTGAGACTCAACTTGTAGTATCAGAGAAGAATAAAACCACAAGCTCCAGCACTCTATTTTGCCTGGAGTCATTCTCACTGAAGTTTAACTCTATTAAAAAAAAAAAAAGAAAAGTACATTCTCATGATCAGGGGATAAGATTTATTTTTTGTAGCAAATGTGTCCTGCGAGCAGCGAGGGTTTTATCAGATTCTCAGAAGTTTATGAGGCCGCACTGTTTATCAGCTGCTATTTGGTGTTTAAGTATAATCTTTATGACACCCGAAAAACAGCTGTGAAATTTACAGATAGCCACTAAGGTCACCCTGCTGATGGTCTATGGCTAACTGCTGGAGTCGATAGCATTCCCCTGCGTCTCACCGACCGTGACCAATCGCAGTCTGAACCCACTCAGCCACTTCTGTCACAACAACTCAACACCTGTCACGGTTTATCACGGGGACACGCAGACAGAGAGACAGATAAAAACATAGATGTAGGCAGATGTGTCGTAATGGGATGGGGTGGTTGTACTTACTTGCACCCAACACATAAAGACCATACTTTAGCACTTAACTTTCAGTGATCATGCATGAACCAAGCGTGATGAAGTGTAGGCTTCATGTAATGAAGCCAGCTCTGCTAACTCCCTAATCTGGCCTGACAGGTCCTGACTCTCAGAGTATGATTAATGTGAGCTGTAGCTGTGGTCGGACGCATTTAATGTCATCTGCAATATCACCCTGCTCCCAACAAATGAGGGCCAACATGTCATAAATTCCTGTGGCACATTGTCCAAATCCATTAACAAACAATTTATTGCAGAGGTGAGATTTCTGTTGTTATTTTTCTTATGTTGGGCCTTTGAATCCATCAGTCAGTCAGCCCTGGCGTGCCACAGTAAGTCAAAGAGCAGTAGCCTGTGTCCGTGTGCCATGAATCATTCCTCTATATTCTCTCATTAACCAGGTGGCAGTCTGAATTTGGCTTTTCATGGGAACCAGTTTTTCCCCAAGGAAGCAGCAGGGAAGTAACCTGAACAGATGGGCCATGAGCATCCATACCCAAGTTAACAGTTTTGGGGGCTGGTGTCAGTTAGCTTGGATACGGAAGTATTTGCAGCGGTGACTGGTCAGGAGTGACTTAATGAGGAAATAAATAGTCAAGATGTTGATAAATGAGACATTGATTAAGGATGCAAATGTTGGAACAGCTGGAGCATGCGTGACAGTTGCTACCATTGCGAAGCTGAGATAAAAGACTGCATTAGTGTTTTTTGCAAAACAAAACCACAGTCATTTGTTTCTCCTTTTTCTTTCACTCAAGTTCATTAAATCAACTCACGGTGGATTCTTTGAAGAAAAACCACACCTTTGTCGATCTGAGGATTGATGATTGCTGCACAATGGTATGCTGGTGAGATATCGGAGCAGCTTCATCAAGGACACAAGGCAACAGTGGCTACTGAAGAAGCCCAGTGCATGATGGGAGGTATTTGGCAGCTTGTTATCAAAGACTGTTGGACAGCAACTTCAGTTTTACAGATGACCGGAACCCGTTTAGACTTGTGTAGTCTTCATAACGTTGAGCCTGGCTGGTACTGTTGCTGGATTTCTCCTTTATCACAATGTTGCACAGCTGATTAGATGTTTTTCCATGGAGAAAAGGGGGGGGGGGGGGAGTCCACGTTTGCAAAGTCTCAGGTGAAATATGGTCAATTCCAGCGTTTTCAGACACATTACAAATGAGTGCAGAGGAATTGAAATTATATATTAAATAAGTTAAATATTAGAACAGTGTCTTATGGGTGAAACTTAGACTTAGGGAGCTATTTACCTGTAATCGTGGCTGTAGTTTTCTGCCTCTTTTTGACCATGGATTGATTTTCATTTTCTCTTGGATATGTATCATCCTGAGAGACATTTCCTCGGCGTGAATTTCCACGCAATGACTTTCTAATCATAGAACTTTTGAGTGAAAAATAAAATCAAGCCTGTGACAAATGAATACCCCGTAGTTCTCGCACATTGTGTAAAGGCCTGGAACACAAACTGTCGGACTTGACAGCTGACTTTGAACTCCTCCTCCTGCTGCTGCCGCCTGCTCTTGCCTTCTTTCCAGGTGAAGTGCAGTTGATTTCAAAGGAGCCCTAATAACCAAATGACTAGTTTGTGAATGTCACGAAATAGCTTTGAACCACGGAAATTGTTTTCACTGCCGCTGCTGATGGAAAGTCATGTGTTCTGTTTCTGTGAATAATAAGAAAAAAAAGGTGCCGTTCATAGGGGAGCAAATGATGCAGATGATTCCACTGAACAAAATGATGGATTTTATTGGCAATGTAAGGAAACATTTGACCAAAGCCTGTCAACAAAACTTCACCTGGACTGCAGCTGACCCAAGTCCTTCATCTTCAAGTGTTTTGTTTGCTGTTTACTGTGTTTTGTTTGCTGACAAAATCACCACCACCCCCTACGGTCCAACCTTGATTATGCGACCCTGCAAGACCAAATCGCCCACCTTGTGCTTTGAAGAGTGTGAAATTCTTCTTTTCAATTCTAGTTCTTGACATTTAGCGGTTGACTCAACAGGGCACTGAAGACGGAGTAAACAAAAGGTTTCAGGCTCAAATGGATAAAGTGCCAGAAATTACAGCTGAATCACTGTCGACGTTTCACAGTGTTGCCCTCAATCCAACCGCTTCCACACCTCGCGTAAACACCATTTGCCCCACCCCACCCCACTCAACCCCTAACGCCTGCCACCAGCTCAACCTTAAAATATTTTCTCATTCGCCGCACGTTCCATAGTGGCACGCATCTTAATCTGAAGAGACGGTTCCATTTCAGCTCACTCCCGATAACCTTCCCATTCATTGCTCCCTACATGCACCTTGAGTGAAAAGAGAGAAGCACCCAGAAATAGAAATGAAAGAGGATGATCTCAACGACTGAATCATAGATTTAGCGGAAACGAGTTTGAGCAAAGTAGAAAAAGGAAAGAAGAATAAAGAGAATAAAACAAGTTGAGATGAGAAGACAGGAAATGAGGAGACGCGCAGAGTGAGGAAAAATAACTGCTGTGTTTGACTCTGTGGTGTATTAGCTTCCTCGGGTTGGGAGTATTACAGCTGAATGTTATTACTGCTGCTGTCTGCATGCTTAGAAATATTGGATGCAGCCTTTCAATATTTACGGTGAGGTGAACAGAATGTTGTGTCATGACAAATGGACTGCTTAAATACTCCACTACCTCCATATCATCTTGTTTAAAAAGCAATCAGTCTGCTTCCTTGTTTTAAAAGACAAACCCCAGGAGAGCATCTGGAATTTTTGAGAGACAAATGAGGTTCAAATAGGAAATGAAATAGTCTAAAGGGAAGTAATGAGTGGATCCAGCTATTCTGATGAGCTTCATGCTGCAGACAAATTAGAGCTGGACTTAATATTGAGTGCTGACACACTTCATACACTGTGGAGGATGGAGGCCTAGGAGCCCTTTTCAATTTTTCTGTTGTCTCCTAGAATAAAAAAAAAAAAAAAAGAAGAAGAAGAATACATCAGGATGGCTAATAAAAAGTGGCCTTGATTTAAATGTCATTGCACCATGTTTTGGTTGCTATGGAAACATTTAAGTCAGATTTTGTTGATGTCATGCCTGGCTGATCATTCCTAACGGACCCAAACGTGCCAGTATTTGACTGCTACAGTTGTATTTGTCACCTCCCGATAAGGAAACTCAGCAGGGATTTTGTCAAATAACAGGATGCTGTGTTTGGCTAAGAGTGAAACGTATAAAAAATAATAACAGACGCTCACCATTTTTTCCCTGCTACTAGGCTGACACATCAGCGAGATGTGTGGCTTTTGTCCTCAGGCTGCCAGAAATGTCAGCAACACACACCAGTGGTCACCGGCGGATATGGCAGGAGGGAGGACGGCAGAATGCTGATGAGGAAGCTGGAAAGAGCACAACGCCCGAGTCACTGTGCAGGGAGCAAGTTCGCCCGCTGCACATACATGGCTACAGAGGCACTGTGATAAATAGGCACAGAGAGCAGAATACACACACACACATACACAGACACTGGAAGCCACAGTTCAACATAAGGGAGACATGGTTGTACACACGAGAGTACGCAGGTGGGATTATGTCTACGCAGTGGTGCATATTGTTGCCTCAGTCTGACCTCCGAGGCTGCAGCAGGCGTGTACCGGCTGTCACCGAGCTGTTGTACAGGCTGGTGGGAGTAAACAGAGCCTGTGAGGGAGATGACCTTTTGGATGCACCTCTGAACTTCTGTAGATCACCTGCTCGTCAGGCTACATCCCCAGGGAATAGTCAATCTCTCAAGTGACTCGCAATCCCTTGTTATCCTCCTCAAACTACACACCAGATTAACGATGGGGAACCCAGGGCACCGCAGACTCAAAAACAACTCCTGGGAAGTGTCAGGCAGAATAAAAGCTTCTGAATGCTCCACGACTGGACATTTTTGACCGGTGTAACCTGTGCATTCGCTAAAATGGATCAGTCTCATAGGAATTTTAACTTTTAACAAGTTCAAGATTCATTACTCAATTCAGAAAATAATGCAAATGAGTGTGTGTGATATACCAATGATGATTTCTTTTGGCTTTTTCTCTTCTGGGGTCACCACATCGAATCCAATTCGCTTATTTGATTTGGCAGGAGTTTTTACACCAGATGCCCTTCCTGACACAACCCCACTGGACACTCTTACCGGGGATTGAACCCGGTATCCCCTATGCATCAGCCCAGTGCCTTACAAACTGAGCTATCCAGCCAGGGGGGGTTTCATATACCAATAATCAATTTATATGCTAATGAAATACATTGTGGAAATATTCTTTTAGGGGAATTAATGTTCAAATCTGGATGTTACGGGTTTGCATGTCCCAAAAGTGGCTATTTTATGTGCAAATTTTAAAAGGTGTAAAGTCAAGTGCAGTAATTTTGTCTGATTAGTTGTAAAGGACTAATTCTGGGCTAAAACTCACAGTATCTCCACTTACAACCCTCATTAGCAGGCTCACAAGGCAAATGGAAAGAATCTACTTTTTTATACCTGCTTCCAGACACACAAAGTCCCATAAGGTCTACAAATGAATGAATTCTTCACCTTTCTCCTGTCTACTACCCCCATTTTCAGTGCGGCTACTCCTCCTGGGAAATTAAAAACAGTCCAGAAATTCCTACTAACCAGAGCTGTTTGATGAAAAATACTTTTCCAGCTTTCAAAATCTCTCAGTCAACATGCCCTTGATACTTAAACAGAATGCGTTGACGGCTATACAGATATTCTTAGTCGATGGTGGCAGCAAGGCAGCCCTACAGGACACACTTGGGTTCAGACTGAAGATTCAAGAATCTTTTAGACATTTAGACATTGAAGTGGCCATGTCAGCTCAACTCAAGTTGCTTGTGACTCATAACACCCTTGGCTGTTTGAGTAACCATGGGATTTGGCTCAGCTGTAGCATTAGCTTCAGCTGCTCCCCTGGTGAAATACAACCACGGAAGGGTTTATTTCTCTCCCTATTTTAAATTATATTACATCACTAAATACTGCGTTGCTATGATAACCATGTGGTGAGGTCATACTAAACATGCAGTTGAAGAGCCACACCCTGGCCTTCATATGAGGGTTAAATGAGGTGAAACCAGTGATGGGTTGGCAGCAGTGGTCATGTTGGTGGAGGTTAGCACCGTCCTCATTGTGTTAACGTAGTGTTACCCCAAGCCTTGAAGGGGAGGTAAGAGGTATTGTGATTGGTTCAGTTTTTTGATTGTTACCAATCTAGCAGCAAAACCATTGGTTGAATTTATAATG
>JAPTHA010000017.1:3588108-3601543 GCA_029814585.1 Gymnapogon annona | reverse complement strand
ATATATACCAGTGAATTCAATGTAAACCATTTAAAGTATGTAAAGTATGTGGTTGTGCACCTCTGTACGTACGTGTTCGCATCAGTTATTCAAGTGCAAAATGAGCATTAATGAAAAGCATGCACTGGTGTCCCTGTCAGAGACGGTGGGAGTTTTGTTCTCTTACGAGCTGTGACTGAGTCGTCCTTGACTCCATCAATTGCGGGCCGCGCCACAAGGGCAGTGTTAATGAACCAGGAACTTTGCTGCTATTACTGAAATTAAAAACACGGCGTGATTTACATGGTAATGAAAGCGTTAGCCGGTCTTTGACATGGCTCCAAATGGACAGAAAACAAATATCAATTAGCTCCTTTAATCCTCTGATGTGTCTCATAATCTAAACCCATTGGGACAGAGTGAATAGGGCTCGTCTGTCTTTCCTCGCTAAACCTTGAGTTGGATTTTTTTTTTTAAAGCAGCACTAACGAGGTGACAATGGACAGATTACTGCATTTATTTATTTATTTATTTTTCATAGACCAGTGGTGATTTTTCAAAGGATAACACTGAGAGCAATGAAGTGTTCTCTTGATCAAAGCTGAGTCTGTATGCAATGATTTGGTAAATAAAGGAAATGCTCTTCAGAGGGAGACTCTCAAAAGGCTCAGATTCAAACGAAAAGTTCCATTAGCACTGAAAGGGCCTTTGCCGTGTGCGTGGTTGAGTCCAAATATTTGTAGAGTCTCCTTAACTATCCCCTCACCCCTATAGGGCTGATGGAGAAACCCACGTGTGCCCCTCTTTCTGTAGGAGCCTTTGTTTTGTGTTTTCACAAAGCGTGTGCACGTGTACCGGTTATCGCTCCTTTCTTTGGCGTTAGCCCTGCAGTCTTTGACAAAAAACTCTGACTGGGCTTTGATCAATTTTCTCTCTCTCTCCTCTCCACACCCTACCCCTCTGCCTTTTGTTTTTCTCCTCTTTTACCTTTCCACACTCTTTTTAATACCCTTCTTTATTTTCACTTTTTTCTTTTGCTATTTCCATCCCTCGCCTCATCTTTCTCATCCCTCGCTGAACCTTTTTTTCTTCTCCGCTTTTCCGCCTCTCTCTCCTATGAACTTATTTGCTGCTGCAGATGACAGACAGAGAGAGAGAGAGAGGGAGGGAGAGAGACATCCATCTAGAAATCACAAGTGCAGGGCGTCGTGTCTCCACATGGATTCCTGCACACCTTGTAATTGCTGTCAGCGAGCCCTCTGACAACTCACTTAATTGCCTGCCATCCAATTTATTGCAAGATTGGGGAGGCAATGAGAATCTGATTTTTTTTTTTTTTTTTTAATGGAGAGGCAAGATGACAAAGGGAATAGGAGGTGAGAAAACTACCCAAAAAGATGGCGTTGCTAAGCATCAGAAAGAAGACCTGTGAGCTTGTTTTATTTTATTATTATTTTTTTTTTATTTTTTTGTGGTTGTAACTGGGGCAGATGAGCTGAGAGTCTGAATATTTGATAGAAGTGAGGCTTTTATGACCTGTCAGTTATTGGATCTCCCACGCGCTGAGGAAGAAGTGGCTCGGTATGGACGTGCAATTAGTGTGGTGCTCGTTAATATCGGTGTGGAATTAGAACACTGCAGTAATGATTCGAAGTGGGAGGATTGCACAGAAGCTGCCATTGTTCTGAGACTTTCTGCTACAGTGTAATTGGTATAAGTGCTGTCATTAACGCTCCATTGAGCTATGTAATGTTGTTTTATGCATAAGTGTGATCACAGCCATTTTTTTTTATTACCACTGCAACACCTAGAGAGAACCAAATCGCTCAATACAAGTAGACCGTACACGCCGCTGGCACTGACCTTTCACAGCCAGATCTTCAGGTAAATCTAACTGCGCACTTTAAAATCTCGCAGGCCAGAAAACAAGACTTCTGTACTGACAGTGTAGCGTATCCGAGGGTGGTCAGGTGGTCTGGGAAAGATGTGAGATAAATGTACCCTGGCAGTGTTCAACAACCCCTGCTGAACCTGCTCATCAATCCAGCTTGGGCAGGGGGGGTGCACAGGTGGAGCTAGGATAAGGCGGAAAACAATAAAAAGATTAGAAAAAAGGAGTTTGCCGTGCAATCCGTTTTGGGCTCCACTTTTTCTAATAAGTTCTTCTTCAACCTGTGTTATTTTCAGATAACTGCTGAGACAAATCAGAACGCTCTCTTTGTTGTTTCAACCCTTTGTATTCTATTGCCTGTCAAAACCCCAGGTTGACTTTTACAGATTATCACTTTCCCCTCACGTCAGCAGTCTTGACTGGTGATAACTTTGCAATGCTAACAGGCACAAAGACCGGCTCCTGGTAAACACCCTTCGAAAAGCAGGGAAAAGAAGGGGAAGCAAAGAGAACAGTACTTGGGCTACATTTCAATCTGATCTGATCTGAACTGGATGCTGTAGGCAGGGATTATTCTTCAGAGGGCTTCTCCCAATTGTCCCATTGTACCTCACCAACACCAGCGCACGTTCAAAACTTACAAATACGCTCTCGCAGAAAATGCACAATAGACTTGGCAAGTTCGCAAATACTGGCTGCCTTCATTTTCCCTAAACTGCACACTGGTTCAAGTCTCAAAGCTGCGGAGCTGAAATCTGAAGGAAAGTCACTAGAATTTCATAATATCTGTGTAACTTCTGCTATTCTCTCCGCACGGTAAAAAAAACCCAAACAAACAAACTGGAATATAAGTATATCTTGTTTCATGGTTATCAGGCATGCATTTGAGTCTCTTACTCGTAGTATTTCCTCTCAGACGACACGTATTACAATATGGTGAAACACGATTTCTTTGGGTTTTTTTCCCCAGTGACATCGAAAAAACTACCACAAACGGTTCATTTGATTTTCATTGATACTAAACAGTGTCGATTCCTGACTGGCTTCCATCTAAATTCAGTGCTGATGCTCTTTGCTATCAATCCAAACTCAATACTTCTTTCATGTATAATGTATATTTCTTACTCCGCAGATGCTAAGCACATATATAACAGCTCCAACCTGAGGGCACACACACTCCACACACCACACAGACAGACAATACCTACGCAGTCCAGTCCAGATGCCCATGTCGGAGGCACGTAAACAAATATGCCCTTGATGACAACAAACAAGTACACCCACACGCAAGGCACATTTTCACTGTAGTAAATCTTAGTTAATGCAGGTTCATCTGTGCAGTTAAGCTGACACAGGAGGGGAGGGAGAAAAAAAAATAACCCTAGCCAAACCTGAATAAGCTGAGCGTTGTTCCTGAAGATAAAGTGGCCAATTCCTGCCATCCACAAAAGGAGTCTCCCCTCTGGGCTTTGGCTTTGATGAATATTCATGGCAGCACCTCTGGAATGAAGGTGGGTTTGGTGGTGTTTATTCCGTGGAGGACTGAGGAGGCGAGAGGCCATCAGCGTATCTAGATGTGAGGGAGTTTGGGCGTGCATGTATTTTATTTCTGCACCGTAGCGGCCCAATGGAAATATTAAAGATGCCTTTGTTTAGTGGTTGTGAAATGTAGGATTGACTTTTTTAGTCAATTGCATTTTATGGTTTGTTTTTCGTCAAATGGTGAATGCCATACAATTAGCTTCTAAGTCGTAATTAATGGCACCGAACAAAACCATTGCAGTTTGTCCACTCACTCATGGTTCATTTGTTCAACTGAACCATGCATAGGTGTTAATGTGAGAGGGAATGGTTGTGTGTCAGGCCAGTGATGAAATGTTGACATGTCCAGGGTGAACCCTACCTTTCCTCTTGGTTGATATTGGGAAGGTTAGAGCCCAGCACCAGAGAATTAAGTGGTTAAAAGCGAATTGATGAAAGACTCAGGGCTTTTGAGAAATTATGTGTGTCTCAGATTCATTTTATTTGGGCACTATTTTTGTTTTTTTTTATTGTTTTATTTTATTGATTTTTTTTTTTAGTACTGTAGTTCAGCACTTGTTTAAGAGTGGTCAACATTTGATAACATCTGAGCCATCGGGCTCCTGTTCTTTCTTTAGCACAATTATGATCAAAAGAAATGTGGGTTTTTGAAAAAAAAAAAAGAAAGAATCTGCAAAGAATCTGTGTTAATGTCTGCTCACATTTACCCCCCTGCTCAGCCCTAGCCTGGTGGACACAGATAAATGACTCCTGTGCGCCATTTAGTTCCTAAATTGTCTTGTGCAGGCCAGTGTAATTTCCCTTTATAAATGTGTGTTACTGCAAATTCAGGAGTGGTGTATGGGAGGCAGTAAGGCTGGCCACTTGGGCAAAGGGTTAACGCCGTACATAAGATTTTCCTTGATTGAGGAGGTGACTATTTGGGTCACATGGTATAGACCTCAGTTTGCTACACACTCTGGTGGTTAATGATGTGTTACATCACAGCTGCCTTGTGTTTTCTAATGGCCCTTTCAAACACAACACAATTTCTTCTGCATTTCCCAGAGTTCAGTGCAGTGTTCTTGAGAATCACTGTGTATAGAATAGAAAAGACAGGGTTTTGAACATTTGTAGAGAAAGAAACCATAATTTTTTGGCCTTTTTAAAATGTGTTAACTCAGTACCTTTATTAAGAAAGCTTAATAGGTCAGTAGAGGTACTGAGCAGGAACTCTACAAACCTAAGCTTTGTTTACACATATTGCCCTCCCACAATGCACTACCTGAGATTACTACTTCAATGGGAACCTGCTTCCAAATATGTTACTTTCCTCTCTAGGTCTTGGTGCAAATGCAGAGCTGTGTTGTACAACGCTGGGGTTTCAGACACACACCATTAGCTTTTCTTCCATGCTGCCTTCAATGCCTGGCTGGCAGCCTCATTTCTAACTGTCAAAGTTCAGGTTTTTCGACAGCGATGAACCATTCTAGTACAGCACAAATAATGGGTTTGAGAGCAGAGGGGTGCCATTGTCATGTTGTGGTTGAAAGCCCCATAAGTAATCATGCCAAGCCACAGTCTGAACATGATCAAAAAGCACCAATTTCTTTTTTTTTTTTTTATTTCCCAGCAGTCACCTACGTTTGGTCCAAAGAAAAACAGAAATTTTAATTACATGCCCTCCCTGTGCCTGGCCTTCTAGTCCTTGCTTTCTCCGTTTGTCTCTAAGGCATTCGCAAAGTAGGCTGCAGCCATTAGATGATGCAATGCGACGCAGAGGTCTTTTAACTGCTGGGAAATTCACAGGAAAGAAAGACAACTAGTTAGACACTGTGTGTGTGGAGCATTGCAACTGCATCATTTGTGGCTTTGAGCGGCTTATTGTCCTGGAGGAATCATGAGAGTCATTCGTTTGGAGCAGGCGTAATCAGAGAGTGTGTCCATGGTAGAGGGTCAGACTGCAGGCTACACCAAAAGTGTGTTTTCAGAAAACAAGTCACATTCTGCGATGTGATCTGAGATGCTCTGTCACACTTTACAATCCTTGGAGGACTCACATTTGATACATTTGTCTCGATGGATCTCCTTTTGTGTCCCAAAATTAATTCTATACCTAAATATTTGCACTGTGCTACTCGCCAGAATTGAGAGAATTACAAGTGAATATCTATTATTTAAATCCATAAAGACCCAAACAGCCATCACTGACCAAAACCACCCACTGATATAAATTGTCATGACGTTTAACCCAGTAATACACAGAAATAATTGGTGTAAAATACAGTATTGTACTGGTATTAAGGGATCCATTTCATTCTCTTTACCTGAAAACTGAAGCAAAAGACAATAGTTAGAGGTGACACGACAGCAGCAGGAGGAGAAATGTCATGAAGGGAAAGCAGAAGATGCTGGAAAAAAAAAAGGCAGGATCAATGGTGGTGTTGAACAGAAAAAGTCAGTAAGGATTATCTAGGATCAAAGAATGTTGTTGCAGGCAACATGAAGCACTAAACCACTGGGACAAGGATAGAGACAAAGAAAGACCTCCAAAATCTCAACAGCAGAGGGAAAACAAGTTTGAATGATTTATTCAGGAGAACATCTATTTAAATCGCGGAACATGGAGAGCATTGTAAAAAATACACTTTTAATACTAATAGTGAACGTGTGCGAAACAGGTGGATGGAAACTATACAAAGGCCTGAATGTAGATGCTACAGCTGCAACTCGGGGATAGGAGCTCTTATCCCAGAAGCCACCGGAGAGTGGGGAACTGAAATGGATGGGATGTAAAAATAGTAATGGCACTAAAACAGATACCCGATCCACCCTGCCAATATCAGCCTGTAATCCTGTAGAGAGAAAACCCAAACCAAACTGGCAAAGCTGCCAACGCTCCCCCTGCCCCCATCCACCCCCCCTCCTGGGAGTCTGCTCAACAATAGCTGTTCAGTCAACTTCAGATCAACTTCTTTTTTGATTTTTTTTTTCCTCCTCTAAGTTTATCCTTTAATTAGATGTGTTTTTCAGACAGATGTCACTGCACAGTTCTCTCTGTCTGTTACTTTTTTATTTGTCTAACCGGCCTTTTTGCTGGATTGACAGTGTCAGTATGTAAATTGATCAAACTTGTACCAGACCTCAGCTCCCAGAGGCGAAATCTAACCTTTTTTGTAGGTTTCCTTAACATTTGTCTTGCACTGATTTTCAGACTTTTTCTTATGTAACAGCACAAGTTTAGCCAGTTGAGTTTTATTTGTATAACACATTTAATTCTGTACGGAAGCGCAGTATGTTGCACAAAGTGGCAGCCAAGAAACTAAGCCAACAACTCACAGTAAAAGTAAATCAAATCAATAAATTGAATTATAAACCCTCATAAGAACCTTAACCCTAACCCACACCCACCCCCCCAAAAATGCTTAAAATCAGTGAAAATGAAATGAGCTAATTTTATTGAATAATAAAAAAAAAATCGAAAGAGTAATTAGGAATACTAAGAATAGATAACTTTTTAACAGCGATGCTGAACAGTCAAGTCAGTATTGAATTAGAATCAGCATCAATTTGACTGCCCCCAGAGACCACCAAGTTAAAATGGACAATGTAAAATGAAGTGTAATTACGGTCTAAAACTAATTTCTCCCTTAGTGTCAACTTACAAGGGTGATTTTTAGCCCATAGCTCACCTGTTTAGATGTTATTAAAGTCTGAGGTTATGCACGATATAAGAACTGGCTTCTGTGATTGACAGGGGAGATTATGAATGTCTGCGTGCAGGCTTTGATTGACAGCTCGTGATGGATTCGCTGCTGAGTCAGACATTCAAGCCTCATGTTTATTGAATGTAACCTATTTTTCTCCCCCACTGGCAGCTTTGATGTGGTACAAGAAGTTACATAGCAATGCCATCTGAGGATTCTGCCGTGAAGCTTATTGGTCTTTAATTACAATAACAGACACATTTTCCCTGCGTTAGCTGATGTTAGCATTACATCATGTGAAAGTAAATGGTCTGTCAGCTAGTCTGCTAATTAGCTCAGTGTGTATATATTTCACAAGTTTGACATTACACACAAGTGTGTGTTAAAAATGATCAAGTACCAGAAATTACTTGACGGTATTAATTATTACACTGTTGGTATGTGATTGGTGTATTTAGGAGGTTCTGAATTAATTCCTTACTCTTCTGCAACACTTGGTGATCAGTTGTCAGTCATTTGTGTCCATAAAACCCGTGGTTCAGGTTCATCAACAGGTACGTGTAAATGAAGTGAAAAGGAATATCCAATATTTAAATGCAAGAAACGTAACACAATCAAATATACACACAGGTCAGTTAAAAAAAAAAAAAACTCTTGTGCATAGTAATTAATTAAACATACAAACTCTCGAGCCAGAGGCTGGACAGAAGAGATTGACCTCAAGAGGAGCAGCCTGAATAAATAAAGGTCGCAGATTGAATAATATCTAGAATTTAAAGGCTCCCTGTGGAAGTCCTCTTTACCTGCGACGTGACATTAATAAAGTACAACATAAAATCACTCCGATTTGTATTCCATATACAGTTTTTTGTTTTTGCAGAAACCATAACCAGTTTTTCAAAGCTGTACATAGAGACACAGTATGTCTGTCTGCACGCAACAGGTCTGGGGTCAGTGGAATTGTTCCAACTCTGACTTGGCAGTTTGATTACCATCGGCCTGACTGACTGTGGAGTGCACGGACTGGGAATGTGAATGGGCTATCTCAGATATTTATGACCGCCTCTGCCTTGTACATTCCTGAGGATATGGGAAAGGTTAGAGGCAGATTAAGTTTGTTCAGTGAATTGTCTGGGCTTTATGTGAATATATTTCTTTGTGACTAAGTATGTGTGTATTGGCCAGAGCCATATGTGTGCAGGAGGTGATCCTGTATTCATGAGGAAAGTGCCAAAGGTTTTGTGCATTTTGTTTCCGTCTATATAAGCGTTATGCCAGGGCTGTCTCCTGCAAAATTCGTTTATATGTGTTAATAACTTTCCTTGTCAAATCTATTTTGGAGGAAAAAGTCATTTCTGCCTGAATTGGGAGTCGTGGGGTTGTATTGGGGTTGGCTGATTGGGCAGACACAGCGCCACAGAGCTCTGCACATCCTCTGTCCCACTTTGCACACTGTGCTTCCTGTCAGCATAGTCCTTTGCAGTAAAATTAAGCAATCTTCACACTGTCTAAATGTGACCTGGCAATTTTTTTTTTCACTCAGTCGTAAAAATCAGGAGTTGTTTGCATTTTATTTCACTCTGAGTAATGTGTATAGACATTTGCCTTTGTTCAATTGCGCATATATCTTGTCACACACTGTCTGTGAGCTCACAAACAACACAGGAAAGACCGAAGTAAACACCGCTGAACAGCAGCTCACAAAACATCTCCTAAAACCACACTTCATGTTAATAGTAGTGGAAGCCGGGGAGAAGGAGGGAGTTAATTTGGAAGCAGCAGGTAGCGACGAGTGGTGGGGTGAGAGTGTGAAGTGTGCCGTATGAATTTAGTGAGAGTGTGTGTGTGTGTGTTGGATGACGTGCGTGTTTGGATGAGAGACCCCAGTTTGTGTGACAATCCCTTTTACAAGCTGCCGCCATTCATAAGTCATTGTCATGTTGCGCTGTGTTGAAAATGGCTTTACGAAAACGGGTGGGGGGGGTCCGAGCCCATGTTATTTTGTCAGTGTCAGTTGTTTTGCACTATGACAAGGATAGGTTGGGTGGGTCTGGCGACGGGAGGGGAGGGTAGTGGATGGGTGGTTGGACCTTGAATTCGAGCAAGCAAAAGGCCGGACCCAGCCAAGCAACTGGCTGGCAAGGCAGACGAAAATAAACAGCGGGCCTGAAGAATCAATTCAGCGTGCCTGTCAGAGGACTGTCAAACTCCCCTCCATGATGGACAGTCTGGATGTTCACAGTCTATTTGCCGCCAGGCTGTGGAGCGGTGAGTAAGTGAACCGTGCCGGGCAGAGCACAGACAATATGAAGAGGGAGTGCAGAGCAATATCTGCTGTTGCCATGCTAGATCAGCATAAACGTCAAGGCCACTGTGGTGTGGATTGGGGGTCTTCTAGGGAGAGCTGTGTGTGTGTGTGGGTGTGTGCGTGTGTGTGTGCCTGCAGGTGGGTGTCATGACTTTTTCGTCTTGGGTGTCGATACATGTATATGTTTGCACCTTTGCACAAATGTGTCAGGTTATGACCGAGGGGGAAACGATGACCATCAATCACACTTGAGATCTTCATTAACTCATCCCATTTACACGTGGAAAGATTTTTTTCTTCAGTGTATAAATGTATACAAACAGCTTTGATTAATTCACTGAAAATACACAGAGACACTACACTGGCAGTAATTACTAGCCAGTTTCCTCTCTCTCACAATTATTCATAACAATCTGAAAACAAATGTTATCATCTATAATTATTCTTAATTATCGCCCATGTGGTAACCATACCGCACGCCACCCACAACGATAGCACTTTTTAAAAAACTGTCTCCCTTTTCTATATTGGAAGTCATCCAAGTGCTGCTGCTAGACAGATATCATCACTCTGAAGTTCTGTGTTGCAGTTTCATGCTCGAGTTTGAATCAGCACAGATAGTTTTTTTTCACACAATTTCCAAAACAATTAACACCACCGTCTTTTTGAAGATTGCTAATGTGAAATTTTCGTTTTGTTCACTCAGTGTCAGCAAATGGCCGTGTACACTCTGCCAGTGTTGTATCAATTATTGAAGGGTTTGCACAACGCGCAGTCTTTGTTTGTATATTATAATTATGCAGATTGTGTGATCAGTTGGTTAATTATTGTTTTTGTTTAAAAGCATCTGCATCTAAATCTCCACTGTAGTCATTCCAGCTAATGGTGAAATTACATCTTCTAGTAATCTACAGTGCATGGTAAATACAAGGACAGGGCTTTGGCAAAGAAAAACAACAAACCTTAAGCATACAGTGCATCTCGTATATACAGTAGTTAGCTCCCGGAATTGGGTTCTTGATTCTGCTGGGTCAGCAACAAACATTATAGGAAGTCTAAAATCAGTAAGCATAGTGTCCTTATTCTTTTGAGATGTAGAAAATTATTTAACTTTTGATCCCTCAGTGCAGATGAGTGGGTGGAATATATAACAGTTAACTTAATATCTATAATAATACAATGACAGAGGTGAACATTTCAGAGCAGTGTTCAGAGGAGCCTGAGCGTGAAGCTTTATTTTATATGCATTATATTAAGACTCCACCACTCAAACCACTACTGCACAATAACCCGCTCTGGTTCTGCTCAATAAGTGCAATATAACTACAATATGATGTAACTATACAACTACCACACAATATAAAGGTGCAATTACCTGCAATACCACATACAGTATAACATGCAATAGTCTGTTCACATTTCATTCATTTCTCCTCCTCTTCTGGCAGTTTGGCAGAAAACTGAAGAGGAGACAAGTCCTCTACATGGACATAAGTGCACTTGTAAAACCAGGGTGGGAGAGCTCATAGCTCTGAGGCTGGGGCCTTATTGACAGCAGCCCAGGTTCACGTCAGGTCTTGGGCTGCACCTTGCAAGTCATTCACTCCATCACTCCAGTGCCTATCTATCCTTGGAAAAAAGAAATACAGGAATCAGAAGCTCGAGACAAAACAAACTATTTTTGCGTGGACACGGGGAAGGCAGACTGCTGGGAAAGGCTTTGGATTTTCTTTACGATTTGGTGAGAAACAGGGATTAAGACACTTCACTCAAAGGAGTCATACATTTGCTCAGAGCTTAAGTCGTCAAAGTACTAACTTTCCATACTGTGTGCTCCGTTGTCCTTTAGCTGAAGTTACACAGGTCTGTGCCTCCAGGCTCTGTCTGCCAAACAGGCTCCACACTGATTTATGCCACCGCTGTTTGGGAATCAGATTACTGATCTGATCACACATAATCCATAGCCCTCAAGCCCTGTTGCATTATTACATATTCAGAGCGCCGCTTTCTTAGGCTTGTACACATCTCACCACAGTGTACACAAAATATTTTTTTTTGTGCTGTATTGTAACAAAATGAGTGCCCGATATGAATGAAATACTTCCTATTAATAATCTAATATAAAAGCATTTTCATTAACTTGGACCTCGGAATTGTAAGCAAGCTATAAAGAAAAAATATTTAATACTACGTTGATCACATCCCAGCATTTCCATGCAGCAAAAAGACATAATACTTGCAGCCACATTTCAGTAACATCTATCTTTTTCACTTCATATAAACACTGATGCACTTAGCACAAAAATAAACAATTTGATTGACTATTTTTTTTCTGTGTTTTCCTGTTGTCTCTGGTCATGTCAGTGTGAGTTGATAATTTGATATCACCCTGTCATGTAACCAAGTAACTCTATCCTTGTTCTTTTAAAAAAGATGAACAAAATCTCATAGAAAAAAATGCAATTTGCAGTAAGAATAGTTATTAGAAGGCTGGGTGTGTGGCAAGGTTGTTCGTATTAATTCATAGTCAAGGATTCAGGCAGAAAAATGAAGAATAACACTCGTGGTAATCTAAAAATACACAGCCTTGTGCCACATGGTACAATTTGTGCTCCTTGGGGATTAAAAATGAGAGAAAAAAAACAACACAGAGGTCAATTGCCTTCTGTCCTCTGAGGACACTGGTCTGTGTTCGTACCACAGCCGCGCTCGGTGCAGAAACGTTTATGCTCCATTGCTCTGGTCTGAGCATTCAACTTGCCTTGGGGTGTCTGGGTCCTGCAGCACATGACAGTAAATCCTCCAGAGTCTTGATGGCTATTGATTAGGTATTCACATCCTGCCTCCTGCCCAGAAGAGAACAGCACTGGTCTCAACTCTCTCATCATCTCCTTTCCCTATTCACAGTTGCGCTTCTCTCAGCGGGTTTCCGCACAGATATGACAGCATACAGTGTATTATGCAGGATATAGCCACAGATTCTTCCCCCCATGTTTTTTTTTCTTTTTCTCAGTGTCTCTCAACAAACATCTCGCCTCCGCCTTTGTTTATATGCTGCTATGACTTTTCTCTCCCTCTCTCTCTCTCTCTCTCTCTCTCTGACACTGTCTCTTTCACTTCTTCTCAACTGTCATTTTATTGTTGTCGCTCTCCCTCGTTTCATTCCTCTAGTATCGTCTACCCTGTCACTCCCGTCCAGTTTCTCCGGGATATAATGAGAAGCTGTAGCTGTAATTACCACCCGTTGAGGGAGCATGGAAGTACGCTCTGGTTGTGTGTCATCCCCGATCATCATAACGTATGCAGATCAGTCCGAGAGCATGAACCAAGTGTTTCCCTCCGGTGGAAGGCCTAAACTTAGCTGACCAGGCGTTCACCTCCACTGCTCTGTGACACCGTTTACAAAATGCTGAATGAGCAGCATCTCGTATGTACCAGGTGTAGACAAACAAACAGACAAACCTCAGTGGAATCCAGGAGCAGCAGTAGGAATGCTATGCTATCAAGCAAACAAGCGCATACCTCAAACAGACAGCCAGGGAACAGGTCGACATGATTAGCGTTTTTCTTCCAAAAGGAAAAAAAAACAAAACAAAACGATTGACTTTGTGCTCTTTCTACCTGGAAATTCAGTTCCTCAAAACACTAACGCAGCATCCGAGCATGTGAGAGTAAAAGGTAATTCGGGAGACGAAAATTACAGCTCTGCTATTTATAGCCGTGATGTGAGTAAACAGCATAAGCAACTGCAAGTTACAATCAAAACTGGAATACATCATTTTATTTGCTTAGTTTATCTCCACGGTGCAGTTTAGTGCATCTGTTTAAAACCACTCCTCCATGTCACTCCAGCTTTTACCTAAAAATATCAGTATAATATAGTTTCCAGGTGAGACTGGGTCTTTTTTCTTGCCGCATTGACTCAATCTCTGGAGGGTTTTGTGTTGTTGACTATACGTGTGTGTGTGTGTGTGTGTGTGTGTGTGTGTGTGTGTGTGTGTGTGTGTGTGTGTGTGTGTGTGTGTGTGT
>JAPTHA010000017.1:3574676-3584775 GCA_029814585.1 Gymnapogon annona | reverse complement strand
GTTAGAAAATGCTGAGGAGCACAGAAAGGCAAATAAATAAATGCCATTTGTGACTTTTAAGGTTGCATTACTGTTTGTAGAGAAAAAAATAATAATACTTTATTGGTATTTCCAACAAAACATTAAATTTAGCTTGGCATCAACAAGGGAAGGTATAGAGCATATGGTCATATTTATAGTCATATTTTAGGGGAAATTTATAGAGACCAGTGTGTGGGTGTGTGCAGCGATGTCTGCTATATTAGTGTTCAGTTTTATATGAGAATTGCAGAGTAATAAATAATCCGAATCTTCATCCCCCTCCTCCTCCTCCTCATCAAAATCCTCATCCATATCCATCATCAAGCCTCTTATTTAGTTCCACCTAAAGTCTTGATTTTTGAGCTGCAAAAGCTGATGTAGTGATGTTTTAATGCTCCTGTGTGTAAGTATCTATAAAATTGTATGACAACCCTTTAGTTTATCATTTTTTTCCATGCTCCACATCTTCTCTATGGTGACTCTTCATTGCAAGTTTCCAACAGAGCACACATAGAAGATGCTGGTGTCTTTCAATGCAGTTTTCAAAAAAGAATGTTTCCACAAAAAGGTGATGAAATGAAATGATACGCTTGGCAGCATACAATTGCAACAGATCAGATCATTTGAAACTAGGTCTCATGCGAAGTGGTTCTGGATTGCCATCCCAAGTGTCATAGAAACTCTGGATAAGCATCCCCATGGTTAGATATCACTAAAGGTAAGTGTGCATTTACCCTTTGGTCAGCTTTAAATGACATTCTCTTACTCATGTCAGCAGTTCGGTTTAATTGAATGGGAGTGTTTTATGATGATGACGACCAAGCATTGAAGGGAAGAGGTTAACTACTGTATGTAGCTGCGCATGCTTATGTTGAAGATGACAGTGGTAGAAACGGAGGTGGTAATGATGAGAACGGCAAATACACTGATGATGATGAGGCGGAAGGTGATGACGATGTGATAATACTAATGTATCAGCGGTGTCAGTGATGATGTTCGCTCAGGGCTCACGATCATTACAGGTTTGATGGAGTGGGGAAATATAATGAAGAAGAAGGCCTTCAATATGGTTTTTAATACTGGAGTCTCAGATGAGGATGTTCCACGAATTCATGTTTGTCTGAGTCGTGGAGGTTTATTTGCATACATATTTAGCTGCGGTGCACTTTTTTTGGCATTTTGGGGATTTGATATTGAGTGTTTCAACCACTGTCCCTGCTCTGGTGTATTAATGTGTGTGAATGATGACCCTGCAATGAACTGGTGACTTGTCCAGGGCCCCCCCCCCCCCCGCGCCTTCGTCCTTGAGTAGCAGGATAGGCTCCAGTGACCCCTGCGACCCTTCAAAGGATAAAGTGAGTTTGGAAGATGAATGAATGAATGTTTCAACAGAGAAGTTAGAGCAGGTGTTCTTTTAATCTAAACAATACAATATATTGTCATATGAAAATACAGCACATGACATAGCGATTATAGACTTGATTTATTTGCCTCCCTGCAATGTAAGATGATATCTTAATGAGGTAAAGCCATCATTTTTCTTATTATTTGTAGTAATATTATGGAAGAGGTAGTTGATGTATATATTGTGCAAAAAAACTAGTGTTATTAACCATATTTTTGTTGTGTGATGATGATAAATTGGTTTGTGATGATAGACAGGACAAAGTTCACCAATGGAGATAAATGGTGAAAACTGGGAAATGTAATTTTGCTAAAAATGAGAGCGACTTGAAAAATGAAACAATAAAAAGACTGCAAGGATAATCAAACCCAAGTGAAACAGTGACGTGTCAAAAGGCGAACTTTTTGTGAACAATCCACTCTCGCTAGGCACAGGTTCACTTTAGTGTCAGTGTATTCAAATTACTGCTCACTCACAAAGAAAACAAACAATACGGTGAGCTGAAAAGCAACCATAGCAACCATTTATGGCAGTGTAATATCACTGATAGTGTAAGAGTCCAAATTAGTTACAAAGCTGTGATTCATACTTGCGTTTAGATAATTTCCCGCTGAATTATCACCCCAATTTATCTTACAAATGGCATTCCAATTTGTCTCCCTTTTTATGGGATTCAGTGGAGTTTTGAAGCAGGCCCCTATTTGTTGCGGATATGCATCTCCAAGAACACAGATGCTGTGTTGTTTTCCTCGCCGAGAGCCTCAAACCCCCCACAGATGTGCTCATTTCCCTAGGCAAGGGGGAAAATGACACGCCTCTGTGCAGAATTTGGACATGTTTCCCACTAATGATATAGAAATACACCGCTAAGCAATTCTACTGGGGACATATCCTGTCTCATTTGGCGAGAGTTTTGTTTGTACGTATACGGCGCTATGACTCAAACTGTGTCCCTTTGTCACGTTCAAATTCCAGCGGTAATTAGGTCGAAATCAGAAGAAAAACTCCCCGTCCATGTGATCCATAGAGTCAACACTCAAGGGAGTTAATGAATGTGAAAAATACGAGTGCGCATACTAATAAAAGCACAGAACTGAGTCAAATTGAAACAATAACTGTGTCTAATGCACCTCATCTGCCGCTGATTGTGGCTTCTCCAATTGTCCGTTGTAATTATTTTGTTGGAGTGGTGCACAGAGTCACTGACCGCAATTTTGCCACAGGACATACTGTTAGAAGAAGAAGAATAAAGAACAATAAGTAGAGGCCAGTGTTCCTAGGTTTGGGTTTTCATTCAACACAAATTCAACAACAAAAGTTTGTGTTTGTGTCACTTTTACGTAACCTAAATTAAATCTTAGTAGAGGAGAGCAGGCCCTCAGTACTCGGAGGACTGTGCTCCTGTGCAAAAGGGGGGGGGAATTTAATATGGCTGAATCTAACGTTTGTGCTGGCAGTGTTGATTGTATGAGAGGTTTAGAAATAGCTAGGCCAAACCACTGGAATGAACTCTGGGGATAAGTTGAAGGATTAAGGGAAAAAAGGAGAACAAGGGGAAAAGGGGGGTGGGGGGGGAGAAAATAAGTTTTGAAAGGAGGAGAGAGTCAGCAGCAAAATGAAGATGAATTGAGGCAGAGAGGAAAAGGGAAACTGTCTCAAACGTGTTGAGACACAGGATGAATGTTTGAGGCTAGAGCTTTTAAAAACTCCAGTAAAGCCAACTGGCTTGTGGCCGCATTGGAAAATGGAAAAGGGAGGCTTTGAGTGGTGAGTACAGGGGCCAGTGAAGCGAGGGGGGGTCCGGTGAGGCCAAGCAGCAGGGCAGCCTTCCTTTGTGAGCAAGAACTCATTTACAATGGTTAAGGCAGGGTGAGCTGCACTTAGCCGAGCCAAAAAAAAAAAGAACTGCAGCCTCCAACTGCAGTCATAAACAGGACTCCAGTCTATAGTGTGTTATAATGAAACACTGTGTATTCACAACAGAATTATTCAACGCACCCATAGCATATCAATATATATGCATCCGTTTTCTCATTTCGCTAGTTTCATGCATGAGTTATACGGTACACAGCTCAAGGCCTTGTCTATATGCCATCTGGGGTGAAGCTGTACAGGAAATGAGCCTGGAGATGTACAGGAAATGGCAGCAATGACTATGAAGAGGGTCCTTTCACTTGAGAACATGAATTCGGTCTGACCAGGCTGCTGTAATTGATTGAAGAATCCCACTGTGGCATCCCTTCTCTCTCCTCCTCTCTTCAATATTAAAATCTTCCCTCAAAATAACGCTTTCAAAAAAAAAAGCCGTCTGGTGGGAAAATGTTTTCCCTTCAACTTTGAAATGTATTGCCTCCAAGCCCAAGTTCAAACTATTCGCCACTGATGAAATCTTCAAGTTACGCTTTAATATTTGGGGATATCGGCTTGTTTACTTTCATTGTGAGAGAAGGATGGGGGGGAGTAAATAAGTTTCATTGAGAACATGATCTCATTAGTTTTGTGAAGAGCCTGAAGATGGAAGGAAACGGCGAGTCTGGGCCTGTTCAAAAGTTAGTTGGCACTCTTGAGAAAACACACCCACCAGATATTTGACTTACCGTACCGAGATACTTTGTCTTTGCTACACTAAAAGCCTTTAAAGTTAGATTTACATCAACAGAACCTAAAACATTTAGCCCTGTAACTCTGTTTCCAAAGAAATGAGACGCTCCTACAGACCTTTTCTTGTCCATTACTGGTCATAGACAGTTCTTGACAGCTATTTTTATGCTATTTTTGTTGACAGCAAATCCCTCTGGATTCTGTCAGCACCATAAATGTTCCATAAGGCCCGGACTTTGTCGTCGCCCCATCTGTCTTATAGTTTCTTAGAAAAATAACGATTATAATGATAATCCTATACAGCTTTTTAAAACACGTCTAAGGGCAAACCTTCAAAGCACTGAGCAGCCGGAAACATAATTACAAACAACAGGCTGTGCTGGAAGCACAACCCCCAAAGTTCCTGAACTGTCAAAAAAACAGTCCCACTTCTTCCAGCAGGGGCTTTTTGAGGAGAAAATGAAGTTGTGGACTTCATTAAATGTAGACGGTGGTTTGTGCATTGAGCGCTGGTCGAGGTTCGTGTGGCAGAAGTGTTACTTTGTACAATTTTTGGGAAGAATCCAGCCACATTCTTAGTGCCATCATCAACAACTACGGACTTAAATGCCTTGAGGTCACCACCTGCACACTAGAGCTGATGGGAAAATACACATCTTTTTGGCAATGAAATAGCTTTTTCCCAACAATTTCATGTTGCTTTTCATCTCAGGACCCTTTGGATTACTCGCACAGCTCTCTGAAAGCCCCAGCCTCTTTACAAAGCCCCTCATGGGCAGGGCTGCATGAAGCTGTAAACATGTATCAGCCAGACATCTGTCCTTTAACCATTCTACCATGGTAAGAAACCACTCCCAGGGGTGGTGGAAAACCTGTTTTTTTTTTTTTTTAAGGGTGTGAACACAGAATTTTCCAGACACAAAAGCTTTTCCTGTAAAATCAATGTTTGAATATATTTAGCAAAGAAACGCCAGCACACTCTGCTTATTCCACTTTTTTGTTAAATGGATGTTATGTGAGAGAGCACCGAGGAGTCATTCCTCTGCCAAAACCATCTACATACTTCGGCAGCCTGGTATTGTTGGCAACAGAGACGTCCTGCTGTGATCTGCAAATATAGAGCAGGACAGGCATTACTGTATGAATAGCAATCACTGAGTAGTGCGTTAAGAAGTGGAAGTATACTGGATGTATGACTGCAAACATCCACAGAAAAGGCCCCAAACCATGGATTTAGTCCGTGCCCACTGAAGAATGGTGCTCACCTCAACCATCGCCCATAAATTCCAAATGCACTCATTATTAAGTGTATTCATCTTGTCAAGGACTGGGACGTGGCTCAATTTAGGCTCCAGATTGCCATCCAGCTTTATCGAGTAGTCTCTCTCTCTCTCTCTCTCTCTCTCTCTCTCTCTCTCTCTCTCTCTCTCTCTCGACCGTCAGAGGGAGGAGACGCCCTTGCCAAACGAGGCTGCTGCAATGACGGCCGCCATCGACATCTTTACAGCTTCATCCTCCACTGACTTTGCATACGCTTACAGCACAAACTCTCACTATTCTGCTGAGTCACGGTGATTTGGAAACAGGAATTTGTTGGGGGTTTTTTCAGAGAGTGCGCGTATCTGAGTGTGTGTGTGTGTGCGTGTTTATCACAGCTTGACCATTATCAGTGGAAGTAATGCATTCGTTTGTTCCTCCTCTGTTTTTGCTTCAATTATATCAAACATAAATGGCCAAAATTGTGTTAATCTTTTTTTAAAACGCAGCATTTCCATGGGCCGTTTGTCATTATTTGTTTTTTGCGTCCTCTTTAACACAACTATCAGTGGGAGGGAGGCCATGTCTCTCACCCTGCTGGTAAACAGACTGAAGCCAGCATGGCCACGGTTGCATCCATGCTTGTCACTCTGGGTGTGTTATCATTAATAGAAGGCAGATAGCAGGCAATAATGAAATACGTGGCCACCGGGGCGTTGATACAGCAGCTGTCTCGTCTTCTCTAAACCTGTAAGGTGTGTTTTTCTTAACCGTCTGAGTGTGTTTTAACGTCGTCGAATGCTCTGTGTGATAAGCCAGGGAAGGTTTATTGGTAGGTAGCTTTATCCATGGGCCTGTGTGCTCAGCTAGAAGAAAATCAATCGCTGTTTTAGTTAATTTTCTTTCGGTTCAGGCTCAGCTGGTCATTTGACCAAGACGCACAAATAGGGTGAGGAGGGCTGCTACAATGAATGGTGGAGTCTAAATGAATTGTGTCTGGTTGTCTGGATTAAAGTAGGCGTTTTCCAAATGCATGGACCGCCGTTATCTGTACCCTCTGGAGTTTTTCCTTAAATAAACCACGATTACATTTACATGCAGTGTAACATTAGTGAGAAATTCAGTTAATTTTAAAACATTTGTGGAAAGGATTTCTGGAATATTCATGCATCTCTTTAGGGTGAATGTTCCCTTTCTTGTTTCCTGCTCCCTTACACAGTACAGTAGTACGCAACAACTCTTAAGCCACCTTCAGTTTTGTTGTTCTAACAGGGTTGAAATGAGCATACACGTGTGTTTCTCATTATCTTTTTTTCAGATACAACAAGAAAATGCAACAAATATATATGCACACCCACAAAAGAGGCACAAAACATCAACTAAATGAGTTCCAAAGGTTAACGTCACTACTTAGTACAACCCTTGACCCCATGACAGGAAGCAGCACAAACAGCTAGAAACGTCTGGTGTTGAAGGAAGCCTGATAGAAAACATCAGAAAATGTATGCAATAAATCTGATATTGTTTAAACTGAAGACATGTGAGTGCACATTAACTACTATCACTTTGATTTAAGTCGGCTGTTTTATCTCTGAAACATTTGCTTTTACTGCTGTACATACTTCACATATATGCAGATTGGATCTTCACACAGCGACTGAAAAATGCACGTGTGGTTATTACAACTTTTGTAAATCAACAAACCTAATGATGAGTTGGACTTACTGTTGCACATTGCTCTTAGTCATGTACTTTTTTCTGCAAAAGTAAAGACAATATGCAGTATTTGGGAGTATCTGGGTCACATACATGTATACCACTGGTAAAATTTGAACAGTCTCAATACATTCATAGTATTTCTCATATTGTCTAATATTACACTTGTTCCTCTGTCTTATGTGTAGGATGAGCTCATTTAAATGGGGTTTTCTGTGTTATTTGCTAAATCTGTCATTTCTGCTGCTAGGGGCCAAAACAATAACATGCACACTGCTGTTCTCTTCATGTCTTTGACTTCTCGGTCTTCAACTGAGGCCAGGAAATTGATGTCAGCGTGTCACCTTGAAGGATATCTCTGTTCCCCAAAATACACACGGAGGACCAAGAACCTGCAATGTGTAAGAGAGGCGTTTTACACACCTTGACGCAAACCAAATTTTTAGAATGAAAGCGACCTTCAATCTCTAATTGTTTTAGGTAACTAAAACAATCAAATGCACAATTGAGATACTTAAAATAGACAGAATATCTAATGCTGAGCTATGAAAATTACCGCGATATTTATTTCAAACATGTACAGAGGTATGAACATGAGGAAAAACAGACAGGTGAAAATATATATGAGAAAACAATTCAACATTCTATAGAAAACAAATCATACGACGCCCTGATTTACATTTTGGAAAATTAGTGTGAGGAAGTTCAGAACTAATTTATTCCCATCTCTTCCCATACTGACCAATTAAAACTGAATCACAAGTTTGTGTAACCACTCCTTTGACAGAAATCATAACATACAGCAGTACATGGTATCAAATAAGTTGATGCGGCTGTTACACATGTCATACTTAACTGACATGGATTCAAAATGACAGCTCTGAGGCGAAGATGTCTCATTTTATTAAATTCCTCGGGTCGTCACCTCGTCTCCTCTGCACAGATTTCTGGTGGCAGGAACTTGGACGTGAGGCGAGTAATCAAAGAGCTACAACCTGAGAATTGAGGAGACAGGTTAGTCTGATGACATCTTGAAGGATAGCGGTATTATGGAGCTGCTGTTTTTAGAATAGAATGTAGAACTTTATTCATCCTCATGGGGGAAATTGAAATATTTGCTACTATTCAAATAATTGTTGCTATTATCAGTCCAAATCTGTTTGAGTTTACTCAAGCAGCATGTGCTGGAGTTGGCAAAAAATAAAATGAAATTAAAAAATGTTTTAAAAATTAATTTTCTAAATATAGTCATCTAAAACCCTTTGATTATAATGAAATAGCCTAAAGCAATTTTAACTATCAGCACCATTGCACGAACAGAAAACAAAAAAAAGCAGTTGTCCTTATTTGTAGGCTATTACGCTACTATTCTATTGGTCCAGCTCTCTCAAGATCAAACTGGTCTGTATGAATAATGAAGTGCATTATCCATCACTCTGCCCAACTCCTCTACACTCACTTTACCAAACATAGTCCAATCTCACTTCACGGAAATAAACACGTGCTCTGCACAGGCGTGTAGATACCTACCACACACGCACTTGCACACAATAATAAATGGTATCTCTCCTGCCATTCACTGCTGCTGCACCTCCCATTTTCAGCAGGAGATCTCCCAGATAACCCGCTATCTCACAAATTAGAATAGTCACTCAGCCAGCTCCTCTTCAGCACATTCTTTAACGGCTGCAGATTTGTGACAGTCTCAACGACCAAAATTCAATTTAAATCTCCACTTGACACGCAGAGTATGTGACATTGCTTTAGCACAGTCTCTCTTACACAGTACAGTACGCGATTCTGGGGGGGGGGGGATGCCTTTATGTGCTGGGGTTGACCTCGCAAGCTTGTTTAACAGCGTAGTCAAATGGTTGACATTTTCAACCTAAGTGTAGCTACTGATGAGTTTCAGGATTGCACCGCTTTACTTCCTCATTAAGTCAAAATGTCAGGCATCGCCACAGATGGGGGAACCCAAGTCCTTTAACGTCGCTAGCAGGTACCACTGCTGAAGTGGTACATGTAGAACCATCCGACCATCGGAGAGCAGATGTCACTTTCACTGTCAGGAGAGAGCTCTTTAAATCACATGTCATAAACCTTGACATCTCCCGGCAGTAATTCTAAATAGTTAAACTTATTGACCTGGAGTGTTTTGAGAATGTGTTGCCATTCACCACATTCCAATGTGTTCAGGGAAAATCCATGCATCTTTATGAGAAATGAAGGTGTGAATCATACTATGAGGGAATTAGAAGTGCGGGGAAGTGTATAATGACAAATGAACTAATGCTTGGAAGTCATCACATCAGTTGAATTAATGACAGCTCTCTTATGACTGGTGTAATGTCTGACAGACTACAAAGCAAGTTTATGGTGTTGCCTCTCATTTACATAAAGCACATGAGTGGTAGTGGTGGAAGTTCAGTTGTTTCCAATTAGGGTTGAAAGTGGCAATTACTTTTATTGACAAAAAGCATATTATACTGATTGTTTCCCATTGAATGATGTTGATTCGATATTGAGCCAACACAGTGAAAAATGTCAAAGCTGTTATAGGGAAAATATGTTGAAAGACTGAAATGATGGAACTGACAAAACAAAGTCACATGATTCTTAATATTTTTTTTACTGAATAATCTATTTTTCCAGTGAGCTGATTAATGAACTTCTTAGCTTCATTTTGTATCCAGTGCTGTTTCAGATTTCCACTTTTAAAACTCTTAGACTGTGGTCATGTCAGTGGATGCAGAGGACGTATTTGAGTATACCTCACCTATTTATTGAAACTTCACAATAACTTCTATAGTAAGAAACTCTGGAGAGCAAGTCACCTTGCTTTATTTGGACTGCTTGATTTTTTTTTTTGGACTGCTTGTTTTTTTTATATTAATCTCTGGTATAGTCAAATTCCCATTATGATACTTTACGCAGCATTCAGTCACATGCAGAAAGTTTTTTCCCTTCAACCTTCTATTGGGAAAGTGGCTAATTCTGCTCATTTCTGCATCACATTACATGGCAGTGACAGTAACAAACACAGTTAGGACAGCGAGTCATTGACTTCAGCTCCAATGTGGTCTACAGGGTCTGTAAGGC
>JAPTHA010000017.1:3544915-3555813 GCA_029814585.1 Gymnapogon annona | reverse complement strand
TATATATTTATAGATATAGATATATATTAAATGCACTGCACATAAACAAGATAAATTACATAATTAAGTATTTTGTATTTTAATTCTCTTTTTAACCTCTGTTTTTGGGGACAAAGTCCTGTTGATGTAGGGGAAACACAGCAGTTGTGTGGGCTTTCTTTGGCTGAATCTTGGAGTTACTGCTGCAGCAGCCTGAACTGGGAAGTGGGTCTTACGACATTTCTTCTCAGCTCATTGGAGCTGTCCAGAAATAGGCATGTACCCATCCACATGCAGCGTTTCACTTCTCTGCCTCCCCCTTTTTCTTCTTTTCAATAGAAAAGCACTTAACTGTCCCTTGTTGCACAGCCTGCTGTGTGCCTTTGCATTTATTTATGCCTATTTTGTGTATCTGTCTATTGGTCTGTGTTGATTGTAGTTTTTAAACAGTTTGTCGTTGAATGCTCAGCACCAGGACAAGAAACATTGTGCGAATAGTTACTTTGCACGAGGAGGTGAATTCACAAGGGTATGACACACAGATAATTTTTAGCTCATCAGAAGTTGCTGAGGGACTCAGTGTGGGACACAAACATTCCTCCACATCCCCACCTCTGCCAACCAGCCATCCACCTACCCACTAAATCCCCTGATGCTCAATGTCCATGGCCTATCAGACAGCCTTCTCAGGCCCTCTTGAGTCCACAGCTCAGGCCAGGATCACAGTAGGCATGCAGAGCTGGAGGAATTCTGGGATGTTACTAAAAATGCTCAGCTGCTTGACAACATACTGCCCTGTTTGGGGGTCTTATATCCCCCCCCCACTGCGTCTAAGGATTGAGACTTTGTATTTTGGTCTCAGAACTGTCCTGTTTTGCACAGGGGATTTCTGGAAGTAGAGTTCCACAGCATCTACAGATGGATAGGACAAAGATTCTGAGTGCAGAAGAGGCAGATGGGTACGGAGGAGAAATTAGGAGAGAAGAGAGAGGTAGTAATTGGGACAGCTGTGCTGCTTGAGGCACAAGTAGCCAGATCACCACCTCACTCCCAGCCCTCCATCCCCTTCTCTGCCCATCCCAGTAAAATAAAAGGAGAGCCAGATGCTGGCCATTAGGATCACAGTGACAATAGCCCAAATTCAGTCTTTGGCCAGAACATGTAATGCACATGCCCGGAAAGACACACATATAGTAACAGAAAAGAACCAGGGTATGAACTCATCTGACAGAATGGGTGCATTTCCCACACTTGGTTAGAGTAGTTGTGTGACAGGCCTGCCTCTGCTTTTGGGGTTTGTGGATATTATTCTATTTTCAACAGGAAGCACAAATTCCCAGCAGCCACGCTGCCTGGACCAACACACATGAGGACTATCGAATGGCCTCCATTTAGCCCACCATATCTGATTCAGCATGGACCAGTATTGGTCGACCGTGTGACCTCCACGCAGGTCCAGCGAGGGTTCAGCCCTGGGCCCCTAGAAAGTGGGACCTGGACCATGATGAAAGGCCAGATTATCTTCCAGTCAGGCAGGGGGCTATTTATATCACTAGTGCCGGTCGTACTTCCTGGAGGGTTTGTTTGCCGTACGGGGGATGCATTTGTGGATTTTTGCTGTTACACTATTGATCCCTAGATGATGTATTAATCTCCGTGCCCTCCGTGGAGAGGTCAGAACGGCAGGCCAGGCACAGTCTGGACCCCTCATAACAAGCATGGATTTGCTTAGCACTGAACTTCCTCCAATGTCTGTGCCGAGTTGATAGGAGGTGAGGTGGTTAATGTGCATGTGTCCTTCCCCATATTTATCAAAGAGTCCATTGTGAGTGTGTGTGGCATTGGCAGTCTGTTACCGATAGCTGGTGGTATAGGGTGGCGCAGAAAAGATTGTGGGGGATCGGAGAGGATTGGTCTGATTGGATTTCCATTGCAGGAATCCTGTCACCTGGCCCAGCATGATTCTCTAGAAGACAGCAGGGTAGCAATCAGGCAGCAGTCACACTGTGAATATACAGCATCTCCATTCATACACTGCAGACACAAACATCTGTTGTACAGAATTACTGTAAAGAGTGTCTCATGCCGCAAACTTTAGAGCTGTAAAAAAAAAAAAAGAAATTCTGCAACGTTCCCACATTAAAATATCTAATATGACAGAATATATTTTTGCATTGTAGTTGGTAAGGCACCGGGCTGGGGCATAGGGGATGCCGGGTTCGATCTCCGGCAAGAGCGTCCAGTGGGTTGCGTCAGGAAGGGCATCTGGCGTAAAAACTCCTGCCAAATCAAATAAGCGTATTGGATTCGCTGTGGCGACCCCGGAAGGGAAAAAGTCAAAAGAAATCATCATCATTGTATCAAATGTTCATATTCATAGAACTTTGTATTTTATGCTATGTACTATATGAGTGCAACAGTACACACTGTGGTGAAAAAGCTATAATATAGTTTGGCTTTACACTGCATGTTCTAATCACGTTGCACAACCTCACTTGTTTGATATTGCTTTCATCCTGTATGTAGGCTTATACCCACATCAGAATAGAATACCGTGTTTCATTGAGCTTGTCAGGCCTTTTCTCTTGAGGTTGCTGTAAAGCACTCTGGGAAATATAGGAAATCACTAACTGAAGCTGAATTAGTTGCGGAAAGTTGAGGGAAAGTGGGTACAACAAAATCGTAATTGTAGCAATCACAGAATCAGTCCTGGAATGTATTGTTCATCACATATTGATTGTGTAATAATATCTGAGGGTCAGTTTTTCTTTTAAGCTCTTTTATCAAAGCTCTTCTTCAGGCTGAGGTGGATTTAATTGAGGACATTTACTAACTATGATGGTAGTCTTCTGGAACACGTGACTAGAATTTTAAATAGATATACTCTGTGAAATTTCTGAATATTTTAGGTTTACTTTAGTTTCACCGGGATGAGATTTAGACTTCCCCCAGACCCTTAACAGCAGTATTATGAAGGACAGTTATTGTTCAGAGCTCACATCCCAGTGAGGTAGAAATATCTGCATGTTCATTGTACAAATTGAGGGATCACGGTGGTGTTAAGGAGTGGATTACTCTGTGATCCAGCAATAAGTTGACATTATCACATCTTTCCTGTGCAATTTGCTCACCAAAGACAGAAGGGAGTACCATAGAGCTATCGGTCTGCGAAATGTGGACAAAGCATCACATCAGCACTATTTTGATATAGACTGCGGTACCACTGCTTTTGTTGGACAAAGCTAAGGGTCTATTAAATGGATAGATGTGTCTTGAAACACTTCCAGATTCTCTTTGGAAGTCTAGGAGAATATCTCCCATTGGACTTCTGAGATGTCCATTCTCTCGTTACTTAATGGCATCTATGGGTATTACGGAGTTCTCTGTGCCAGAAAAGTCTCATTCCCAATGTTTCAATTATTGATTGAGTTATAAAATGAATTTACAATGGCCACGTTGCAGGCTTTGCATTAACGGTATTGCATCCTTTGATATGTGCAATGTCAATAAAAATTTTTAGCCACTGTGCAGTGCTGATTGCAGGTGTCTGCAGATGCACTTTGTGTAAATAATGTAGATTTCTCTGTCAGGTTTTTGTTACTTTTGTCAAATGTTTGTATTCTAAATATAAATTCTTTACCAAATCTTGTCAAACATACCCACATCCTGTGAATCAATCTAGTGTGTCAATGAATAGTGTAGTAAGTGTGGTACCATTATGTATTTCACTGAAGCAAGTAAAAATATACATTATACCTCACAGAAGACATAACTGCTCTCAGCTCAGATAAAGTGGAAGATTAAGGGTTCACTCTAATATGTATAGCTTTGCTGACTTCATGTGGGGAGGAATAGGATTTCAGCTACAGAGACCAGAGCTTGGAAAGACTTGGGGGCTTTTTTCAGTTTGGTTTACACGATATTAAGTTGCTGTTCTTTAGTCTTCCAAATCCCCTGATAGTCAAAAGTGTAGAAAGACCTCTAATGCTGAAGGTGTCATGCTTTCATTGTATTTATTCTTCTTGTCCCTCCTTGTCTGATGTCTTCTATCTTGTACGCAGGAGTTGTGCAAGTCAGCTATCTCTAAGATCCCTCTTAGTTTGGGATGGCAAAGCTTTGAAATCCACAGGAGCTCTCTTCCAAACCTGATCTCTGTTCTTTGCTCCAAATTGTATTTATTCCTCCTATTTGTTCTGTCATTTTATGACGTTTGTAGTACATTTGCTGCAGCTTCCACGTTCTTGTGGATTTCCCTTATGTCCCACCAGAGTCATTAGCTTGGCATAGAAACACGAAAGTAGTGTGTCCCACTTCTAAATTTATGAGCTGAGAGTGGCAGCGCTGGCATTCACCTGTGGCAAAGCCCTTGGCAAATCAGCATGATACCATACCTGCATCTAACATACCTGTCATGAAAGCCCAGCGGTGTTGCATCACAATGTCTCACCTCCTCACCTCCCTCTCTTTTTATGTTGTTGTAGTACCACCCCCCATTGCCACCCACTCCACATTGCCAATGCATGAGGGACTTTAAAGGGCTCACTTGGCAGACCCATTCCTCACTTTTAGCTCTGGTGTGACCGAGCAATAACAACATGCCAGTCAGATTTAAGAACCCCTAATAAGGCTCAATGAGATGACACAGCAGTCCAATACCCATTACGCTGTAGGAGATGTAAGACAGACAGAGGGTGAGGGGAGAAGCGAAGGGGAGAGTAAGAGCAGCTGACTGACCACATAAGGAAAAGTGCTGAAACACTCCCTGAAGAAACAACAGGATGGTGTGACAGGGGACTGGAGGGATTGGGTGAAGGTAGACTGAACCAGAGGGATGTAGTCCATCTCTCTACATCAGTGGCCCAGAGCTAGCTTTGACAAGGACTGAGGAGACACTCGTGTGATGTCAGCCACATGACCAGGTTTTCAAATATGTATTTGTAAAATAGTGTGACAAGCTGCTCTAGAAACAGAAAACAGCCTCCCATAGCCTGGTTTTCACTTTTCTTTGATCTTGTGACAACAGCAAAGAATCGAAGTTGGCACATCAACTCAGTGAGGAGCTTTAAACACCCGGAGAGGGCTTTGCTTCTTCACTTTGATTTGTGTCGTAAATGAAGGATTATTATAGATGAATCCAGTGTTATGGTTGTCCTCCAACTCTTGATGTTTAAACAAAAACTAGAGCAGTGAAACTACCTGAACTGCTGCTCTGTGCTGTCACATTAGAGGATGAATGAGGCAAGCCGCAGCCCCAAACAGCAGACTTACTCATCATCATTCCACATGCGTACCCGGGAACATGTCATTGCGAGGCATAATGGTACCCCATACTTTCTACTGAATAATATACCCTGGATGCATTTGAGCGCTAATTGCATGTTCACTATTTAAGCGCTTCTCCCGGGGAGTGGGCAAAGTCTTTACAGACTGGAGAGGGTCAGGTCTGGCGGAGGTCAGGATTTATGGGTCAAACTTTATCTATAAGCTTAGCACTGTGTTTGAAAGCTGACCCTTCTGTTCGGTTGAAATAACAAAACAGTTTCAGCACTCTCTCTTTTCTGTTCATATCGGCATCATGCGCTTCACTCGGTTTTTGCTCTCCTCTGGCAATTGGTGCCCTAATTGAGGAACTCTTGAGCCATGTTTATCACCGTGGCAACGTTGCCCTGCAGATAATCATTGTCTTGTGGATTAGCATAACAACAGAGGAGAGGCTTTGCTTTAATTCCACTAAGGCTGGACCAAGCTCCTTTGCGTCGGCTCGCCTGCCGGGCTTGTCTTAACTGGGATTAGAAGTATGGGCTGTTAGTGCCCACCAGGCTCCTACATTGCGCTCATGCCCCTGCTCTCCCACTTGAGTGAACCAGTTTGTGCCCTTAGATATACCTTAAAACTCCTTTCAGAAATGCTCACCTATTGACCTATATCTGAAAATGAGAAAGTCTTCATTCACATGTGCCACTTTCTCAGTTTGGGATTAATAAAATACTTCTTTTGTATTGTATTCAGACGGTTTACTAAAGCCAGAAACATCTCATATCCAATGTTTGACAAGACTACATATAATGTATAATCAATTTACTTTAATAATAAACTCAAGTACTTAAGCTTAGATGCATTTTGCTCTCTCTGCTTATGCCCATTGACTGAAATCCAGCTCAGTCAGAGTGACTCCCAAGATCTGAGCCCAAGTACCCCTAAAGATCTGTAATTAAAGGTCTAATAGCGCTGTTATGAATAAAATGTTTCATATATATATATATATATGTGTGTTTGTGTGTGTATGTGTGTACCCGGCTGGATAGCTCAGTTGGTAAAGCACCGGGCTGGTGCATAGGGGACCCGGGGTGAGCGTCCAGTGGGTTGTGTAAGGAAGGGAATTCAACATTTAAAAAAAAAAAAAAAACTCCTGCCAAATCAAATACGTGAATTGGATTCGCTGTGGCGACACTGGAAGGGAAAAAAGCCAAAAGAAATCATCATATATATATATATACTGTATATATATATATTCCAGACAACTACTCACCATCACGAACATGTTTTAATACTATTTGTTCAACAGTCATGCAGAACTTCCAATTCAATGGTTATGGATGGTTTTGGCGGCAGGAGTAGGCAGAGGAGGCTGGGGTAGAGCAGGGCAGCCATGCTGTCCTGCCTGGGTTGTTGAGGCAGAGCAGTAGGCTCTTCCATGGGGCACTGGGTATAACCACTTTTCTGTATCTGCTGGCAGAGAAGAGAGGGGAGCGAGAGAGGCAGGAGAGTGAAGGAGAGGGGAAAGGCATGGGGGGTGCAGGAGCAGCTGCTGACCCCGCCGTGCACACGATTAAGAAGAATAATAAGAAGAGGCCTTGGCAGTGCTTCACTAATACGTGTGATAATTTAAAGATGCTCCGAAAAGAAATGTCAGTGATGCGTGGGCGGGCACAATTGTGTGTGTGTGTGTAACAGAAAGAGGAGCACACATCAACAATCTCCATGGAGGATTCCTGTGGTAAAACGTTCTTGGCTACTCAAGCAAACAAGTGGTGGGGCATGCAAAGGGAATTTCAGGCTCTCTCAAATAGACGACCACACCATTGCAAGCCAGCTCCTTTTTGAAAGACTTGCCTTACCCACACACATTCATGCGCACTCATAAACACACACCTCTTTGTCATGTAGTTGATTCATTTTGTGGGATGGCGGTTTCACACTTGTTTTTGTGGCTGACATTATCTTAGTGTGCTATCTTTGCAAAGGCTTTTTCCTGGCTAATTTGCTGTGTTTAAGGCTACCGACCCACTGGCCAGCAGTGTTTAATTCAGTAGAACTTGCACTGTCAGTGCTTGGCAAGGCAGTAGCAGCATCACATAGCCAGTAGCTGTGTATAACATTTCTCTTATTAAACGTGACTGATTGTACTGAACTCTAATGACCACTCTGTGACCCATATTTGAATCCCACTTCTATCTTTGATATGCACATTATAGAAATAAACAAAGATCATAAAACACTGAAGGCGACTGGCATTTCCCGTTGAAGCGCTATTTCGAAGTAGCAGGGAGGAGGGAGAGGTGCGAGGCAGGCTGCTGGAGCAGGTGACATCTATGACCCAGCACAGCAGCGGTGTATGCCGGACACATGCTCCTTTCTCAATGGCCACTGGCACTCTTTCTGCCTCATTGGGCTCATGCCCACATGCACGTCCATTAACACAAATGCTTTAATTTTGCTTCGTCTGAATGAATGTATAACTACAGTGACTTGTCCTACCTTTTGCACACAAAGGCCAAAAAAATATTTACCCCTACAAAATCTGTTTTGTATGTTCCAGGAACTGGAGAGCTTTTGTGTGGTTTTGCTTTGATTCCAGACTGTACTGTACAAGCCTGTCACAGCGACTTTGTGAACATGACGTTCCACAAAACATTAGGGTCATTGGATTACAAAAAATGAACTCTGTGTCCACAACAAAGAGCTGATACCAGCTCAGTTTTCTATTGGAGCTTTCCAAGTAGTTCTAAGAATGTAGTTCTAAGAACTATCCACCTTGAATTTAATTCTATAAATCACTCTCCCAGGGGAATTTTTTTGTTGCACATTCCCATAGACAGCAGGAACCATCGTATGGAGCAGTGTGGCATAATCTTATTCTGCAACCTCCAAAGTGCTTTTATTCATATTAACTAATGTTGTTGACTAATAGATGTCGCTTGTAGATCTGTTGTATAAACTGATGTATACTATTGTAGAAAAGTTAATAGACTTATACCCACAATCTGATCGCAGCCACTCTATATTCACCGTAACACACTCTCTTCTGCATGACACAGAATTAGGTTTGGGCTGAGGTCTACTAATCAGCAAACAGCGATGTCATACAGTTCCTGTAGAACTAAAAAAGACCTGCCTGCGAGTAGGAGCTAAAAAGATTCTGAGAACTCTGGTTGTACTACCTATGCTGAGGGAATGTGTCAAAAAAAGAGTCTAAGAACTACAAAAGGTTCCTACGGTGGGATAGTGCCTTATGTCATAGGAATATCTGATGGAAATCGGGGGGTTTTGTATGCCTGTCCTGTATTCCTATAAACCCTCACACACACCGAGTATGTATTGTACGTAGTAATTTCCCAGAGGAACCTTCCCGAGGGATTAATAAAGTTCTGTCTGTCTATCTAGAGACAAGCATGTGAATGTCTGAATTGGAAGTTTCTCTCATAAAAACTAAATCAGATGATTGATCTCACTTGCAAGTTATTAACCGGTTATATTTACAAAGCCTTTACCTGTATGTTAATTAAAACAAAGGCTTCAGTTTCCCCTTGTAAGTCTCAAACTTTCCCATTACATTAAAGTTTGTTATGTAAGAGCAGCAATATTAACTGTACATCCGTTCCCATCCTTTTCATTATTACCTTGTATTGTGTGGCATGTCTTTTCAGAAAAGATGATACGGAGATTTTTGTCATGAGCAATATTACAATCTTACAATATGTCATAAGATATTACAGTTTAATTTTCTATTAGTACAGCTCTGCGTGATTTACAATACAATTTACATCAGCTCTGCTGCTCCATATTGCCCATCCCATCTCCTCCCCTCTCCCTGGAGGGAGTGCGTTTCTCTTCCTGGTTTCTCGTTGCATTCTGATAAAGCAGACTCTCCCTCTGATGTCTCTTATCTCTTCTCATCTCCTGCAGTAAAGGCCGTCTCTGTTTGTTTTATGCTTCCTGCCAGTTTTTCCCTCTGCCTAGTTTTTTTTTCTGCCCAGCTTCAATGACGCCCAGTTTCTCGTCCCAGTATTGTGTGCAATGGATCAAAATTGTCAGAATAACTTAATGGTGTGCTGACCTGCCTCCTGACCCCCGTTGTTTATCAAATTCTATCATATACTGTAGCTGGATGCCCCCTTCCTTTCATACCTTCCTATTCTGTGAGAGGTATAGATTTGTTGCCCCGTATCTTTGGCAGTGTAGTACTCTAGTTGCTTACTGCTGTTGACAGAGTGTGTGTCCAGTGCAGGCTACGCTTGGCTGCATCAGGGTAATGCTACTGGCAAGCACAGATCCAGCAAACAAACAACATATATTATTTTGGAGGCAGGGAGAGTGGTTGTATAGCCAAAGGGCTCTCTGTGTGTGCGTTTACATGCATACTTAAGTTTATACATGGCTTTGTTGGTGGGCACACTGACCTGGTGTGTGAGCTGTAACAAATAATGGACCCAGACGGTGTCATACCTGTTTTAACCAGATTCAAGGCAAATGTGTTATAACAGTACCAAGTTGCCTCACGTAGAATTAAATCATATGCACATACTGTACATGCATTATAGTGGTGGTCCAAGAAGACTATAAAACAAACCATCATCCATAGAAAATGGAATATAAAGCTACAGCGTTATTGTCTTGACTGAAAATTAACTGGTGAGGAGTTTTTACAGGGTAGTTGGTGAGGGTAATGCATCTTTGCTTAATATGCAGGAACCCCTGTGAGATTTTGAAGGGAAAATACAATATCAAATATTTATTTACACATACATTTACATATTGAAGACATGAAGAATTATGGTGAAATTTGGCTTTAGTTTCCTTTTTTCTGATGGCCACACAGCAAGACACAAACCTTAAAAGCACCTATGGTGAAATGGCAATGTAAGCAATTTAGAGAATACCTGTATGAGAAGGTCATAAAGATTTTAAAAAGCCCAGCAAATAATGCCATGAAAAAATTATTGCATAAAAAGCTGACTGCAGGTTTTTGGCAAAGAGATGCAAAAAGATGTATTGGACCCGGAAAGCAGAGAGGAATTGCCTCTACTAAGCAAGTTAATGTTTTTAAAAGATTTAATTGGTGTGCATCAATACTGCACAAGTCAAGGCGCATCAGATGTATTCACACTGAAAACACCATTGTCTGAAGGACTGGTTTTCTAGGTATAAGATGATGAAAGCTGTGATAGTGCACACACCACATATCATAAAGCTGCATTTACAGTCTAGTAGTTCATTATGAAGTTTCACCTTTGTACACGACCACGGGGAACACGTAGCAGTCAAGATGTGATAGAAGTGTGTAACTTATGGCTTTAATTCAAGAGGGTTCATAAAAACACTTCACATGTGAGCATCGTTGTTAATACTTGAATGAAAATCATTTCAATTCCCTCACCAACCACCTGACGGCCTGAATCCATGGACATCGCTCAGTGCTGAGTTTCCTCCCAGGAAATGCTTTGCCAGGACTTTTAGCTGCTGTTATTTTGTGGGTTTGGCTGCCCTCCGTTTAGTCTTTGCTAACTGAAAAGCTGCTCTATTAGTTTGAGATCAGCAGAACAATGTGCAATGACAATAAAATGAATCTGAATCTGAATCTGAGAACGTCCTTTTTCTTTACCTTTTAAAAGCTCTTTGGTTGTTTAGAGCTAAGACTG
>JAPTHA010000017.1:3521464-3534567 GCA_029814585.1 Gymnapogon annona | reverse complement strand
TGCAGGGTGAATGTTTAGTTGCTAGGCAACAGTTGGCTTTCGACAGGAACCCTCAAGAAAGAGATCGTGAATGAGGCGGGAGGGTTGGGGTGCCTTTGTGGAAAAACGGAAACATGAGTGGAGGTTGTATGGACAAAATGGCAATTTCCCCAGGCCTGAAGTGGCCCTGTTTTGACAAATTGGCCCACATGCAGGACAGTTGTTTACCAATCCATGGCTGTTTGAACAGTGTAGCCCGCCGTTATGGCAGACATTTTAGAGAGCATGCATTGCAAGCTGTAAATGTATTTTTTTTCTACATGTCTAATGGTGACAATGAGCTTTAAAGTGACTTAAAGCTGCTGTTCATCTGATTACTCTGGTTCCAGTAAATTGAAATTGTTTTTACTATTATTACTGTTGTTATTATTATTTTCTTATTGCAACCCCAGCTGTCCTGAACGCTGCATCCTTATCAAAATTCCCCCACAGCAGCCATAGATGTCCATGTTCTGTCTCTCTCATCACCTCTGTTTTTCTTTGTTCCTTCATCTTCTCTGGTTTGTTGTAGCCATTTCCAGCGCCCCTCTCTGCCCTCTGGCAACCAGTGAAGAAGTCTGTGACATTGATGCAGAATTTTCTTAACACGGTTCCCCATCCAAACCCATTTCCTTCGTCAGATTGGGAGTTCGGATATTTATAATCTTGGGGCACCAGCTAATGGTATTTGCAGAGCAAAATCAGTTTAGCGCATGTTTTCTGTAATGGCTTTGACTGCGTGGCATTGCCAGCGGCCCTGAATAGTGGAAGGATGGCTCTAATTTGGGCTAATGGGTGACTCAGCCGTCATCATCATGTGTCCCTCAGTAGGCTGCAGATGGCTGGTGAGCCATGGGTGGAGCAGACCCACCGTTATACACACAGCACAACACGATGCATCAAGTCAATGACACATGGGGCTAACACTGACATTTGCAGGAGCCACCACAGCCAGTGAAGGTGTGGGGGGGGGGGTGAAATGAGGCTTGCTCATCTATAGGCGCACAAAACATTGTGGAAGAGGTTAATCAGTGGCCAGGCTAATCAAATCATTTGTCATCAGATTAGATTAAAGCACTGAACCTTCCCTTGGGCAATCATCTAGGGAGATAGTTGCGACTGTGTGAGGCCAAGGTATCAAATGGCTGTGAAATGATAATGCATGGTAAGTGACTGTTCGCTTTTGTTCAAACTTATCTGTACGACGCTTGAAAATAGAGACAAGGTGAGCAAATCACCGTAGCAACTGTTATGCGAGGTGGGTGCTGGGCTGGCAAATTAACAGGGATGTTGGGCTGTGTGAAGAGGAAGGGTGGGGGCATTGAACAACACGCTGGATCCCCAATGGGCTAGCATCAGGCTGAGGCTAGGCAGTGCTGCAGCGGCTAGTTTACATTCCACAGACTCGGCTATGCTTCAACAACCTCTGCTCTGTGCTCTGCTTAGACATGCACACTGACGCACACACACACACACACACGCACACGCACACACACACACACACACACACACACACACACACGCACACACACACACACACCATCATTTCCCTGAAAATGTTATGTTGTATATATCTGTCAAAACAAGTGCAAGAACACAATAATTCCATCACACATTTGGGCAGATAACAAACCACCTTATCTGTACTACCTAAACCTCCCAAGTAACCTTGGAAACAACGTCACTCTGCTTCATTGCAGTGGAGAGAGGAGGGAAGGTGGTGGGAAGTTAGAACATGGAGGAGTGAGTCCCAAAGGAAGAGCGAGTTTACAGCTGTAGAGAGCAACCCCCCCCCCCCAGCCTCCAGAGACCCATTACCTGGGGTCAGAACTCTGGTATTTGGACAACTGCACTATGTAGCTGTTTGCGTGCAACCTGTCGGGGATCAGGTGTTTGAGCGGAGAACACGAGGCGCATGCCTGGATTAGTGGAGGAGGTAGTGGCTGTGTATTTTGTATCACTCGTAAGTCGACAAAGGTTGACCACTCACTGTTCACGACGCAGTGTGCTTTTCTATACAGGCATTTAATTGGTACCAGGAAGAAAATAATGCAAGACTCACTGGTTACTGCTGCGATGTCGTAAATTTGGTAACTGCTCTCAACGTGGGTCAGGTAATATATGAAATATAATGAAATTAATTAGATTAATTGAGATTTTGATTTAGGAGAAGAATGAAGAAAGGCCTATACTGCGATATTGAACTATATCTTCTGGATACCTCTGTTAATTCACAAAAATTCTGATTGCAACTTGCTTCTTGTAATAAAATAATTGGGCTTCTCCAGTCATATATGGCACTTTGTTTTAGTAAAGGAAGTAGATTTTTAGGAATTAGTTTTTCTGCAAACATATGACTTTGACTTAAAGTTTACTTGAAGCAGTTTTAAAGACTTTAAAATGACCCTGGTGAACTATATAATTTTTCGCTGTAGTAATCCGGCTCGCTTTGTTGCCATAGTACTGGACCTTAGTAAACTACATCTCATACCGTGTCAGTTAAAAACACACAACTTTTAATTCATGCCAGTACTGTTGCTCTGTATTATAAATCACAGGTCACACAGCAGCTGCTCAGCTCATGTATTTACAACACCATTTGCACCGTAGCTCTGTCACAACGCCTAACACGTATTTTTTTTCTTTTGAACTAGTGAAAATCAGATGAAGTATAATATTCCAGCAAATTTACATGAACAAGTTAGCCAATGTCATTAGCTTGAAACAGGAGTGACTGTGCTTGAACAACGGTGAGATATCGAGCTTACTAAATGAAATGTCAACGAAAATACTGCCAAAATGTAGCCCACTTCAATATAGACACACCAACTAAAAATTGATGAAAACAACTGTCAAACAAGCAGTGGGCGGACGACTTAAGAGTATTTTACAAGTCATTAATAAACCCACTCCACGCCTCCGTTGCCTGTCACTGACACCGAGTGCCAGCTGTTGAGACCCAGTGCTTATGCTAGAGGTTTATGGGCCTTTAACATAGTGGAGCGGATCTCTGTGCTTTTGGTTGATGCATGCTTTCATGAGCATGTGCACTGGTTGGAGCCACATGCCCCTGCACGGTGGCTGTGAGTCGTGTCTTCTCTGTGTTGCCTACTGCTTCGATAGATCACTGACCAGAATCAAATCAAATCACACTCATTTCATGTCCCTACGTCCATGGAATCACTCTGACTTGTCTTACAACAAAAAATATATGACGACTTTAAGTAAGCATTTAAACTCATCACTCATCATATGTGAGACCAACATATGCAGTATACGGGTGCTCAAATTCATAAGAACATAACCGTTCTTCAAAGTTGTGGCATGTGACAGGTCATGCATGTAATGTTCCTTCCTCTCTGTCCCTGTAGTCCCACAATGCCTAGTTGAAAAGACCTGTAGCCTAGCATGTACATTGTTTTCCCAGGGGATGGCCTATAATGAGAAAGCGCCATTATGAGTCTAGTAGGAGCCCATGCCTGTGTTCTGTTACCACTGTTGCTGCTTCCACAGTTACCCGTGAGGTCTCTCTCTTTGTTAGTTAAGGGGAAGAGCAGCCGCAGACGGCTCTCGCTCTGTGCTTGTTAGCCAGCAGTAATGACTAGGCTGTGGGGAGCCAGGCAACCAGGCCAAGGTGCTGGCAGCCCGTTCCCCTCTGCTGGCCCTCAGCTCACCGACAGGAAGGGGAACAGAAGCAGACACCACAGAGGACACACTGGGAGGATCAGATCCGACAGCCTGAGGAAGCAAGAAGGGAGCATGGTGGGGGTGGGGGGGATTTGTACCTCCGGACAGACTGAGGCCAGACTAGGCCGTTACCTACACACACAGAGTACACAGGGGTCCAACTACCACCTTGTCTGTTCAGAGCTGGCATTAGATCAATGTTAACTGAATAGCACCAAAGTCGATGTGTATTTTGTACAAAATACGCATTCATGATCATGTATTCACCTCGATCTGATTTGAATTTCTAATTTAAGCAACTGTTTGAATTTTAGAACTTTAATTGTCACGGGCAGTGTTTTGTCTTGAGATCATCCAAAACAATCAAATACAACTTTCATCTTAATCCGAAATTGTCAAATTAAATAAAAAGACAAGCCGTATTACGGTCTTGTGCATGAAAAAAGTATGCAAATGAGGAAATTTTAAAAGTAATTTTTCTGGTGGCAAGGATGAAGCTTTCTAAACTGCCTGAGGTGTGGTGAAATTGCTGTGAAAGCATTTTCTGGGTCAGGTTGACTTGTATTTATATGTCACCGCAGAGAAGTATTTGAAAGCATTGAAAAGAGCACAAAGTAGACAGAGGGTTATTTCAGTAGACCTCAAGTCATTAAATGCATCAAATGATGTGCGTGTCCTGGCTCTGAACAACAGATGACGCCAGTGTTTTTTAATCCTTATTATTATTATTATTATTATTATTATTATTATTATTATTATTATTATTATCATCTCACTCTCTGGTATCTCAGCCCTGGGCCACAGTCCCCATGCCTTTTGGTGGATTGTGGATCAAGTGCAACGTTGTGTAAAGATTCATAAACAACATCTGCAGCAGTGGCAACCAGGCACTCCCTCTGAGCCTCATTCTCCTGCCAAGTCCGCCCACGTTCTCTCTCATCTGCTCAGGCCATCATCCCTTCTTCCCCTTCCTTACTGTTTCCTCTGTCGCTCCCTTCGAGGAGACGCATCTTTCATCTAGACTGTTGACTCGGTCCAGCGCTGTGGGTTCACTTGAATAGAACTGACTGCAGTACTGAAACACAATAGGCAGTGCAATATTGATTATGTTTGTGATCTTCCCTCGGCGCTCAGGAGTAAACTTCCCCCTCCTCCCCATTGCCCATGCATAAGTTCTGCAACAAAAGTGTGAATTTTCTTCACCCCTAATAGAAGGTTGGGCAAACTGTAAGAGATTTCCAATAACACTGACAATCAAGTGTGGCTCCGTGTGTTTACCGCTGGAGGATTCTAGTGTCTGGCCTGCCAGAGGTCAGACCGGCACAATAAAAGAGAAAGAGAAAATGACTATAAGAGAGCAAAAGCGAGAACTCTATTATAAATAGTTGCTATCAATCAAGGGAATGTCCTTCATTTGGCATGCGTCAGTCCTGGAGGGAGAAATACATATTAAATTTTCAACAATGAGCGTCAGTCACCCCACTTTCACTAGACACATGACAGCTGTGTGCAGTGGCTGGTTACACACTTGCAGATGGGAGCTCCAAGCAAGTGAGGGGGTAAAAAGCCCAGACATTACACAAAGGAAATGAATAACCAACAAATGAGGGCCCGCCGCAGAGGAAGGTTGATAGACTTCCTCGTTCGGTCTAGACTGAAGTCACTACGGCAGTGTTTAAGACAAACATGCACATGTAAGATTTAATGTATGTAATAACGCTGTCATGTTGTATGTGAAGCATAGATTACATTTACTGTCCTACATTGCGGGAATGAGAGTGACAGTTTCCCTGTGGGTTGTCTCTCGAGTGATCCTACAAATTGCAAGAGGGGGGGCAGGATGGGTTGTGTTGTTGGTGTGTTATTGAAACAAGGATGCAGCTGCTCCCAGTTGGATCACAATGTTCCGTCAGCAGTTGAAGTGTTTAGTCTGTCCCTTCACTTTCAGCTTTCTCAAAGTCACGTTGCATTGACCCTAATGGTACTAACATGGCAACAGTGTTGACAGCATGATATTATGAATGAAAATTGTGTATTCCTGAAAATAAAGATAGTTACTTATGATACGCGCTCCTAAAACTTAACTGACGTCAAAAACTAATGAAGCTTTCAAAACTATAATAGCTCCGCTGAGCCCCACATACAAAGAGACGAGAAGTATTCCTGTTGGCAGGAGCTCAGGATTCAGCTCCATTTTCCCCTCAAAAGAGGCTGATCAGTAGAAGGTAAGATTGTGTTTGTAGGTGTGATTGCATCAGTGCTGTATTGGCTCTGCCCAGCACGCTGTGTATTGAGATGGGGTGTATTGAGTTTTTTCATCAGTTATTAGTTAATGTGATTGGAACAACAGGTCCTGCTTTGTGGTAGTGTGTGGAGAGCAGGGATGCAGTAACGCTTTCGTCAGGCTTTGTTAATCGGGGTCAAGAAAGACCGTGTGCCAGTGTTTTTCTTTAATCACATTTAGGAAACATCATCCCTGGAGTTGAGGCAGGCTTTTCCTTTATTTATTTTTTTCCTCAGCAAGTGTTGTGTCTTTTCTTTATTGGACTCGAGAGGAATGCAGAGTTGAGCCATTTAGGACCAAGCCCGAATGCCTTCACTAAAAAAGCTTCAGGTTATAAAAAGCCACAGAGGGAATGTTTGCACTCTAGCCTGTAATTGTCAGTTTCATTACTCTAACAACCGATGGTATATCCAAGTCAAAGAAGTCAAAGTTCAGTGTAGTGAATGTGATTCAATAAAGCGCATCCCCTCACTGTACTGACACGATTGTTTGGAAAAACAGCAGAGTGAAAATATGCTAAAAGTTTACATGACACTACATTTCGTACATCGAGGGCTTGTCCACGCGTAGAAACATCTCCCAGTCTATACATGAACTACAAAAGACTTTCGATCAAACTACATAGGTTAGAAGATCCGTCCAAGTGGAAATAGATGGGCTAAGCAGACGCAGTGCCAGACGTAGAGCTGCAGTGAATGGGGAGAGGGAAGTCAAGCGAACAAACAAGTGTGGACCCAAAGCAGAAAACACAACCTGACGGGCACGAGGAGTTCTGTCAATATGGCTTGTGTTGCGATGCATACAGGCTGTTGTGTTAGTGGGACACTTTAGAAAAGTCACTTTAGACCAAGTATAGAGGGGTGATATGCAAAGGTGAAAAGGTGTAAAAAAAAAGTGCATTTTAACATGGAAATTCTGCTTAAAGCACTATTCGCACGGGACTAATTACATCTCTTGTGATTTGGAAATACCCTCCGTCTTCTGTGTTTTATGCAATATGAAGGAAATTCTGTTATTTACATGCATTACTCCTCTGTACTGATGTCAAGGGTGGGTTCACCACTTACAGATAATTGCTTAAAGACAGAAAAAATGTTCCTTACCACAGCTGTTGTGCTTGTCATCCATCCATCTTTTTGGATGTCGCTCCTCTGAAAGATTTACCTTCTCGCGTTTAGTGAACATCCTTGCCATATTGTGACAAGAGCCTCCTCGATTTCGTACCTAAAGCGCTTTAAAACTTTGATTTATCACTGATTTATCACCGTTGCGACCTCCATCATCCTCAACCACGAAAAGGGCTGAACAAATGTGTAGCAAAAAATGTCACACAACCCACAAAATTACAGAGATGTTGACTCACGTCAGGATTTCTATCACGACAGGAGCTCCGCATATGGTTAAATGCGGTTGGAAATATTCTATGGAATTTTAACATTACAAATTACACACATTTTCACAGGAATAAGACCCAATAATCTCTGCAATCACTACAAATTACCAGAGGTTCAGAGTTAATACCAGTCTACGCTGCAATCAAACAGCAACCATCCACATTAAGGCTCTATGAATCCATACATCGCTTAATAATTTCTCCTGATTTAGTGAGTCTAAGAGTATTTCAACATTTTCAAACAGTCCTCACCAAAGCAGTTAAATGGCAAATTCAGTTAGACTTTATGCAAGGAGGGTCCCTGTTGGATTTTGGTTTAAATGTCAAGCTCTCACGACAATCTGAAAACATGAGGAAGGGAAAATTGAGTTAAGAAGGAAAAAGGAAGCGAACAGAATCTGGCAAAACGGGAGCGGAAAGTTGAGAGGGCAGTGGCGGTGGCGGTGGCAGCAGTGGCAGACCCGCAAAGACGCAGTCCGGCAGGAGCACGGCACAAAAACACCCATCTCAACTTGTCAATTATTAATCTTGCGGGGTGCTTTAGCATTTATTCACGGCAGTTGCCTGTCTATCTCAGGGCAAATATAGACAAACCAAAGCTTGCAGCTGTGGGCAATTACCAGTTTTCATTTTCACGTCTTTTGGACTGTGGAGGAAACCGGAGCACCTGGACCTTGGATGGACAATGAGTAATTTCAGACAGTTTTGTGTACCTCATCACAAGATTTTCTTTCAGTGAGTGACCTTTCAGGAAACTGTGGGGTTTTTTGTTTAGTCCCCCCCCTACATGGAAGGCATTTGATTGAACAGATTTCTTGGAAGTTATCTCGCAATCAGCTCTCTCCTGTCTGATATTTTTAGCCACCGGCTATGTGGCTTGTAGGAAGACGATGTCAGTCTACAAGATATCAAACGGCTGCATGCCTTGAAGTTTTGTATGCCATGATGGTAATGTTATCCTGATTGTGACGATGCTTTGAATATCCTTGCTGTGGTCTATACTAGTTATGAGCATTAGTATTGCTGTTGTATAATGAAATGACTCCGTATTCTTGATTAAGGTTAAAAATTTAAGCGTGTTAAATATGTAATGAAATAATCGAGTTAAATTACACTGTGAAAGTCGGAGTATTGAAACAAACATGTTCATCAGCAATAGTCAGTTTACTGTGAGCGCAGACTTGTTAGGTAAATGCCTCTTCTACTTCACAAATTTTGTTTTTTCCAATTTTAGTGGATTAGGTGCAGTTCTTATCTTTGTACCTTTTTTTTTTTTTAGTAGAATACAAAGAAAATACCTCAAAGAAATCCATTCAAATGCGCACACTGAATAAGTTTAAACGGCAAGAATCTTTAAAGTTCTTATTTCCAGAAAAATAGATGAGCTCTTCTAGTTAGTATGGTATGTTTTTTTTTTGTTTTTCGTCAGTTTTTTCTCATTTCATCATCGTAGGGGCTGTGCAAAACGCTAAGGTGCTGGTAAATCTTATAATGGTATGAAAAAGCCTTTTGTAAACAGTCTTTAGCTCTGCACGGATGGCTGCCTAAGACAAAGTCCAAATCTGTCAGCATCTTCTGACAAATTTCATGCTCCACCATCAACTTAAATCACAGAATTAATGTTAGTTATGGACCGCTGAAGGAGGCTGATGTTTATCATTTCAACAGCAGCAGTAAACTGAAACAAGAAGAGCTGCTTTGTTGACATGTTGAACATTGTCCCAAGATCATACCTCCTTTCTACTTTTCCTAACCACTTTTCCTTGACTTTGGTGGAAACCTTCACTGTATTAAAGATGGGAAGGAGAATTTAGGAGGACTTAGGTTCCATGCCGAGAAAATCCAACTGCACTTAAGCTAGACAGATGTTACATGGGCAGTTGTGGTGGAACTGAAGATTGACTACAAAAAGAGGATGTGGGATACTTCGCGTGGTGTGTTCTTAATGCGATGACTAATGTAGAACACAGACATGGTACACAGTGGTAAACATTTCACTTCCTTATCAAAGTCAGAACAGAATTAGACCTGAATAAAGGCCAAAACTGCACTAACAGTCAGTTCTAATTACCTTCCCGTCCACTCCAATTCCTTGGTATGGATCAAAAATACCAAATCTAAGCAAAGTAAACACAAACCTACAAATTGCCTCACAGATTTGCTCACTTACATGTGGTCATTATTCAGTTTGTGTGGTAAATTAAACAGCACCTTCCACTTAAAATTTACAAGTAGGCTTTCTTAAGCTCGTTTTAGTTGTGTTTCTTCCAGTTGAAGTTCACAGTTCATCATTTACACTTCAGTTTTATTAAGGCATCTGTGACTGAAGTAGCTGAAAATTAATCAATAACAATACTATATAGGCTGCGAAAGACTTAACTCATCCAGTGTGTTCTACACTAAAGGAAACACTGAAGCTCCTTTCCTTAGCATTTAGAGAATGTGCTCAGATTCATACTCCCCTGAGAAAAACGGACTATTTGGATGCACCTGCAGACTCACTTTTGAAGTCATGTCTGGTTTCTAGTCTAGTATATATGATGAGTACTTTCGGCTTTTTCCCTTCCGGGGTTGTGACAGCGAATCCAATTCGCATATTTGATTTTTGCTAGGAGTTTTTTTTTGTTTTTTGTTTTTTTACGTTGGATGCCCTTCCTGACACAACCTTTGTATTTATCTGAGCTCGGGACTGGCACAAGGAGACACACACCCCCTTGCGGCTACAGTAGGCAGTAGGACCCACACTGGACACTCATCCCAATTTGCTTAGTTAAAAATTAAATCATTCATTTATGCATCAGTGTTTTATCAGTGCGCTGTATAATCTATTATTCATGGAAACATCCGACTGTAGAATGTTGATGGGTATGAGTTCATTCTGTCAGAGTAAGGTACTCAATATTGGATCAAATCAACTCTATCAAATAACCTCTAAGCTAATCCTGTAACAGCCTGACTTGGCATTAAGTGCCTGTATGCCTCTCCCTTTTCTCTCCTCTTGGCAGAGCAAGATTTGAAGGATAAATAAATATGTCACTTGTTGCTGTTCATGTGTCTTTGCAGTGGAGGGATTTAAGGTCACAGAGCAAAGGATCCTGGGTTTGAAGACAGAATAGAGCTAATGTAGCAGAGAGCGATGGTCCAGCGGGCGCCGGGTGTTACAGCTGTTTATGGAGCTCCTCCTCTGTATTAGTCAGGACTCTGGGCCCTTGGGGAGCACTTTTCATCTCCTCTTCTGTCTTTTTGTCTACAGCTACCATCTTTCTTTCAATTCCTGTTTCTCTGTCATCTACTTTTCCGACCGTACTTCTTTGTTTATAGCTTTTTTGGTGTTCCTCTTCTGTTTACATTTCATTACATTCCTCATTTTTTGGTTTCTTATTACTCTGCTAGCATCTCTGCCTGATCTTCCACACCTATTATCAATGTATTTTGTCTCTGCCACCCATTGCTTCATCATTAAAGGTCTGAAAGTCAGGACGCACCATGAATTGTCAGTGGGAATGTGGAGGTGTTTTTGCCCCAAGCCAGAATATAATGGGAGTTAACCACTAAACATAAATCCTGTCGCAGAAGATAAGTGAGGTTGAGATTGCTCAGGGTTGGGGTGCGCTGCATATTACATTGGAAACTAAACTTATAGCACGGGAGACCGTCAAACCCGCAATTGTCGTCAATCTAGACTTTTATTGGGAGATTGCAATAGAGGAGCAAGGCAATTTTTCTCACTGTCTTCTTTTATCCTCAAACCACTGGCCTCGACCTCAGACGCAATCCTTCCCTGTCTGTTCTCACTGCCTTGCCATTTCTGATCTCTCCCTTTACTTTTATGCCAGACCTATCAGTCGGGGGCAGTTACAGGCCTTTTCAGTTTCCATTTTGATCTCGGAGTGCTTTTCTTCTAACTGCAGACCATAAACATTTAACCTCAAATGTTAGATGGTAGCCAATTAGTATGGTTATTATAGTTAGCCAAAACCAAATACAGTGCAAATAATTGAAATTTAAAAAAAAAATTTTTCAAACTTCTATTTAACTAAGTAAAATGACAAGGAACAGTGCAAACCAAACTGGAGCAAAAGAGAATAGCAGAGAAAATCAGCTTTTGTTTTTGGTTTTTGCCATAATGTCTGTGATTCATTGTGTAGGAGAATTATATAACCAACCATAAACAGTAGTCACGGAAAACATATTAGATGTCACGCTTTGTCACTGTTTCTCAACTTTTTCTCTTTGTCAAGGCTTCTCATAATACCTAAGGAATTTTTATTTATCCAGGAGGACACACTGAGATACGCGATCTATTCTTCAATGGATTCTAGGTCAAAATGGCACCACCAAAAATTTCCACTTAGAAAAAAGAAAAGACTGGTTTACTTAACACCAAATAAGACCGGAGGTCGAACTAGTTAATTCCTCAAAAGAAAAGTACAATTTGTGCTTGTACATTTACAGATAAATGGAAACGGACACATATGAACATTTCACAACCGTAATAACTTGTTGTTGAGACTTCTTTTCACCACTATTTATGTATTTCTCACCAGATATAGTGGGTCGCTGCCAAATTACATAGAAACGTAATCACAATGTGAGCCTGACCAGTTCCAAGTCGTTTTTCAAAGGTCTGATTGTAATCTGAGCAAAATCCATATTCAGTGGATCCAGGCGTATCATATTATGTGTCACCACATATTCAGATGATAAAATCACGCAATTTAGCACAGTAGCTGTTCTCTCTCCGTGTCCTCTTTATCCCGCTTCCTTTCATGCTCACTCTCTGTCCACTGATTTTCTTCTATTATCTTTTCCTTTCTGTTCTTCCATCCCCTTGTGTATTCAGTCACTCATTAGACCACTTTAAAGTGACTGAATGAGGGTTGGCACCCTCTGTATGGGGTCACAACAGGCCCTTCCACCCTTTCTCACTCCCCCCACCTTCCTTGCTTGTCCTTGGCACCCGGGGCCGTGAAAGGTCAGACGTCATTGGGACTGATTACGGGGAACAGTAACTGGAACAGGCAGGGAGTGTGTGTATTGGTGTGTGTCCATGTGCATGAATCTCAGCAGCATCTACAGCTCAAGGTAGATATGCAAGTCAGAAACTGGACACTGTATTTTATGTTTCTCACATGCAATAGCTTTCCGTTTTTATGTAGCCATCTTCCTGGTGTTCACAGTCTCTACACAAGTCAGTGATCAGTTTTAAGTGATGCCAAGTTTTCCATTTTTTTCTCAATGATCTCATCACAAATCTTCCATGCGCATACACATTAAACCCATTCTGACACTAATATTCTCTGCACTCTAAGGCATGATACATGCAACCGCTGGAGTGGCATTGACTCTTGCTCTTTTCCCCGACTCTCTTGAGCACACACACACACAGACACACACACACACACACACACACACACAGCGTTGCAGAGCCAGTTCATCACCCTTACTGACACGGTGAATTTACAATGCCGTCCTTGACCATGTCTGAGCCCCAAGATCCACCTTCACTCGTCAGGAGACAGATTGGGTTGGCAGGTGGGGCCCCCTTCCAAGTCCGCAGTTTTATTTGAACATAAAAAGTAATAACACAGAAGAATGATTGGTGCTTTTTTACTGCTAATCATATGTCCCTCCATCCCAATTAAAAACTTGTTTGCATAAACCAGCGGCACAAACATGCCGCACCCTTCAACCCCGCTGGGCTTGTGAGGGAGGTGTGTG
>JAPTHA010000017.1:3481057-3511343 GCA_029814585.1 Gymnapogon annona | reverse complement strand
TATATGTGCTGCTCTAACCTGAAATTTCCCTGTAGGGGACTAATAAAGGTAACTAATCTAATCTAATGGAAGTCGAAGGAGGCGTAATCAGAGGCAGGACTTCGGACGAACTTTGACTTAAACTTAGTCATATTATACATGATGAGAAGTATATTATCTACATCTCTTGTGCAGAATTTTGGTCATTTAAAACACCTAATTACTTTTTGTTTTCTTTACTTAATCCTGTTAGCTTCTTGTTGTTTCCAACACGGGACTGTATCTAGTAAATGTTTTTTTTTTTCCTGAAATAGACATGTTTCCATATTCCATTATAGGCACAAAGTTCAAAGCTAAAATTCAGATGAATAGTCTATAAGATTTAATGGCATGGGTGTCCAGTAGGTTGTGTCAGGAAGGGCATCCGATGTAAAAACTCCTGCCAAATCAAATATGGGAATTGGATTCGCTGTGGTGACCCCAGAAGGGAAAAAGCTGAAAGAACTCCCCCCAGTCTATAAGATTTAATGAATGAAGATTTAATGAATTTCCTTTCTGAAAGAAATCTAACAACAATGCAGAACAGTGTTAGTCTTTTTTTTTCCTACTTGGGCAAGTCCATGCAACACATGATTCTGGAGAGATGTATTGGTAAAATAAATCATTTGTTTTGTCAGTTTTCTCATGACTAAATCAGGAGGTCTGATGAGGATAAGAAATGGAATTTAAGCCTACTTTTCTAATCAATGTACAGCTTAAAAAAAGTTCCAACACAGCAATGCATCATTTCAAAGTTTTGGGGAAGTCCTGCAATTTAGAACAGCCCCTAGCCCTCTGCTTCTGTAATTAGTATAATTTTATAAATGCGGGAATGTAGAAATGAAATTATTGTTTCTTTGGTTTTTAAGGAAATCTAATCAGCCTCTGATTAAGTCAGCTTCTTGTGTCGGCTGCATAGTTCAACAAATGCTGCTGTAACGTTTCATCAAAAGCTGATCACTGGTAGGAGACACCATGTGTGAAAGACAGATGGACAGACTGTCACACACCTCACCAGATTTTATTGTTATTTTGGCAGATAATAGCACATTGTATGAGCCCATTAACCGCGCAGTACCATTCACACTTTGAGGCTATGTGTAATAGAGAGACAGATGGTTCTGCTCTTATCTCCGCATGCTGACAGTGTTTCTCTTTACACATAAACATTGTGTCCGTGAATGGGTGTGTACATCTATAACTGTGCAAGTGCAGGGAATGCAGTAGTGTGTCCGGGGTGTACCATAGTCTTTAGATGTTGCCATCACTGGCTTTCTGTGATATTCCGATTCACTTTGATGCAGGGCCCCCATCAGTGTACATAAACATAAAAAAAACACACGCACTCGTTGCTTCAGACAGCTGGTCCCTGATTAAATCCCTTGCTTTTGTAATTATTCAAAATTGGCTCAGAAACAAAGGTGGAATTCATGCCATAAAAAACAAGTACAGCTTTCAGTCAACCAGTGTCCAGATGGGTCCCCGATACACTGCGCGCTTGTTGGTGGTTATTGAGTTCTGTGGTTGATCTGGGACTGGGACCTCCACAGTTGTTTACTGGGGCTGTGCTACAGTGCCTCCTGTAGTCCCTTCAAGCTTCAGCTAAGTATCGAGCACAGCAAGCCTAAAACAGTCAACTGCTTTGCTGAGGTTAAGCCTTATGAGCTATCGACAGACGCATGAGTGGCTTTTTTTCCTTCAGTTTTGTGCCTTCATTCATTGCCTGTGCATTTATGCATGTGTGTGTGTGTGTGTGTGTGTGTGTGTGTGTGTGTGTGTGTGTGTGTGTGTGTGTGTGTGAGAAGAGAGATAGACCTGTCAGCATTTCTAATTACCGGTATTAGTTCCAATATTTAGCGTGGTTATGATCAGTGGTGTTTGCTGAAAAAATAAAAATAAAAAAAATCTGCTGCTTCTCCTGTGATGAAGCCACCTCTCTTCTATAAAGGCTGCCATAGAGCTTCAGCTTAAACACATTTAATGAGTTTTGTATTTTATGAAGGGAGTAGTCAGAACTTTTACGTAAACATCTATTTGACTGCAAATTTAGAAAAAAGATCTATGGTCTGGCTCTATTATCCCTGTGGAGAAATTCAGTCTCTACATTCTACCCTCTTAATACATGTTACCTAGCATTACCAATTAGAATGAGCACAAAGCCTATAGGAGCAGTGAGCTGCCTTTGAAGGTGCTCAGGGACCAACTCCAGATCTTCATCAGCACCTTGGTCAAGGTCACTGGTGAGGGAATTCATTCATTCATTCTCCAAACTGCTTAGTCCTGAAGAGGTCCAACTCTGGTGAAAAGAACAGGAAAATTAATCTCAGAAAAACTCCAATCTGGTAGAGGATCAAACCCAAAAGCTGTGAGACGGGACCACAATGTCAGCATGCCCCACGGTATTCCATCACACCACCCAACTGCTCCAGATGACTAATAAGTGGTATCATTATTGGCCACGAACAAAACCATATCAGTCAATCCCTAGCGTGTAGTGGTCACGTAGAGAAATCAATAGAGAACACCGTACAAACACCTCATCCCGTTGGAGTTCTTATCATCATGTTATGAACTACATGCAAAGAGCTGCCAATCTTTTCTGTCACAGCCCCTCCCTCCACAGTTCTCTGTCCTGGTCCTCGTTTCATTCCTCCTTCATCTCTCTCCTCCTCCTCCTCTTCCTCCGCCTCACTCCACTACCAAACTGCTGACAGAGGCATGGCACCGAGCCAGACTCCAGCCGGCAGGTTGTCACAGTCTGACTGACTATGTAACAACTCACTAGCTGACTGAGAGAATAGCTTAAATGCATGCTTAACCTAATTCACCAACCTAGTCATTCTGCAGGTTTGGACCGAGAACATGTATCTGCCCATGTTGAACAAGAGACAGAACAAGTTCTTCCAAGCATCCCGCTGACATTAAATAATAAAAATGCCCACATGGTTTCATCCAAAGCACCTAACCTTACCATTAGTGCATTCATTTTTTATGAGTGGCCTCAGAGAGAATCAAACCCATTAAACTGACATTATTGTGGCTGAATTGCACCTTAGTGTCGAGTTGTTAGGCAGTGGAAACCTACACTATAAAGACCAGAGATTTATGGTTTAGTGTGGGATTTAACTTGCAGCACATCATTAGATGGATGTTCTGTCATATTGAACAGTGTTTTGCATTCACTTTATATCAGAACGGATCGTGTTTACACTGTCTCATTTGCTTTATGATAAAGAGTGATAGCGGTGTTGAAGTTGTTTATAGGGGAATATTGATTTGGTTGGTCAGATATTGCAAAGTTGCATTGTATTAGTGAAAAGCTGATGAATAGGCAAACAGCTCAGTGGATTATGCACACATTACTGTTCACGTTTTATGTATTTTTGCTGAAGTATACATAATTTTTCAAATTGAATTGTCCTGTGGAATTAATAAATCTATCAGTCAACACTTAGATTCAAATTAGTATCACCTGGCTGGCCTACAGATTCAGTCCAGTGATCCGGATGTTCAGGCTGTTCCTGAGTGATTTGACTGACAGGCAGCGTGCCAGCCCACCAATCACCCAGCAGCATTAATGAGAGGTGAGCACCGGGTCGAGTTGCGCAGTCTGTCTGGCTCCGCCCTCTCTGCAGCTGTCAGTCACCTCGGGCATGAAGCCATGGCTCCTGTGGAGACAATGACACACGCCAGCCTGATGGTGTGACATCGGAGGGAGCAAGGGGTGAGACTGACAGCTGGGCTGAGCGATGAGGACCTGATCGATCCCCCAGGCATGCCAACAGAGGCATGGAGGATGGGAGGGAGTGATGCAGAAGAGGAGAGCATGATGGATGGTGTGAGGACTGCGCTAAGTAAAGAGCAGCAACGAGGAAATGGGAAATGAGGACTGAGGAGATGAGAAGGGTTGCAGAGACCAGTCATTGCACTTATCTAATTTATGTTATTGCGGCCTGCCTCACTGCCAACAAGACGAGACATTTGGCACTGAACTGTAGTTATGACAAAAACTTTAGAAGGCAGCGTGACACAGTTTTCTTAAATCAATTAAGTGCTACCCTATGAATCCCACCTACATCTTGCTCTGTGTGACCCAAATGTAAAACCATTAGATAGAAAGGCAGCATGAAGGCAGTGTTCCTGCGCTCCAGTGGAATTAGCTTTTAATGGTGTAAGTCATTGACCCTCAGACCCTAATTACTCCCCCTCTGTGTGACCTTGTGATTACATTTGCATCATGCACGTGCTACATTCTGCATGTGCCTGCCTACTTTGGTTACACATCTTCAACAAAGAAACAAAAATGTAAAGCATTATGTAACTGTTGTGCAGTTTTGTGTGACGAGTCCAAAGTCCACCTGTGTTTCAGGCCCATAATAGTCCTGTAAAGGTTGTAGCCTATTCAACAGATGCTGCTGCTGCTACTTTCAGAACTGAACTCCCATCGACCCGGCCGTCGCTCAGGCCCACCAACGGAAGGTCGACTACCACACAGTGGCCCCATTGTCGCAGCTATCTGTGCTGTGGACATCTCTGTCAAGTAGGGCCCGGAGCGGAGCACTACTGGTTTGTTGTGGTTGTACAGGCCTTGAAGCATGCAGGGAAAGAATCCACCATACATAATCAGTTTACTTTGCAATTATACTGTTGAAGTCAGTGGAGATAACACGGGTATCGCCACGGAAGGAGACGTAGTGGGGACAAGATTAACTGATTTTGTACACTGTAGAAATATTCACATAAGCAGTTGTACATTTACAATTTAACATGGACAGACAATAAACTCTATGTAGCAACAGAGTTTCCAATGTCATTATTTACCTTATCTTTTACCAGTCAAAAATAACACCAAGAGTCCTCGCAGTGGTTTTGGGGCTCCAGGGAAACACTGTCCATGGTGACTACAATCAAGTCAGTTTTGTCTTAAGTCATGAGCACTTGAAAGCACTACCTAGTTTTCATGGCAGTGGTGAACTTTTCCACCTCTTAATGGTGTTTACACGCCTTTTCCACCACTGCATTCTTCCACTTTATTACCTTGACTTATTGGAGTCAAGTGGTTTGATGCAACACTCGTTCCCAGACAGAAAGCTTTAACAGCGGAGTCATGCACACCAATACATTTCTTTTCACACACACACACATACACACACACACACACACACACAGACACAAGTTCTCTAAATCAAAGTAATTAGAAATGCTTTGGCTCAATTAAAAACCAATAGTAAATGTAGGAAAAAATAATAAGGCAGGGACACTCCATATTTTCATTGCTTTAATTGCATGCAATATATTATTTGGCAAACTTGTACATTCTGGATAAAATAAATAAATTACAAAGCTGTGAGGTGATTTCGAACTGTGTTTCAAGCGGTGTGTAATTTAGACATATGTAAGACTTTACTACCTTTAGAAGGCTTTTGGCTTTTGTGGAAGTCAAAACAAATAGTCACAAATTGGAGTCCACAATTTGATCATGTTATTTTTCTTCAGATTGCTTATACAGAGCCAACATGCAATGAAAATTATTCATGAGAGCGCACATCCTTAAATGCCTTTATCTCTGTTCTGCATCAGATATCCTTACTCTGAAGATTCTTCACCTGATAATACAGTGCACTGGCAGCGTCGCATTTCAAATGAGCTAGTAATATGTTACCTTCATCACCATTCATCAGGCGTATCACCACCTCACGTTGTGCTATGTTGATTACAGTGGATTACTACAAAATAATCAACAGCCTACCAAAGTGGTTTTGACCCTGAGATGTCCATGCAATGAGTTGTGTTTGTTAACGAGAAACACAGGTTTGGCAACATATTATTTTAGCTCTAAATCAAAGTGTAAAGCCCAATTGCATTCATGCACTCCCCTTTCATCTGCACTTCCAAGAACACTTTACATTTCTATCCATATGTATGGTTTTGCAGGTCAGCACATAGGTTTTCTTTTGAAGTCAACCAGAGTGCATTAAATTTTACCATGGAAATATGTATGCGGTGCAGTGCCACTCGGTCCCCCACCGTTCAAGCTGCTCCGCCCCGCCCTGATCACCCTGTGAACTCCATGGTTACAGGGTGCTGGGGCGGGAGCCAATGGAGCGACAGCTGGGGCAGCATTTCAGAGGAAGCTGGAACCTCACCTGCTTTCCGGCTCAGTGCTCAATGCCTGTGGGGCTCATCACCCCCTGCTTTCATAGCTCGTCTTTCACTACATAGTGTTCCTCTCCACCTTCAGTCCCACCTCCCCCAAGTTAGGCTTTTCCTCATCTGTTACCTCTCCTGTATCATTTGATTACGATGCTGTTGAATCCAGCTGCCTTGTTTGGTCTCTGCTCTGGGAACTCTGGAGATAGCATCAGGGATCATTTTGTGTATTTGTGTACGGCACTTGCTTCCTTCCTGTGTGTGTCTGTGGGTTTTTGAACCACTTAGGGCATGGATATGTTTTATATTTGCATGTCTCTGTTGAGGCTACTTGCGTGTTGCCTGTAATAGAAACGGTGTCTCAGTTGTTCAGGTTTCTTCTTCATGTTAACTAAGCTCTGTATCATGTATGTACTCATCAGCCAGCCACTGATCTGGCCTAGATCATCTGCCTTGTTCAAGAAGGTTTCAAGTGTCCTGACATCCACATTTAGAAGCACTTTAACCCCGTGGGAAATGATGTCACTGAGGAAAAAGGTCCTACTTCCTGTACAATTGTGTAATAGCAGGTTAGGGTGTGACCTTTGTGAGGTCTTGAATGTTGTTTGAGTAAACATAACTGTGACGACTAGAGACCGTTCTCACAGTTAAGGACTGAGCTGATTCCTAGGAAAGGAAATGCACCTGGGTTTGGATTTCAAAAGATCTGTGTCATGTAGCTAATTCGGGCATGCCACCGATTTTGCAGTGAAAAATCGGTGGCGGGGAATTTTTAAGACTCGCATCTAATCATCTGTAAAGCCACAGTAATGTGCATGTTTATCCTGGTCCATCTTAGTTACATAATGTGGTGACACTACACCCTTCCTTTCTCTCCTTAGTTCTTTCTGTATGTTTGAAGTGCAGAAGTCTGCTAGTGCTCAGTGAAGTGGGAGGCCCGAGCTTGTCTAGGAGGTCTGAAGCTCGAACAGTGTGTGTGTGTGTGTGGGGGAGGGGGGGGATTCTGGGGGGGGCAGCTGGCTGTTGCAACTTTAAAAGTCTCATCTTTATGCCTGGCAGCGACTGATGTTCCTCACTCAGGGAGCAAATTGAGTTTGCATGCCTTGATGACTCATTAACATGGCCTTTGCAGCACTTCACCAATGCCCCTGTGCATTCGAACATATTCCATTTTTAATAGTTTTATGTAGAGGAATTGATTTGGTGTAATGTCATCGACTGTTCATTTTTTTTTTCCTCCTTGCTTGATTTGATCTTTGTGTTCTGAGCATGTCGGAGCACTCATTTTTGATTCTACTGCACAACTGCAGCAGTTATTTATGTCCCAGAGACAGATGGGAAATTCCGATTTAAGTTACTGTGTTTATAGTATCAAAGTAATTCACAATACACACCATCTGAACACAGATTTTTTTTTTACATGTTAATTTAAACAGGCTTATTTTATTCATGTAAAGTACCTGAAATGAACTGGAAAAAGCACGGGCATCATTTCAGCTGTAATGAGCAATTTGGGTTTGCAAGATTCCTAGCTGTAAATTTTCAAAGCCTCCAGCACATGATGCTTTAGCACGCAGTAACTGTCACGCTGGCTATACTTAATCAGAAAAAAGCCGTAACAGGATCGCAGTGAGCCTCAAGATCAGTTGTGGTTAGTTTACTGAAGTAATTCAACAAATTATTAGAATGAAGTTGCTCATATGTTGCGCGACAATAGACTATTTCAACTATATTTCAAAAAACACAAGCAGCATATGGTATGGGTCATCGGTTAAGATTTGCACGGCAGATGTCATTAAATGTCTGACACAGTAACACATACTTGTGACCTGTATATGTTTAATCCGACTTTGTTTCAACTGGGTCAGAATGGTCCAATGTCAGGTGAAACAGGATTTTAGCTACGAACATTAACTGCCGTTTGTAATTCAAAACTACACATTATTTTACAATCAAGCTCCAACTGTGTCTCACACATTTCCCAGACCCACTTTCACTACATGTATAAACTGGTAGCATGTAGTGATGTTTGAATGCACTATTCATAAATACATTGCCGGTGTATCTGATTTACTACTCAAGTATATAATATAAGTAAACTAGGACAGGGTGACAGTGGTATCCAGCTGTGAGACCAGTAAGATGCACCAAAGACTAACTGCTGAATGTTTGCGATGCTGATAAGTTCTCGCTGCTTCTCTAAACTCCTGAATTTGATTAACGACTATTAAAAATCTGTTGTTGACATAGAAAGGAATACGTGTCTATGTCATGTAGCTACAGAAGTAGGATTCTGCAGCTGTGTGGCCTATTTCTCAAATAAATATTTATTCAGACAAGTTCAAGTACATACTCCAAAAGGAATTTGACATTTCGGCGACTGCCAGTGTGTTTTTCCAGCTTTTAAAATTATGGGCAAGGACCAGTCACAGCTAAGCTTGAGTGTTTTTTTACAGTTCAGTGTAGGTGGGTTTGTTGATTTGTAGCTAAAGAAAACTGTCAGTCAACTTAATACTATTATTTTTTTTTTCCAAAAGCCTTTTAGAATTTCTACCCATTTTTTTTCTCTGTTGTTTATCATTTATTGTGTCTTTTTGCTGTTACTCAAACTAAAGGAGTGCTGTGGAGATGTCATATGAGGTTTTTGGAATCTCTGAGCAGCATTGCTGTTTCTTGACTTAATCGATTAGTAATTCAATAATGAACATTATGTAATGAACATTATGTGACCTTGACTACAAAGACATTATGTTCATATATCCTCAGAGGGGTTTGTTTTTGTTATGATAATGCCATTTCAGCTGACTCTTTCTGCACCATATCTGCTATCGACTATGCACGTTCCTGTGCCCACCCATCACATCCTCTTCTTGTGTCTTTTCCACTCAGGATACCAGAGGGTCATTCAGAGGCGGGGTCCCTGGCCGCAGGGAGACTGCGCTCCTTAGAAGATCAGCTAACCAGAGCCAAACAGAAGATCCACAGCTTCCAGAAACTCACTGGAGATGGTAAGCAGGGCAGGTTATGGGGAAGGATTTAGTACAGAGCTTGCAAATATGAAAGGATTGATTTGTGCAGGTGTGTGAGGATCGACTATATATGGTAGAGAACCAAGCCAGAGGCTCTTGTGAGCTTTGCCTGTAGTCAGAACAGCAGTGGAGCCCAACATTAAGCCTGCTCCAGCTCAGCTGTGATGATGGCAGAGCTTCGCCGTTGGATGGGCAGGGTCATGTGTGTATTTACCACTCTAAGCAGTGGTCAGAGGGGCAAAAAAGCTGTCAGGTGAATGGGGAAATGTGTGAATGAAGTGGAAGCGGTGTGAAGGCCCCAGTGGCAGAATGGGAGTAAGAGAGTGGAGAAAAAGAGACAGACAGTGAAAAAATAAAGGACATGTAAGCGTGGAGGGCAGCACAGGGTCAGCTTTTCCATCTTGCCGCAGGGAAAGAAAAAGCTAAAAATACCCTGCAGCTTTTTCCACCAAGGGAGAGGGTGAGGGGAGAAGTGTGTGAGAGATAGAAAGGTACAAAAAAAAATACTCTTACCCCCTCCACTACCTCCTCTATCCTGCTTGAGGCTGCCCTTTCCTTACCTAGTTTTTTCTTTTTTTCTTTTTAACCCATCCTCTCCACCAGAAACCAGAGCAGGCAGTGGTGCTATCCATGTGGGTTACTCCACAATTGTTTGACTGGGGTGGGGTATAGTGTTCTTCCTGTTGTTAGAATTGTGTGAAAAAAGCACATGAAAAAATCTATGAGGCACTGATCAAGTCTCTCTTAATGAGGTCAAAGCAACACCCAGGGACACTGAATGAATGTGTAAAATTTTAATGGTTATTTTGCAAAACCTCCACTCTTGTGTTTCTCGCTTCTGGAATTCCTTTTGACCTTTTTCTTTCACGATCCTCCTGGCTGTGTTCCCAAGAAAGCTGTTTTGAAGCTAACGTCATTGATTCGTTGTTATAAACCATACCTTCGTTTCACAACAGTATCAGCTGAGTGTCTTTGTTATGCTTTTGTTGTGAGTTATGTTCTCTTGACTTTCCCTGCAGGCCCAGGGCCCACTCAGGAGGAGCTACGGAGGAGGGTGGAAAATGGCGTCAAGGAGTTCTGGTACTTTGTCCGCAGCGAGGTGAAGAAATTGGCCAATGTCGAAGCAAGTGAGAGGCAGAAGTACGCTGACTTGCTTCTGCAAGACCTGGGACACCAAGAGAGGTGGGTATATGCTATGGTGACGTTACTCCAGAAATGTCACAACTTTCCTCGGGGTTTTAAAGGAAATCATTAAATCCATGCCACGGCTGACAGGAAAGATTATTGTGTGCAGCGACGGCTGAGTGAGCAGTGACACCTAAAAAAAATTTTTTCAAGGAGAGTCCCCTTGTCGGCTTAAATTTTCCTCCTCAGTTTCATAACACGTAGAATTGCAGATAGTGGGGTGCTAAATGGTGCCATAGTTTGACACCATAACTATGATACTTTTTTTGAAAATGTTCATCATGAAAGCATACTAAGTAAGACTATATATACACCTTTAAAGCAGCAATTCCATTGTGCAGGATACTTAAGTAATTCATAAGCTGGAAAAGAGATTCAGAATTTACAGCAAAGTAAACTTAGAAGCAATGATAAAACTAGTCACCATAAATGTCAATTAATTGGCTACGTCTGTTGCATAATAGACGTTGTTTCCAAGATGGCCCTCTGTACCTTAAGAAGCTGAAATCTTGACTTGTTCTTTTAGTGTTAATTAGTAGGTGTTACACTCACCTCATCACAAGTTTAGGTGCAAGAGTTTGTGTTTCTTCCTTTTTCACACTCTTGCTGTGGCAGAATGCAAGCACTTACAGTCACTTACGTACAGTAGTGTATAAGTGTGACATTTGTGCTCACAACATGAATAATGCACAGCTCTTTCATCCATACTTTTTACAAGGGGAACAGTTTGACTCAAGATACTAGACTCATATTTCTCATTAAATTTAAGTAAATTAACCTCTGCATTTTTATCTTATACATGCATTTGTACTAAAATAGTCAGCACATGAGTCAAAATATTGCCACGGACCTAACTCTGCCCACCCACCACCACCACCACCCTAATGTTTATTGAGTCATAAGAATATTGCTTGCTGATACAGTCATGCTACGCATCATTACAAGACTTACTTACATTTTTGCAAATCAAAAAACATGTGTCAAGGATTATTCATGTTCCTTTAGTTCAGGGGTATTAAATTATGATTTAAGGAGGCCCAGATAGAGAAAATGTCCTAGTGTACTAAATCTGCACTGTGTGAAGTCAACCACTCAGATCAAATGAAGAAGGCTGTAATTCAATGTCATTTCAACAATATTTATTTTTAGTTCAAATCTGGACTCCAGAGGATTAGATATTAATGAAGCTACTGGTTTTTGTATGAAAAAGAGGACAAATCCCAGTTACACAATATCAGTATCTTAAGTCTTTGTCTGTTTTTTTGGCTCATGTGTGCTGTGTTCACAAGAGCCTTCCTATTGTTTACCAAGTGTTTAAACTAACACATTAGCCTGAGGCCACAGTAACAGTAGTAGCGAAGACACAAGGGCAAAGGTCAAACACACACGCCTCTGTTATCTGGCTGGCATGCTTTCAGACACAGCTGAATGTAGAAAAGTCCTGGTATCACTTAGCTGAGTGGTTCATTGTAATCCTGCTGAAGTGGCTTACTGGGCCCATTGTCTTAGTCATTGCTGCCTAAGCAGCTTTTCCAAGTCTGATTCCTCACCCCACGCACACTGACAGGCATGTACACACACACTCCCCCACCGATGCCAGACTGTTGGACTTTCACTTTCTTTCTAAGCCGCTCAGATTTTTTTTTTGTATGTGCTGCAATGCAAAGACTGGAAGAGCCAGTGCAGACGGGGGCAGAGGTGGAAAGAGCAATGAAATATTTGACACGAATAAACCCACGGTTTCTCATTGAAATTCAGCCCATGAAAAGGGGTAAGTGTCCTTGTCGCCAAAATTTCTCAAGAAAAGGTAAAAGTAAGGACATTAAAGTATGCAGCTGTTATCCAGAAATCACCACTACATTATGAGGAGCTTTCAGTTTCACAGGGTTTTACGGGCAGAGGAAATGACTGGTTCACTGAGGTGTGGAACAGAAGTTTTCAAAGTCCAAAGTCCTGCAGAGTGAACATGAACGCTGGAACACAATGTATATCAAGTTTCAAGGTTCCTGTGGGACCTTAAAAGGTCTTAAACGTCTACAAATGTGCATTCAAAGCCTTAAAAAGCCTTTAAAAGGTACTATATTTGATAAAGTAGGTCTTGTGTTATTGCTATCAACCTTTGGCTGTATTGTGTTAAAAGTTCCAAGCTGCAAAGAAAGCAACGTTAGTCGACTCACTATTGAATCAATATTGAAATTGTCACAATTGTCACAAACTTTGCAGCCCCCAATGAGAAATGACTCGAGATAATGGAAATGATGATATTGGAATAAACCAATACATTATCCTACATTGTAGGGCTCACCAGTTTTTGACTGAAATGAGCATTCGGTTCTGTTCTGAGTAGTTATTAAAAGGTCTTCAAGAGTCTTAAATTTAACTTGAAGAACCCTGTAGTAACCCTGCCTTCTATAATCTTAACGAAATATGCTTTGTTGTAATACGCATTATCTGAATTTAAGAAACACTTGATTAGAGACTACACATGCTAGGGAAAAGTGAAAATATCCAGGATTCTGGAAGTGAGAAATAACTGGAGCAACATTAATGCAACAAACTTTATCAAGGCAAGTAATTAAGCACAAACTGGGATAACAGTTTTTGTTTTCTGCTCATTATGTCTCTAAATTGCGTAAAGACATCTTAAAACCAGATGTAAAAAGGATAAATGTATTAATAATCTTACACAATCTGCTCTTTCATCTTGGTATATCATACTCAAAACTGGAAAACTAGATATTGGAGGGAAGAAAAGTCAAGACATCAGTTCGCTAGTGTTGGATTAGATGAGTGTTTGTGCCCTGTGGCCTTCTACGTCTTGTCAAGCCCCATAATGTCCATTCTGTGATAGTAACAGGAAACCTTTAACTTTTTAGTGTTGAGAGTCGGTCCAATCCCAAGACTCTAGGCTTCACGTATGTGTAGGACCACACACCTCCCCAGGTGCACACAGAAGCATACCCCCAGCATATACGCAGGATGCCATGGTTATGTGGTGTTCCTCTCCTGTCTCAGACCCAAATCCCCCGGGGCTTGTCTGCTGATTTTTCCATGTCAAATTTGCAACCAGCAAGGTTTGCTTTTCTTTTCCACAGAGGGTCAGTGATCGTTCCCCTGTGCACTCCTGGAAACGAGTTTGACATCCGTTCACACAGCTTCAAATTGGGACAATGAGTAATGATACTACTAGCGCAGAGAAAGGCAGCATTCACCATGCAGCGCAGTTGAAATGAGACATGGAACGTTCATCTGCTCTGTGTGTTTCTTGTATGCACTGCTGAATATATGCATAAGAACTCTCAGTCACACAGGATGTGACTGATTTGGGTCAAAGAAGTGAGTAATAAATTAGGCTTGTGTGTGTGTATGTATATGTGTGAGTGATGTGTTTGCTTCTGCCCTTAGCTGCAAACATCAGAGCTCTTGGGCATGTTTTGAAAGTAGATGGTGATGATATTTGGCAGTGTCTGACATGGACACAGATTCACAGTCAGAGGCTTGCAGATGGCAAATTTAATCCACGGAATTCTTAAAAAAAAAAAAAAAAAAAATGGAAATAAGTAGTTGGAGTTAGACTTTATAGCAACATTTTCTCGTTCCATAAATTGTATTTCGCCGTGTCAGTGTTTACTAATGCTAACGTATGCTTCCTGCAGTCAAATTAGTTTCATCATGTGGGTAAGGGCTGAGAGTCATGCACTCAGATCTTCATCACTCAAGTCTTGGATTGTGGAAAATTAGCAGGTTAATGAAACTTCCCCGAGAGGAATTAAACCATGTATGTCGTTGTAGCATCCAGCCCTTCATTTGTATACTTTATTTATTTATCTTTGCAGCATTAGAGTTGGTGAATATGTATACAAGTTCCTTCCATTCTATGTATATGACCACAATCCTTCTGCTAGTCTCTACCTTCTCTGCTCTAGCACACCTATGCCTGCGAATGTCGCGATTAAAACAAAAACAAAAAAAATAGAGAAGCAACGAAGAGTATTTGAGTGACTCATCTGTCTTTAAACGTAATTATGGACTTGTCACATACAAATAGGATTTTTGCATACAAGGAAACAAAGAAATTTATGAAGTAGAAATTTAAAATAAAGTAGTGTCAACATTAGCTTTGTCAGTTTAATAAAGTTATAATGACTATGGATATGCATTCCTCAGTCTTTTTATTAAAATTCAATCTGGATATATGGCAAGTGTGTACAGTACTGTACATCAAAGATTTAGTTGGAAACAAACTGCTTGTATGTTGTAGGCACAGTGTGAGATTGATTGCATTATTTTGCTGGTGTTTTAAAACAGGTTCATGTAACACATGTTCCTGTTTGTGCTGCTGCTTGTCATTCTGCTACACTGACTTTGACCCATAATACCTTTGTCTTTTAAGACTGCGCGCATATTTTGTCTATATATAAAGTTTGTATGTCTGAAGTAAATCCGAGGAGAAATTATTGTTGAAATTATTCTTTTATTTGTCAGTTGATCTTCCCATCACTCTAAAGGCACTTATATTTTATACAAGAGAGTGCCTTGGGATGTCGCATTTCCAAATAAAGTTCATCGTTAATTAACCATCGTTACTACCTTAATTTCCTGAATGTTGTCATAGTGTCATAGTTGACAGCGCGTTGATTGATTGATTGGTTGAGGGAACATTATGTTTGAGAACTGTCTGTATGAAGGGATCCTTAAGGTAACAACCAATATAAAAGAGGGAATATGCCCATTTCCTTGTACAGCATGTGCTGTTGTCGCTCTGAGACTTATAGGAATGAGCTCCACATCTGTCAGATTCTTCACTAATAGGAAGATAACGAAACATTAACAGTTCTGACATCACTTGAATGAAGACCGATGCACAGACGCAAATATTTCTGTCAACGTAATGTCAGTCTTATATTGTTGATTAATCATCACAGTTTTGAAGTTGATGATTAATAGAATGAAACGGTCTACTTTAGACTCTCAGATTTGTTTCATAGCTGCTGCTCTTTGAGTGACCAATCTGACTCCAGTCCATTTTTCAGATGCCGGTGCTATGGTAACACAAGATTACATTTCCTATCTTTTATTTTATTTTTATGGTGTCAGCCCTTTGGAGATGTAGTTTTGCTTTCAGCTTTCATCTGTAGGCGGATTTTTGCTTATATTTTACCGTCGTGACAGTGCCCAGAGATTTGGTGAATATTAGACTGCAGATAAGGGTGTTGCCAGGAAGCAGAGGGGGAGTTTACTGGCAGAGTAATGAACTACCATTTGGACATGGTTCTGTTTCTGAGCACTATTAAAAATTAGCTTTCACAATCCTACAGACTCTTTATTAATTAGTGTATGTCTTAAAGTAAACAATGATTAGTAACTGGTTAATTTGTGTGTCGTGGCAGGTCAATCATGACAGACCTGTACTACCTCAGCCAGGCAGACGGAGTGGGCGAGTGGAGAGTGAAGGAAGCAAAAGACCTGTCAGATCTGGTCCAGAACAGAATCACCTATCTACAGGTAAATACACACACACCTCCCACTCTTCCAAATGCCCTCGTCCTCTTTTATTTATTTATTTATTTATTGTACTCGCACACTGTTACACACATGTTGACATAAGTAAAGTTATACGAATGTTTCCCCATGTACAAATATGCATATGCATTTTTCGAGGACATTTTCACACCTGGGTGTCTCATTTGCACCATCCATAACTGTCAGCATCAGTTTCCGCAAGGAGCAGGTGAGTGGTGTGATAGCAGACAGTCGGATCTGACAAGCAGGGTTCTTGTTGCTTGTCAGCGGTTTAGTGATACACACACACACACACGGACGCAGGAAGCGAAATGACAGATTGGCAGACACGCATATGCAGAAATGCAAAAATGTCAAAGACAGACACAAACACGGAGAGAGAGAGAGTGAGTGAGAGAGATGGATGGACGGACTGCTTACACACACAAAACCTGAGACTCGAGACCCATGCATTCACCCCCAGACACCCTGCTCGCCGGCCCTAGTGCTGCAGCGTTCTGGGGTTGGAGGTGCGGCGTGTCGCTCCCTGCAGCATTAATGAGCCGGTGTGTTTGATGAAGAGGACCCAGTCGGTCTGGCTGGGCGGAGACAGCACCACTAACAGCTGCTGTCACCACCGCTGAGGGATCACACCGCTCCACCAGCTGCCATCACTAATTCATCACACACACACCCAGTCGTGCACAGATGGATTTGCCCATACCTACACAAGCAATCGACGTGTGCGCAACACACACATACAAACGCACTTGGCCACAAGATTGATGCAGACGCTCATACTCGACGAAGCGCTCGGCTTGTGTGTCTTTCACCGTTTCCTGCGCACACACTTGCACATCTGAATGTACTCATGTACACACACACACACAGACTCCACCCTCCTGTCCTGCTGTCTCCACCACCCGCACCAGCCTCTCACTTCATTCCTGGTTTAACTAACTCCATCTCTGCGTCTGCTCCATCTGTCTACCCATAACATACACCCAACATGCATGACTCCTTCAGATGGCCGCTGTTGAAGGGGCTTTTTGTCTCCCCTTGCATTGGGAACCTTTTACACAGGGCTTTTAGACAACAGAGTCAGCAACAAAATGAGTTTATTGCCGTCACATGATAACTGTTTTTGTGCCACAGTTTTCCAGTGATTACAGCATGTCTGGGTAATAAGGGTAATGTCATTAAGGATTTTAGTTGTGGTTGATTTGGCATGACCTTCAGTTACTGCTGGTAATGAAAAGTGTATTTTAATACAGCGGAAACCTCTTCACTGTGATCACGTCTGTTCAGGTCAAATTGGTCACAGTAAGCAGATCATAATTGTGGACCAGCGTTTAATTTGTTACTCGTCTGTAAATTTAGTACAAGGTTTTGTTTTTGTTTGTTTTTTACCTTAAAGTGTTGCTAGTGGAGTTTTCTGTGCCTGTTTTATTGACATATGATTGTTGTTCTAACTGGGAGAAGAAAAAAAACCCAGATGCTCTCCAACTCTGAATCAAAAAGGAGGTTTTTTTTCCGATGCAGCTTCTTGTAGTTGCACTTCAAACAATATGACATCACCGTCGGATCGATGGTTGCCTCACCAGCTTTCCTGTTCACTTTCTTAAAGATGATTCTCTCCTTTTTCAATCGCTCAAACCAGCCTAGGAAAACTATAACATTTAAGCTCCAGCCTGCCTCACTGGATAGGTCTTGCATCAACAGGTGCTTTCTTCATGTATATTTGTTTTCATTAACACAGACATATTTCAGCATAAATGCATTGCTACCTTAAGGCATAGAAATGCCCCAGAGGAGCACACTGTACATACACTACCTGGTTAGTGTAAGTGTTGGATAATGAGTATAAGTAAATTATTTAGACTTCATTTGTGCAAAATTGATTCTGTCTCAGGCTTTTTGATCCATCTACTGTAAGGAGTTGCTCATCGTACCCATGGTCACTGCAGGCACGCTGTAATACAGGTTGACTGATGTTTGAAATAGCTCATACATTGACCTCTGAACCTGTTGAACAGCTGTGGTGTGCAATGCATGTATTTTGTGCAATGCAGTACTTCCCATGCACTTTGAGCTACACACTTTGCATCCAGTCAAGGAAAGGCATATTCTGGCAGAAAACTGAAAATTATTACAGAAAGGCAATTACAGAATGCAAATTAATTCAATGGCAAACAATACTGGAAATAAATAATATCAAATGCTGCCTATTATAACTTGAAAAATAATTGTTATTCCTTACTTTTAAATGACATACTGTTGGTTCTGCATGCATAAAATGTGTCACCGCCTGTGCACTACAGGTGTTTTTCTTCAAAAGGTCTCTGCGAAGCAAATAAAGGCTTTAATGAGGTGGATGTACAGTCTCTTTATATATATAAAATCATGTTAGAGTTAATCATTTGGCACAGTAACAGCAGTACAGTCAAAAATGTTCTTTTAAACCAACTTCAGCACTGCATAGCTTGCTTTTATCACCTATAACATATATTTAGATAATTAGCTGGCATATAGAACTGCGTGCTACATCTACTTGTTCTTAGATGTAGTCCATAAATAAACGGTACCACTGAGGTCTCAATGAACTGAAGCACCTTTCCACTGCCTCTGAAAAAATGCGCCATTTTAACAGGTACTTAACCTACTGTATAGAGCAGTACTCAGAGGCTGCTTTTGTACAGGCATCTACCATCATTATCCTTGAACCACATCTCTCAGCACTTCGGATTAATTCCATCTTCGTCATTATCAGCCCAGTTTACAGTGTGGCCGCCACTTTGTAGCGGCCACTGCAACATAACAGTGTTGTGCAGCGGTTGTGGCTCAAATGCAGAGTTTTGCTGAGAAAAAACATGCTTTTCATAAAGCCTTATGTCAGGATGCCATAGGAGATTATTAGCACTCTAAGTTAGCTTATACCTGTGGGGATAGACGCGAACAGGCACCGTGTAACTCGCAAGAAATACCTGCGTGGCTTGTTCTGTCAGCTCAATGGCTGCTGCACTCTGTTCGTGTTATTGAACGGAAGCAGTGGTAATCAGTTTTCAGCTCTCCTCTCCTTGTCTCCTTTCCTCATATAGGCTCCTCCTCTCCTTGTCTCCTCTCCTCACCTTGTCTTCTCTTCTCCTCTCCTCATCTTGTCTCCTCCTCATCTCATCTCCTCACCTTGTCTCCTCTCCTCACCTTGTCTTCTCTTCTCCTCTCCTCATCTTGTCTCCTCCTTTTCTCTCCTCAACTCCTCTCCTCATCTTGTCTCCTCCTCATCTCATCTCCTCACCTTGTCTCCTCTCCTCATCTTGTCTTCTGTTCTCCTCTCCTCATCTTGTCTCCTCCTCTCATCTCCTCTCCTCGTCTCCTCTCCCTCCTGACCTCTCCACACCTGTCCTCCTCCTTCTCCTCCCCAGTCTCCTCCCTATAGCCTTTATTTCATTAAATCTCCCCTCATTTCGTACCCTCCACTCTCTTTTCCTCTTCACTTCCCTCTTCTTTCCTCCTTCTCTTCCTCTTTGTTTCCTGCTAGTGTGTGATAGACAGCCTTAGCCGGTGGGTGCCGTGTGGCCTGATTACTATGAACCATCCACAGCTGCAGCAGCCTAATGAGGAAAACACTCCCATCAGCCGGTAATTGCTGTTTAGGAAGCTGGTTGGCACTAGCATTGCGGAGTTGCTCCGACTGGCTGCCGAGCGAATCACAACCCACCCAGCGACTCATCGACAACACAGCATGTGTCACTCTGCTGGTTTCCATTGCTTTTTTGTACAACCCCCCCAAAATCCTTGTTTCTTTCCTCTTTACCTCTCATTTGGTATTCTTCTTGAGACTTTGTATGACACTGAGGCTAATTTATGAGGAATGAGGGTGACGTAGTGGAGGGATTGGGAGTCAATCAGACACAGCAAAGGGAGGGGTTTGATGAAAGAGAATGACACAGAAAAAGAGCGTGTGAAAAATAATGAGAGAATCTGGAAAAAAGGGAGCAATAATGGTGCTAAAAAACAAACAGATCAAAGAAGAAAAGATATTCAAGGATTTGGCTGCTGATATTCTCTATTTTTGTTGCTGCCAGAATATTCCTTGAAGAGACCAAAACTAACAGTGCATCTGTGAATACTGTTGGACTTCTTCACCCAGTCTGTGGCCCTTAGGCCTATGCTTATTCTTTCCTGCTGATGACTTGAATATTAAAACCAGGTCACAAAGATAAACTTTTAGTGATTTGCTAAAAGAGCTGGGCACTCTTAGCAAATATTACTGAAATAGGATTAAATACTGCATGCACACTGCAGAAACTCCTACAGTATCTAACCATAACTGGGAGTCTAGCTGCAAAGTCTTATTGATCCTAATTTAAGAATAATACACTGTGTATAAGATTATGACCCTTTTTAAAGAATTATAGACCATTTAGCTTTGTTTTTGAGATATTCTTGGTTTTGTTAGTAAAGGAAAAGCAGTAAAAGAAAGATGGAAGTGCTACATTATATGACTTCATATAGTCCTTGGAATGAGCTCTGTGCCACAATACTTCATGTGAATTTCCCAGTTTCCTTTTGTTGTTTCAAGAAGTCTTATCAAATGTATATCTTGCTGCATTTGCAGGTTATTGTGTTTGTTACCAGTCTGTTTTTACTTAACTCCACTATTTCTAAAAATGTCTTGCCCTTAATAAATCTTAGAGTTAGCCATTTTCCATATATATCAAGCTTAATTACTGTCAGAGACAGAGCCTGGCACTTCTCGGTAAATATTTACAGCTACATCACCAGTGATTTATTTTGATGAGTTGACTGATAGTTTTGGACTTTCATTAGGTGTTATGAATTTTTGACCGCATATCCAAAGAACAACTTGCAGGGACTGAGTAGCCTAGAAGCAAAGATAGCAGACATCAACAAAAAGTGAATGGAGAAAAGCAAACCTGGAATAGGTGTCAGTAAATTAGAAAGAAGTACGAGGCAGAGAGAGCCAGCAGAGAAAACAATATCAACAATGTGTTATTACAACTCGGAAACCAGGGCTTTGAGGGATACAAGACAAGGGTCAAGCAATAAAGAAATGTTGAAACATTCTTTTCTGTGTCTGTTTCTTCCCCCTCCTCTTCCCAGAACCCCCCAGACTGCAGTAAGGCAAGGAAGCTGGTGTGCAACATCAATAAGGGCTGTGGTTATGGCTGCCAGCTCCACCATGTTGTCTACTGCTTTATGATCGCATATGGCACCCAGCGCACACTCATCCTGGAGTCTCACAACTGGCGCTACGCCCCCGGCGGATGGGAGACCGTCTTCTTGCCAGTCAGTAACACCTGCACCGACCGCTCTGGGGCAACGACTGGACACTGGTCAGGTAGAGACACACATCATCATGAGCTACACACGCTCCTTACCATGTTAAAGTGTGGAGCGCCTGCTTAATATAGTATAACTACCTGTTTGTGTACCTGTTTGGGTTAGCAGGTAAAAAATGTTCACTCAGACCACTCATTTTGTGCTGTGGCAGCAAAAACGAAGTGTAAATTCCAAAGCTAAGCAGGACTATGCAATTTCAGTTAAAGCACTTTGGCAGCGAGTGTAGCAGCAGCAGCAGGTTGCTCTTCAGCGGCTTCACTGCCAAGAAATCCTGTGACTTCATTTCAGTGAACCACCCACTACTCTGACCTACAGCAAGTTTGTTCTTTGGAATCTGATAGTCTCCGTGCAGTGTTTTGAGAAATTGTTTCCCTGCGCACTATAAATATCTTTTGTCAGAGAACATGTAAGACAGGCAGCAGACTTCCTTTTCTGCAAATGTGCCAAATTGGTGCGGTTTTTAGCTAGGACAGACTTTTTGTTCCACTCATTCAGTCCCAGGTTGTGTTTGCAGACTGACTCGAGTCTTTCCACATTTAACAGCTTGCATCATGTAACATAAACACTTTCCAAATTGTGACATCAATATTTAATGGAGTGTGGATGTGAAAATTGTCTTATTTAATGCCTGTAAGTGAAAATAGCTGTTTAAATTAGGGAAGTGTAGGTTCAGGACAAACATGAATCAGTTGTGCTACTCATTGAGGTTGTAACCAGTACTAATTTGCAACCACTATCTCTATGGGGGGGGGATTCTGTGCAGTACATAATCAGAATAAATAGTTGTCATTCATAAACATATTGCACACCACAGACGAGTACAATGAAATACAGATGGGAAGGATACGTAGTGCAGTGCTCTCATTTACTTTCACCCAGTTCTTAACCTTTTCTGTGAATGATTTTATTCTTTAATTAGTTTCATTTGAGAAGATAATTCCTGCTGACATGTGGATAACACATTATTTTACAACTGCCATTAACCAAGCTCTGGTTACTTGGTTACTGTCTTGTCCTTGGATTTATGTTGAAAGCCTCTTGAACCATGTCAGTGAAGCATTTGAACACTGGTATGAGAAAGTAAATTAAGGGACGCTTCCAGACTGATAATCATCTGATCATACTCTACATTCTTTTATGTGTATTATTAACATGAATTAATTGCATCCAGTATCCATGGAGAAATAGATTTTTTATTTATTTGTGTTTTAATCTGCCAGTGGTGGTATATAAAGTCTATCCATCAAAACAGCTGTCAAACTGGGCCTCCTATTCTATATTTCATTTTCTGTTGATGTGTGGGCCATATACTAGAGAGGAACTTGGCAGGGCACTAGTAGCCAGTAGTCTGCTTAGTTGTATTCAAGCCATACGAGTCTTGTCTGCTCATGCCTTATGAGGTAGTCTCACTCACTTGAAGTAATCTCTTGGTATAGGGCTGCCATTACCTGAATGTTTGGCAGCGTCGTCCCCTTCTGCTACCTGTGTTGCCATTGTACAACTTGCCTTAGCACCAAGAGGATTGCAATTGGTTTAAAGAAATACAAAAAAGGCACAGAATGATCATGTGTTGAGCCAAGCCTTCCTCCGCCACTGAAACAAAGGTTGGACTTTCCACGGTGTAGTCCAACCATGCAAAGCTACAATATTGCATGTGCTCGAGTTGCCATCTTTCCACCATGTACTTTTCAAAGATCTATACATGGAAGTGCAGCGCTTGTAACAAGTAGATGTGGCTGCGTCTGTGGAAACAAACTCCCAGACAAGGACTTCTTTTACAGACCTGGGGTGAATTCCTGAACTACAACAACAGGGTCATCTTTCTAGCTTCGGCATTTTCAAGGCAGTAATGTACTCTTACTCCTCTGTAGAAAAGGTTTGAATGCAGAGCTGGGGGCATTGTTATTCCACCTTTAAGGCAACAGTCATACAGCTGAATCAACAACTGTGTATAAAGGAGAGCTGGCATTGTGTTGCATAGGTGTTTCCTGGGACTCGGAAATGTAAAAATCTATGAACAAACACTTAGAAGCTCTTCTACACAAACCACAACACTATTGTCAAAAATATTGGAGAATTGGAGATGCAGCGATGTTCTGGAGGTACTTGGTCTCGGAGCTGAAGATGAAATCATCTTCAATGATTGTTTTGGAAGCGGCAGCACTGCTTATGTTTCCAACATACATATGATACATGTCACACTAGACATCACTGGTGTTTTTTGCAGCAGATTCCACAGCACTAACATTAAGTCACACACTGAGGCAGAATTATGCCGTATTCTTTGATTGACTGTCAACAAAGAAAGGCAGACTAATGAAGGGTCGTCTGCGTGTAGATATAACATGATCTTTGTGTGTAAATGGCGTGTGTGATGTGAAGACGTGAGTTAAATGTAAGGGTTCTAACCCTGTAGAAATGTCTTTGTGGGGTCTTAAAGAGGGTTCCCCCAAAGACTCATTAGTCCTGATATGGGAGTTGTGTGCTTACAGGTGTAATAAGGAAAGCCCTGAGGCTTATCACTGGGAGGAACAGCCTGTCTAAATGTATTTTTATCTGTTTGTGTTATTAGACCTCTACTGTAGACACGGACCAACAAATGCCATGTTCAGGTGTCCTGCTGTTTATATATATATGAATATATGAATCCCGTTATACAAACACTCTTCCAGCCCGAGATCAGCGCACTTGTTTTGAAGTGATGGAGCTTTCCACCAATGTTAATATGGCAAAATCATTTCTGAATCAGAGTGCATGGAGACATAAATAACAATTGTAATTTACTCTGATTAATAGACCGTTCTACAGTGTAAATGTGTTTGCCTTTGACAGGAGCTGCAATGATTTGGTGGTTTTGCTACAAGACTCTGCCTGCCTCTCTCTTCCCCTCTCTATCACATCCTTTCTCATTGCTTTTTCGTGTGCTCATTGCTGCGTCCTTTCAGCTCTTCATTTTTCTCCTATCGCTTCATTTGACTTGTGCTCTCCTGGGTTCTCCCTTCTTATCTCCTGCTCTCCCAGCGCATTCCCTCTCTTATTCTCCTGCCTTTCATGTGTCCTTTTCCACTATCTAATGTCTCTCTGTGGTGTCTGTCTTACAGACGGCCTCCTATAGATCCGTATATGCCATCAGACTCCTTGCACTAGAAACGTCACTGCTGTCTTTGTGCCTCTTGGCCCTTATAAAGTCTCGCAATTTGCAGAGGCAGTGTTTTTTGTTGGCCAAGCTGGCTAACTAGCTAGGCGTAGCTAATGTAAGCCTGTTGGGTACTTGGCTACACTCTTGGTCATGCCTGTTTAGTTAACAGTGCAGGCAACATTCCTCAGGGCACTCGATCGCAAAGCAAAGCAATGCAATAGGCTTGGATTAATGAGAAGACGTACATTTAGTATCTCACTAATTATGTGGAATGTTACTTCCTCCAGTAAATATAGGGAATTTGAATGCAGTGAATCCTACCATATTGCATGCTCCAGCCTGCTCCCAGTGTTGTAATTCTAGATGTATGCTTTCGGGTTTGCACATCTTCATATCCTATATATTAAACACCTTCAAATGATAATAGCTGTGCATGATCTGGGCAGCAAAAATTCTGAATTTATAAAATTATTTGCCTGTTTTTATTGTAAAATTAACTATTTTAAAATAGCAGCCCATCCAGACTAATCTTTGTCGCAGCTCACAACACTAATATATGCGCAAGCTTTGCCCACTTTCTGTAAAGGTTCCCCTTAGGGTATAAGACATTTATAGACATAAAGAGAATGCATTGTATATATGCATCTGTGGCAGGGTATTTCAGTGAAGAAAACACATAGCTTAGGGAAAAAATCAAAGATAGCAATAAAGTCATTATGGGACCAACGCATTTCCCTGTTGTAAATGGGAAACATCATAGAGGTCCTTATTAAGACAGATATACAGAAATATAGTACACTACTTTATAATTTGCTTCACTACAGAGGCAAAAGTACAGGAGCTAAACAAACATAAACAAACACAGTTTCAATCAAGCGTTTTGGATCTTCCAGGAACACCAAGACAGGTTGTAAAAGATAAAGGAAATGATTACAATAAATTGGCTTCATATAAGAACTATATAGTTAGTTTGTTTCATTCAGGTCCTTTTAAAAGACTAAATACGGTCAATATCAGGGGAGCTACAATACATGGATGCATACTACACAGTTCTGTAGAAACAATATCAGGAAAACTCTCAGGCCTGGATGCTTTGCCTATATAAAATGTAAAACTGAACTGATGATATAGGTCTGGGCTTGAGCGCCTGCTGTAGACGCTTTTTACATCTATTTTTCAAGAATTTAGGAAACTATATATCCACCTGAGTAATTGAGTCATGCTGCCTAGGCATATTGTGTTCTCAGGTCGCTGTTGCATGTTGGAGTTTTAGTACATTATATTATTATACATTTATGGTCAGTGGACAGCATAAGAGAACTGAGCACCATTTCACAGGCCCACTACCATTAAATGCTGGAGACACAAAGGGAAAACCAGTCTTCTTGTGGAACAATGGTTCGTTGATCAAAGAGCTAATTTGCCAAAGAGAGTGTATTCCTTTGAGGTTTCCTGTACAGATATTACTGCTTTATGAGTGAGCCTGAGAGAAGCGGCAGAAACATAATGTTCCCTGCCATGTAAAAGGGTGGAACAAGAGTTCCCCAAGTTCAAAAACTCTGTAATGTAATGTATAATGGATGGAGCGGGTTTATATTTTGCGTCTGGATGGTGTCACTCTCAATTCTCCAATTTCACAGCTGTGTTAATCATGTGAAATATTTAGTAGGGTCACTATACTTCATGGACGTTAATATACAATACTGGAGCTCTGCTGTGGTGCAGACTTATATGCTTTAAGTCATGAGGCATGTAGGAAACGTATGCAGAGGCTTTGGAGTAGAAATGAAATTTAGAAGAGCTTTGTGATCTAATTAAGTAGCAGTGGGAGGAAGACATGCTGCATATCTGTATATTTGTGCCAAGAAGTGCAGGCCTCCAAACATGCCCATTCCCCTTTATGTGAATCATGCCAATGCTGTTATATAAGCAAAGACAGGCATGGGAATATTTTTTCTGTTCAATATTTAATGCTTCCACCAATTTATATTCAGTCCGTGCTCCAGCGTGCACACACAGAAATTGAAGCCTCTGTTTCTGTCCTTGTTTTTAACATGCTTTTTATGTACCCTCTCTGTGAAAGGCCACTTTTAATGACTCATTATGCCATTTATTTGGAAGTGTGTTGTGGAAGCTGCTCGCCGCTGTATTAGGACCTGCCGGTGGCGGCTAGAGGAGACACTTTACTCTGACAGAACACAGGCCTCAAACTTGTTTTTTTCTTAGATCTTGGGTTTACACACACGTGCCCTCCCAGACAAAAAGAAAGGGAAGGAGAAAAAAAACTTCCTCGGGTTTTAAGGTTGAAAGAAAGGCTGCGTCTGCCAGGCATATCCCTTCTGGTGAGATGAGATTAACCACAGCTCTTTGTGCGCCTCGGTGTCAATGCACATTTCTTTTATTGTTTTGTTATTTGGATACACATCGTTTGTCACTATTGTAACGCCGCTGCATGTGTGTCTGTTTGCGTTGGATGATCATGTCTATTTATTTGCATGCCTTTGTTCAGAGATGCAGCTGTGCCTCATGCTCTTGTGTGCGTCTTTGTCCAAGGATGTTGGCCTTCATGTATGGGCAGGTCTAGCAGCACACTGGGGGGTTAAAGACCAGAGAGGTGACCTTCGTAATCGCTGGTGTTCAACCCTTTGCCCAGGGCCTCTGCCAAGTCATCACCCCCCGTCCAGTGTTCCGCCTTAGTCCCTGGACCTGCACAGCCTTGTATTATAGAGCTTACCTTGGCCTTTAAGCAAGGACAAGGAGAGCTGTCAGTCACAAAAGCTGGACACACAGGAGCTGGCAGGTCTGGATTCATGATGGGAACAAAATAGGAATGAATCTGTTGCTTACTCTGTCTGAGGGCGAAGCTATTGCACTGCACAACAACATGGTTATCTTGACTCAGTTAATGATCAGGTACAGTCAAACTAAAAAACAGCGAACAAGCCGACATAATCTACAACAAAATGCGTCTGCAAGTGAAATCAGCTCAATGTATTATTTACTACTTTACTTGCTGTCACTCTTGGGTCTATTTACAAAGCTGCATTGACCAGTGTTACTGGTTTGTTACCAAGAATAAAATGACTTTGCTCAATATGGGGCCTTCGAATAAATTAATTGTCTTGCCCTTTTCAGACTCTAGAAATAGAAAATGTCCTAATTATAACTGGAAAAGCTAAAATTACACATAAATCAAATGTAAATTGAGACATGTCACTTCGGTGAAATAAACCTCAAATCACTGTTGAAAGTAACTACAACCAAACTCAAAAGTCAAACTTAAAGATTATGTGAAGAACTAATAAAAAAGTTAAAACCACGACAAGCAGGGTGTGACCGATGAGGTTTAATTTTTAAAGTTTTTCTTGTTAAAGCTTATTTTCTTCAAACACTCAGTTACCTAGGTGAAATCAAATATAGCCTTAACTTGAATTATGCAGAAATTATTTTTGTTTTTGTCTAATAACAAAAAGTTAAGTGCACACAACTTTGCCATAATGAATGAATTGATTTATTTTTTGTTTTGTGTGGGTTCATGTTTTCAGATTTTTCTGTACTGGCTCAGAAAAAACAAGCAATTTATCATTCTTACTGACGCTCTGCGATTTTGGACAGACATTTTACTGACTTCACAGATGGCGTCTCATAAATGTCTTTTATGTTTTGGTCCCGACAGGAGAGGCTCATGATAAGGATGTCCAGGTCGTAGAGTTGCCCATAGTGGACAGTCTTCACCCTCGGCCCCCTTACCTGCCCCTGGCAATCCCCGAGGATTTGGCCCCGCGTTTGCATCGCCTACATGGTGACCCGTCCGTCTGGTGGGTGTCTCAGTTTGTCAAGTACCTGGTTCGCCCGCAGGCATGGCTGGAGAAAGAGATTCAGCAGACCACCGCCAAGCTGGGCTTCAAACATCCCATCATCGGGTAAGAGCACTCTTCTCTCGCTTCTTAGTATGTGTGTGGCTTTCATTGGTAATACACACTTCAACAATAATGACTTTGTTTCTATAGCATTTCTTCGTAATAAAGTTACTAAGTGCTTCACAATTGACGCAAACAAAAGGCAAAGGAATAACAAAACAAAGCCATAGCCATAAGCTGTGGTTGAATGCAAACACCGCTGTGGGTGAGGTTAACATGAGGTTAATAAAATAGCATTAAAGGTAACTTCATTTGATTGCATTGCTTTGTTTGGTTAATTTTCTACATTTATCATAAGAATGTTTTTTGCGTGCTATTCCTGCACTACTTTATATTCATAGAACTCAAACCAATACAAATCGGCTCCTTTAAGAGCGGTAGAATGAGATTCCTGACTGCCCTGGTCTTTTCAAGACTTGTGCAGTCTGTCAAACGGTAAGGGACTGGCTGACTGATTTAAATGACAATTAATAAGAGTAGGAATTAAAAATAAATAACAAAAATGCCTCTTTGTATGTTAAGGGATAAACCTGGCTATGTTTCTTTTCTTTTATTGCCAATAAATCCCATGAAAAAACTTGCAATGAACTGATGAACCGATCCTACAAACAAATGATGCCAATGTGTCTAAAGCCTGAGATATTGGATCTCTGTCAACAGCCTCTATTATTTTCACAAATCTATTAAAAACACAAATCTGGCTGGTGTGTTAATTTATTCCCATAAACACAGGCACTGAGCTTTACACTGTATTCCATTCATATCCACATATCCTCCCCTGTTCTGGTGAATACTTAATAGGTCACTACACATCTATTCATCTGCAAACCAAGGTGTCATCTGCTTTTGTGGAAAACCTACATTGTGCAGTAGCTATACAAAATTATTATCTTTAGAAAAATCAGAATCGCTTCTTTCTATATGTTGCCTTTTTATAAGCAGTGAAAGGATTCTAGAAGAATATAATACAACACGATACTGTTATGCTCCGCAGTTATATTTGAGAACAAGAACTGGATCTATTCCATAAAACTTGACACAAATAAAGTAGCTTCCTTTTCAGATAATTCAGCAATCAACTTTGATTTCAGTCTTTGGGTGTGGCTTTGATTTTCGATGCATGGCGTTGTGCCTTCTCCAGAGACACTGTTCTCACACTTGAAACTGTCTTGGGACTTCGTAGTCAAGTGCACCCTAATTGGAAAGTATTCATTAGTGTGAAGTGCTCAGCTCGGCTCCCAGGAATCCCACTCCATTCGCCTGCTGTCAGACTACTTTAAGTCAGCTTGGAAATAACTTCTAAGAAAGTGGCCTGACATATGTAGGTGTTTATTTTCCCCCGTATCCCGGTCAGGGGCTGAGTCCACAAACATTCAGGTGCTCTCTGCCAGCGTCTCTTGATTCATAAATAATTCCACCATCTTGGATCATAGATCTTCCCCAACAGTTGTTTTGACACGTGTGTTGTAACAGATGGCATGATGAGGGGATACGCTATATTAGCAAGAACCACAAACTGTCTGAAAGGAGTGAACTTAGCCACTGTGACATCAGTCTGCAATTATTTCGACGAGATGAATGAAACTCACATAGTCCATGATGCATTCGTGCCGCACAGATAGAAAGTTCTGCTCGTGACTCAGCTGTGTTCGAACAGGGTTCTTTAGTGTTGAATTTGCCCATTCTCTCAATGCCTCCTGGGTTTCCTCAGGGTTATTTGGTTTGTCCCATCATCATAAAACGCGTCTTAGATATAGTCGGTTAACTCTTCAAGTAGTGCCTTTGACCGAGTTACTGAGGAAGACTTGGAGTTGGTCCCTTATCAACACCTTTAATGGTACATCTTAGTGTGCTACGTGCTAATACTAATTAATATTGCTTATGTTGAATATTGCTTTTGTGTGTACTCTGTGTGTGTGTGTGTGTGTGTGTGTGTGTGTGTGTGTGTGTGTGTGTGTGTGTGTGTGTGTGTGTGTGTG
>JAPTHA010000017.1:3439095-3456871 GCA_029814585.1 Gymnapogon annona | reverse complement strand
CATTCATAGTTTTGATGCCTTCAGTGAGAATCTACAATGTAAATAGTCATGAAAATAAAGAAAATGCATTGAATGAGCAGGTGAGTCCAAACTTTTGTTATTGTACATTTCCAAAAAAGATGAGTAATAGTTTCAGGGTGTTCATTAGATGTGGGTCATGTGACTCAACAACATCCCACTGCAGCTCGTCACAGTACTTTAAATTAGCATTCAAGTGGAATATGTATTTACACACCACACCTGCTTATGAACAGGTTTAAACAAAACAAAACAGTTCTTTCCCACAGACTTAACGCTCCAAGAACACACAGACCCAGATTTCAGTGTGGGCTTGTAGCTGTGACGGAATTCGTATTATATAGAGAAAAGTGGGTACGCAATCGCCTTGTGGAATTCTAATCCTGTAAAGGGCAGCTGGATTAATTCCGACTGACTCATGAAAAAAAGGCAGAGAGGAAATGATTATTGTAGCCGAGGCCGTCTTCCAATCAGCGCTCTGTTGGCACAGCAGTAACCAGTGCAGTCTGCCCAGTGGTACCTGGACCCCATCGCAGCTGAGGGGACGGAGGAGAGGAACCGTCAGATTCCCACCAGCCACAGGAGGCTGTGACACATCAAGTCTTTCTGTTGTTCTTCTTTCTGCAAATCAACACGCTGATCAGCCGCAGGTTGGCATTTAACACTCTAGCATTTTTAATCCCACCTGCCATCTCTCTTACACTGATTCAATAAACCTGGTTGTTGGCACAGAGCACAGCTATAGGAAGCCAGTGAGGAACACAAGTGTTTTTGTTTTTTTTTGTTTGGCAGACGTACTGTACTATACATCATCAGAGTAGACTGGGGTTTTGAACAGAGTGGTGATGCAGATACTGTGTGAAACTCTCTATCTAGTGCCATACAAATCCTCCTAAATTCCAAGCATTAGTTCAACTTCTCTTTCGGTGGAATGTTAACTAAAATCTGGCACTTACGTACATTTATTCAAGTATATGAATTTACTGCTACCATATATTCTATTTAATTAAAATTTGGAGGCAAATATTGTAGTTATTACTCCCCTAAATGTATTTCAATTACAGCAGTGCTGGGTTTTACAGTCTCGAACATCATGAAAACTCTGCAGAGGAATTAACATCTTTGTGATCGTTAAATTTAAATACATGGAAATACTTGATTTTCAATTTAAAAAAAACAGTGCCATTATAAATGGTGGTATATTGTTTAATAAAGGTTAAATGTGGGAAAAATTCATTTAGGAACTGACATTAAAGTAGCACTGGATCTTTATGGGTTAATACAATATACCACAAATGAATGGATGTCCTATGAATGTTTAGCTGTAGTTGCTTTGCCGATAAACACTGTGATACAATAGGAGTTCATAGTACAGCCTCCACATCCACAGGAACTGCCAGATGTGGCTCGGCCGTCTGGTCAGGCTGCTCCCTGCACTCACCCACAAGCTGTTTCAGGTCCCAGGGCTGAGTGTGGACACACTGGAGGATTATACTCCTGGCTGTCCTGGGCGTGTTTCAGTGTTCCTGGAGGGGGTGGAGGAGGCTGCCAGGGTGAGGGAGGTGTGAGCATTTCTGTTTAAGCTCCTGCCAATGCAACCCCCCCCCCTTTAACCTGCGCTGAGGACACAGTCTGGACCCAAAACTGCTGTTAGGATGCAGTGTCTGTTATTAACTTCATAATTGTGGAAACTGACAGCAGTGTTACTTGTGTAGTCTAGAAACTTTTTGGTCGTACTTTGACCGAAAAGTTGTGTGTCAAAAATTCATTTTTTTTTTTACGACTCTATTTACAAAATACAATGAAGTTGGTCTGTGAAAACACTGAGAATCAATTGTTGACAGTGTTACAGTGGATAGTTGAAGCTCTGTGATTTCATAGACAATAGAGATGCTGGCTCTTGACTCTATGGCTGCCTTTGTAGTAAAAACAGACACAGCTCTTTTGTTTCACCAACATAATGAGCAATGAGTGTGTTGTAAACACTGAACATGATGTATGATGCATCATGTTTACCCTTGGAAGTGGAGGTAAATTAAGTATTATGATGGTATTCAAGGGTGGATCATAAAATGACTGTGGTTGATTAATTACTTATAATATTGGCATCTCACATTAATAATACTAGTTTTAATCAATTGTACTGGTAATGGTAATAATGAATACTTTTTTCCAGTATTAATGCCACATAAGGTTATACTGCTGAACCAGGCAATAACTGAATCCTCAATAGTGAATGTAAACATTGCAATACATTTTTAATTAGCACCACACACACTGTTTTTCAGCTGTAAACGATCAGTAGCTCAGCAAATACACAGCTTAAAATAGTCACAGTAAATGCACTGTTTACTTCTGCGTGAGTAATGTTTTCAGAAAGCACAGTCCCCAGCATATTTTGGGGAAATATGGAGCCTTCTTTAACAGTGAAAATTTATTTTCAAGAACCAACTTTAAACAGTTTATGGTTTAAGTGGTGATAAATGGGCTTGACAATGGATAAAAAATCTAAGAAAGTCTGTAATTCAAAAGTACATTTTTTTTCAACCAGGACTCATTACGTAGAACTTTATACTGGCACAGACATATTCACTGTTAAGTAGTTGCTTATTAGCAAATGTATTTATAGGACATTGAGTCTTTATTACATTTTAACAGTAGGTAATATGTTTGTGTTTTGTTGCATAAATAGACCAGGTTTAGTTCTATTAGTACTCTCTGAAGTAAATACTGGGCCATTACTGGACAAAACATATTGAGATGGTAATTCTTGTGCAACTTCCATCAATAAGCAGTGATTAGGAGACAAGTGAGGGGAGTCATAGTTAATGGACTTTGTAGAAGATGCAGGATACGGTTTTAATAAATTGTTTATGACGACGAAGTCAAAATGCAGCAAATAACCAGCTAATTAATGTTGAAGATACACACCTTAATATAAATGACAAATGAGTATTTGTGGGCACAAATGGTTTTTCTGTGAATCAATTATTGCCACCATGGTCTACCTGCTTTAAGATGTATATTCAAGTTAAACACTAGCTTTTTGTAAAACCATTCCTAATCAGTTTCTTTTTGCTATTTCCTTAATTTTACCCAATAGACTTTAAGGTACCTTTCTCTGATTAGAGTACATACGTTGCGAGTCAACATCAGAATAAAATATATGGAAGCAATGATCAAAGCTGAAAAGAAATAGAAGAAACCAGTGAAGTCCCCTGCAAGGCGCCTCAGATGCCATCATTTTTTTGGTCCTGATAGCGATGTCACGCGTTACCGTGTCCTAATCGGCTGCGTGCCGATGGGACGTCTCTTCCACTGTACGCTGCAAAGACTAATGTTCCTGCTGAAACATGGGCTTCCACTCTGTGTCCATGTAAAGCCTCCTGCAGCAGTGGAGAGTCCGTGGCTGTAACCCCCTCCCCACCGCCTTCTCCTCCTCCTCCCACCGCTGCCTGCAGGGTTCAGCCTGCTGTGATGACCATTAGCGTCTGGCTGAGGCTGCAGGAGATAACAGGTGATTTAAGGCCCTGTACCCCAACACAGCCATAGAGAAATGGCTGGCTGCTGCTTATCTCCCTCTCCGCCATACTCCACACACTTTTACATTAGGCTCCCCTATTCAAAGCCATCTGTCTTCCCAGTCAGGGTTTGATAAAACCGCCTGCGTGCCTCACGTAGGGGGAGGAGCAGGAGACGGAGGAGAGACACACCGGCACTCCACCTGCATACTTATACACACAGCAATTCAAAGGATCAGGGCGACACAGTGGCAGTCGACAACACCACACCGGCTGAATACTTCATCCACACTGATTTAGAGCCTGGGGCGACACAGTGGGACTCGACAACAATAGCTGAGCGCAGCACACAAAAGATACTGTACCTGGTTGTAAAAGAGAGACCTGAGTGTGTAACATCACCCCTGGACTAATTGCAAATCAATAGTCTTGGTGAGATGAATGTGGTAGGGATAATAATCGCCTAGGGCTGCAGTACATCAACCATTCATGCACGGTGCCAAACCCTAATCACAGTAGGTGCACCCATAAAGGCGCCGAAGATGTTATCATTCCTCTAAAGAAAAATGCATTATATGTCATTAAAGGCTTTCTACCTCTGAGCGGGGCAGCGACGACGACAGAAATATCATTTCTACTGATTGCGCGGAGGCTTTGGCATGTCTATAGACTAGTGATTAAATCTTAATGCCATAACAAATTGGCCAGCCTCCAGCTGGAAATGGGATTACTCCATCTTTCTTGCATGTGCATATGTGATGAGAAAAATGCCTATTATCTTTAGCAAAACACACAGAGGACTCGGGGAAAAAGATTGGAGGTGAAGACAAGAGGCAGTTGAATTCAGATGTGCAGCAGGACTTGTATAACTTGTGTAATTGCCCCGTGCTAACTGATTTTCCCACTGTGGAAGCTAAGTGGGCAGTGGCTGTCTGTCTCTCCCCCGGTCGCCACTCTGTAATTATGGTGTCATTGTGTGGCAGCGCAATAGCCTCGGCTGCTGCTAAAGGACACAAAGTTCTTCTGAGTGTGGACATGGCTGCAGGAGAGTCGCGCTTCTTCCTGTATGTCCGTCCTCCCCCACATCCATTTATTTCCTCGGCTTATCCTTTATCTTGTACCCCCCATTTCCCCCTACTCCCTTTAGCCTTCAAAACATGATGACCAAGCACAAATGAAGAGCCCCTCTGCAATTAACTGCACTGCAAAGGTTAATATGTTCCTCTTGATGGCAGATTATGGCTTCCTGTCCACAGCACTCAATGCTATTGGCAGGACCGTGTAGGAGCAATGTGGGGTCATCTCTATGAGGAGTAAATCAGTAGAGTTGAAAATCCTCCTCCGTGTCAGTTTGACCCCTACATTCAGGTGATGAGGCTGGATGAGTGCCATGGCGGCTTAGTGGGTAGAAACCCCGTCTGATAACCACGAGACGCCAGTTGCAGCCTGAGTCTCAAAAACGTGGGAAGGCGGTACAGCGGCCGGAATCAAACGTTACAATTTTCTGTAAACCACATATAATGTCAAGGTCTGCTGAACTCAAACTAAATCACATGTAAACATTTCACTTGTGCTCTTCGTCTGGGTTTTTGCATGCGTGTGTGTGTGTGTGTGTTTTGTCTGCTGTCTGTGGCCCTACCATAGTGTGATTGGGATGCTGTCTTGTAGTTTATGAATGCAACTGTAATATTGTCTTGTGAAAAATCCAAATACAATAATATATATATGAAATAAAAATTCTAACTGTATGCTATGTTTTAGCGACATTTGACCTGTTTGTGGTGTTTTCTCTCCAAAACAGAACCTCTCACCCTACGAATACATGAATATTAAATGAACCCTTCAAAAAAATTAATCTCTCCAGCATTCTGCACTTTACAAAATTCAAATGACTTTACCTCCCGAACCTCATCTCAGACTGAGTCTCACTGGAGAGTTTTAGAATCTGGTGGCAGGCTAATATTCACCGATCAAAATATGCTCCACTATGAAGTTCACGCAAAATGAACAGTATTGAGCTCCAGGGTTTCTATTTGTTCACCAATTAAGAAAAAAGTACATAATTTAACAGCGAATTGCACTGAGAATACATGTCTGTGGTCAACAGAAACATACAATAGAATTCTGTCATTTTGCACAGAACTCTGCTGCACCAATGGTAGGCACACGGGATAGTCCTTGATGCAAATATACAATTTGCAGAGAGATAAGAAGAAAAAGGAGGAAAAAGGAACTCGGAGGTAAGTGACTGGTTCCATCAATGTGCAATGACCTCCCTCCCTGGAATGGAACAGAATAGAAGAGGCCTCACTGTCATACCAGTTGAGTAACACATTTGCATATGGTTTCTGCACTTTCATATAAGTAAGAACACAATAAGATACAGACAGAGATACGATGTAGGTTGTTTGCAGTCTGAAATGTGCAAATTATAGGTTTAATGTGTGAAATGTTAAATTTAACAAAATAAAGCTGGTATGAAAATGCAAGTTTAATATTGTAAGCTGTGTAAACATCCATGAAACAGTGTACGGTGCAAATGCGATATTGTATGTACTGTAATTAATGGCAGGGTTTGAAATTTCATCTTAAAGGGTCTGTCAGTGAACTTTAGTGGCATCAACGGCACCGTCCTCATCCTCCAGGGTCAAAGAACCAGCCTCGCTGCTGCACAGCACGTAAGTTCCACAAAAATAACATAACAAAATGTACAAAAATAACGTGACACTTAATTGTATGAATGCCAAGTATATTAACCTCTAAACTTTCTTGTGGATTTTTCTTATTGTCTCATATAAATATGACTTTCATGATGGCGTGGTTATACGATTCTTGCGCTTGAACTTGTGTCATAGCCACGGGTTCAGTGGGTGTTAACTCAGCAAATCATAAGTGTATCACACCTATATCACACAGCGTCAACTTACATTAATACAGAAATGTCTGTGAGAGGATTGGAATCCCGTGTCTGATTTGTCCATTCTTGATTGAATTTTCCTCTTCCTTTAAGCTTTTCTAAGCAATTTAACACCATTTAACATACCATGATCTGCATTGTGCATTGTTCAAGGAAATAGATGTTCATAAACACGAGTTAAGGTTAGTTGTATGTAAAATCTAAGTATGTCAAAACAGAAAGCTAAGGAAAAACGTACTTTTTCAGCCAAATATGTCATTATTAGACGTAAAAAAAATTTTTTTACCTGAAATATATAGTTATAGTGCAAGGCATTTTACTTCAAATACGCTTTATATCAGTAGGTGCTTTTTTTTGACTCCAGGTTAACTCTAATCCACACTATAACTTGATTGGTATTAGTATATTGAGAGGAATGCACTTCAATGATATTACGTGGAAGTAATGAAAACACTGATTCTTATTTTCAGAGGAGAAGAGACGGAGTTAATTTAGCAGATCCTTCAAACTTTGTTTGCCTGTTTGTCCTTTTGTTTATTAGCAACATAACCCAAAAAGTTATGGAAGGGTTATAATGAAATTTTCATATGTCTGAAATGGGTCAAGGAATAGGTGGTGCTCTTTGGGGTTTTATTATATTTTATCATATTTCCAAGAAAATATTTTCTCAGTTGGCATGTATTTCTGCACAACATTTGACACCATGGCAACGTGGCCTATTTATGTGTTACTAGGTTGTTACATGTTAGAGCAGTGTGGTCTGCTCCCTCTGAGGGATTTTCTAGTTTGCATCTATTATCTGTTGTACATTTGCATTGACTGTTAATTTGCTATGACCTCATGCAAGTCTGTCAGGGCCAGCTATCAGGTCGCACAATGCCCACGTCAGGGCTGGACCTTACTCACTTTTTAACCTACTTCTTTGCGCTTTTTTTGTGTTGCGTTTTATATATATATATATATATATACTTTTGTGAGCTGTTGTTTGAATAGATTTGCTTCACAAATGCAATGGGGCTGCAATGGATTTGGTTAAAAACGAGTCGATAACATCTGGGAGCAGGTTCACTGTGATGCAGGTGGAGCAAATCACAGCAGGGAGTGTCTTGGGAACCAGAGAGAGACAGAAGACAGAGGCGCAGGGATTAATGTGGGCAGAGGGTGTGGACGGGAGATGTTGGCATACAGGAGCCAGAGGATCTGGAAGGGAACTGCAACATCCGGGTTTTGTCCACACTTCACTGTGCTCACTGGGGCTGCTTTTCTTCACCGTTTACTGTACATTTGTCTCTGTCTCAAGACGAATCCTGCAAATGGGCACATTTCTAATTGCACAGCGTGGAGTATGATAATTGAAGTGTTTAAAAAAAAGAGAAGAATAAAAAGAAAAACTGTCTTCCATTAACGGCAGGAAAGTGATGGACTGTGCTCGTGGCATTTCAATGGAAAAGTAGCAGTTTTTGCCAGTTGGCGACCAACCAACTGGAAACTAATTCATAAATTTCTCCGGCTATGATAAATTCACTGCCAGGCACTTTTAAATAGACCACCAAAAAATCTTAACTGGTCTGGAAACCACAAGAAAGGTTTCGGTGTCAGTTTGATTATGCACAGTTTAATCATATGTTAATTCAGGCACATGTATCTGACATCACCCTGCAATTATCCAGTTAATATTAGTCGAAGCAGGTGTTTAAGGAGACTTGGATGAAAGCTATTACCTATAAGCCTTACCATGAATAAGCGCGAAGGTTCACCTCCGTGTTAGTCATCAGTGCAATTCTACTGAGGATATTTTCTTCTTTTTTTCTTAGTTTTGTTTCTCTCTTCTTTTTGGGGGGGGATTAAAGGGGAGTGCTTTTATTTATTTACAGTGTGTAACTCTTTGATTTGAGCAGAAACACATATCTGAGTGCACTTTGTTGTCTTTTTAAGCCCAGTATTCTGTCTCGTCTCCAGTATATCACCCCTTTAATGTTGGTTTTGTGAGGAATGTCAGACAGCATGTAGTTCTTTTGAAGCTCGCCCTGGTGAAGGTTTTTTTAATTCAAAATCAAATGTATTTTTTTCTTTTTAGACCCTGATGTAGATGTGTGAAGTCATGCGGTGTGAAGCTTCGATTAGACATGCTGTTAGATTATTGCCTAAAGCTCCAGCCTCACTGTGATTATGGACTCGCCCTTGACCTGACATTTAACCCGTTTAGCAGTGTGCACTCTATAGCCTCCGCCATCTTTGGTCTAAAGGTAGATGGAAAGGTCACGCATGCCTGGCGCTGTAGGTCTAACCCGTATCCAGAGGTATTTGTAGAAAAGTGGTCAGTTGTAAGTGTGTCTGTTTGTATCAGGGGAGCGTTATGTGTCTCTCTCAACTGTATTCTAACACTGATCTGTAGATCTAATTAAAATTACATCTAAAATTATAATTTTTATATATGAACTAAAGTTCATATTTTAAAAAATGTAGTTGTCATTAAAAATATATATATATATATGAAATATTCTGATTTTTTTGTCACGCCCACTTGATATTGAAGTTTTTCTATGTGTGGCCTCTGAACTTAAATGATTTGACAACCTTGGTTATTAATATCTTCAATTTCATTTTGGCATTTCACAAATTTATCCCCACGGGCTGGTTTGGACCCTTTGAAAGGTCGGTTTTGATCCACGGGCCATATGTTTGACACCCCTGTTGTAAGATGCATAATCATACTTCACTGTGCTGCTTTAAGGTGACTGGTAGGCCTTTGTGGTACACTTTTAACTTACTGCGTAAGCTGACATCATTTAGGCATGTTGTGCACTTTAGCCATTAGTGGTTATACAGTGACTAAGCTAACAGTTGTAATGTAAAATGTGAACCATTGGAGCGTGTGGAGATTATAAGATGCAGTGTTATTTTGACTGAGAATAACCAGCTTTGTGTTTTAATTGGAAGAGGACTTGACAATACTGTAATACAAAAAAACATGATCCTTTATTCAGTCAGTGATACAGTCTAGTCTGTGGATACATGCCAGTGATTCATTGGTGGTGGAGTTCATTCTAAGTGTGCTCTGTTGTGTGATTTTTCTTCCTGCTGTTCACAGTTTGGGATATCGATACTACCTCGAACCCCTTTAAAGCGAAGTGCACCTAATGCAGCGTTTGCTTTTTCGGGGCATTTCAGGCTTCTTCAAGACACTTAAACTATAAAATATAATCCTGTTGGCAACAAGTGCATCCCGGACCAATCCCCGATAGGAACACCCTCTGGAGTGCATAAGAGTATTCAGACCGCATTAGAGCTGTTGGCAGGTAATCAAATGTTTCAGCATAGATGTTTATGCAAGGTCAGACACAGGCCATGACTGATGACAGGCTGGTGATGGACACTGTCTGACTGTGTAAAACAGCAGACATTATATCATTTGCATTATTTACTTCAACATAACGTGACGTACTTTGATTCTTAATGTACTTGCATTTAGTTTAGTTGTTAAAAACACTCCCACGGGAGCTAATCACTCTATCCCCATCCTATTAAAGTTTAGGGTGGCGTTAATTAATTTAATTGAATGGGCCATTTTCTGTTGTTTTCCTTGTGGGCCTTTTTTATGTGTTAAAGGCGAGGATAGCGCAGTGGCCTTACACGTGTCTTGTTGTGTGGTCACCTGAAGGGGTTGATCGTAGTCTTGTGGAACCATTTTGGTCTGAACTGATGTGTGATGGTTTCCTCAATATTTTCCTCCATATTTTGTGACGTTTAGTCTTTTTATACATAATTCAATGTGGCCTAGCCCTCGTATTGTTGATTTTCTGAGCTGATATGCTTAATTTTTATGCAATTATTTATGTATTAGTATTTAATAACACCTACATTCAAAACTGAATAAATACGAGCCACAATTTCTTGAGGATAAACAGTTTTTCTATCTGCCAAAATATTATAAATATTGCTTAACATTAGTTATAATCTCTTCAGTGGGGTTATTCAAGGTCAAAATTCTTGTATCAAGTCAGATAATGTTAACAAAATGAAGTCTCAAGAAGTAGATAAACCTAAAAAAACATCGACATATTCCTTTTTTTTTCCAGTGCTGACTTTCACTAGGTCTTGTCTAAAACAACTCTGTCCGTGTCACATGTGCACATGTCAACATGTGTGAGGCCAAAGCTGTCTGCTGGGATGCCTGCAGGTGCACGCATTAATACACGCTCGAGCTGTGGCACACATTTTTGATTATTTTTGTCCTTTCTGATGACCTGGAAAAATGTTGTATTACCATTTTCTCCCCTGCTGTCTTTCATACCACCCGCCTGATCCCTGTGCGGTGACTATTGTTAGCCATGTGGTGTGTGCATTGGCTCGCGCTTCCAAACGGCCTTGGTGACAGGTTTTTCTAGATGGATACCTCTTCTCTATTAGGACATCGAGGACGTGTGACAACAGTGCCTCCACTTCTAAAATATACAATTGTTAGTGAGGTCAGAGTATATGTTGTTGTTGGGGTTTTTTTTTGCTTTGTGTGTGGTAGATATGACAAGGTTTTTACATTGCTAATACTATTTTTATTTACTATAAATGTAACTCTGAAAAGCACAGAGACAGGAGATGGTAGTAAGCGTAGTACTATATATACTGTATATATATGTATATATATATATATATATACATTTTATGCAGAGGTTTTATACGTTTCACTACATTATCCCTGATGATATAGAAATTTTACATTTTTGATACAACATGGTTATTGGTGCTGAGGTTTCAAGCTTGATAAAAAAGAAAATATAAGCCAGCGATATGAAAAAAAAACAAAACATTTTAGACATCTTTTAAATTTCTGTCTAAAGTGTCTCAAATGATCACTAAAGGTCCGAATAAAGACTCTCTGAGTTGTTTCCAGTGATTTATGACGTTTTTCTGCATTTACATTTTCTGACCAAATTAAAAAAAAAAAAAAAGTAACTCTGCCATATGAAAAAATGACCCCTCATGAACTCTCAAATGATCACCAAGGTCCTATTAAAGATTCTCTGAGGTGTTTTGAGTGATTAATGGCAGTTTTCGGCATTCAAAGTTGCGGTTCCATTTTGCGTTCTGCATGGGGTGCACATATAGTTTTTGTTTTTTTTTTCCTTGTGCCCCACGTTCAAAGCCATGAGACCTCACCAGCCGCCCCTGTCGCCCTCGCTCAGCGTGAGAGCGTGTCTCAAATTATGAGCAAGTATTTATTAGGATGCCTGAGCACGCCGTTCATCAGCCGCACAGTGGGGGTTATTTCATTCCCCAAGTTTAGTGGAAAATTCAGGTTATTCATATCATCCCAGATGTTTGCCAATTTACTTAACATCCATAACATATCCGTAATGCCCTAAAGCAAACAACCTCCCCAGCTAATCACAGGTTACTCACTGAGAGGTTGATTTGGAGGCTGTCAGTTTCCACGCACTATGACATAACTCTAATGTCACCCAAGCAAAAGGGCACACAGCGGAGGATCGGTAATGAATGTGAGAGCAGCAAACTGCAGCAAAAACACCTCTCAGATGTTATCGAAAAACGGGGGGGGGGGCACCTTTACAACATGTAGTCATTAAATTAGTGTAGTTTTGACATTGTTTATCTTTAAGATATTTGGTGTTCCTATTTCTCCTTTGATATAATAAGATTGAATGGAGTTTTTATCCCACAACAGTGAAGGATATGTGAACTTTTTTTGTTTGTTTTTTTGTTAGCAAACTCGTCAACCTGTGCTCATTACTGTGGATGAACCATATATTGTAGTCTTCTACTTTCTCCTGGAGAAATAGTCCCCAACAATACCACTGACAGCCTTGGACCATGGCTGCTGTTAAGAATATTTTTTGACGTTTTGTTTGTTTATTCATCGAGTGGATTCAAGCTTAGACCCCAAGCTCAGACTCCTATTTGTCAACGTTTTCTTTTCAGCAGATCGACAATCAGTTCTTTTATTTATTATTTCACACTTTTTGACATGTTGTACATTTTGAGTCCGCTCGTTCAGTGGTACAAAACTCCCCTTTTAATGGCTTCACTCTCTTTAAATGTTAAGTCTTTATGTGTGTTTTGTGCATGTTCGTTACAAGAATCAGTCTGACAGATGCTGCATCACTTCTCACCCACTCACTATCAGCACAACCGTTTCAAGTAAGTTGGTTTGGCTGCACAGACTCATGCGCGGGACTTTGGACGTTGGTTTTACTCTGAGGTTTTTCAGATCAATAGAAATGCGTTCTAACTCCGTTGTAAGTTTTTTTTTTTTTGATGGGTACATATCGTCTGTGACAGTTGGGTTTGGATAATGGGATGCAACGGGGTGACGCACAGAAGCAGATCTTCAGGTTGTCACGGGATGAACTCAGCGGAGGCTTTGCCTTATTCATCCAGGGAGTGCTTTTTGCTGAGCTGGCATGTTCTTTTGCATAGTTGGTATTTTTCAACGCTGCTTTACTTCACAGTGTGACTCCAATATACATTACCACCTGGGGACTGCCCAGTGCCAGAGCGCAGCTACACTTGGTCAAACCTGTTGCTCAAAGGCACCTCTGCAGCTCCAAGAGCAATGCGGTAGAGCAGTGTTTGTTGTGTGACAGGCTTTCCCAGCAGGTTGGAGGGATCCAAGAATGGTTTGTCTTGCATGTGGGACAGGACACGGCAGACACCAAGACTCATCCTCCTCAATTAATAATGCAACAACACCATTCGGAGTCTCTGCCACTAATCCAAGCCCCGGAGAGTCCCACAGTGTGTCAGTACCTCCATGTAAAGGCTTTTTCTGCCACGGAGCTTACACAGAGCTCATAACACAGAGTTAAAATCCCAGACTAAACGTCCCATAAGGGTTTTCCCCCTCTATCTGCTGTGTGCTGCAGCTGCACAGAAGGCCTGTCACACAAGGGTTGTCATGATCAATATTCCTGTGAGTGTATGCCAAGGCCTTCTGAGATGAGGTAAAGACAGATTTTATCGCACGTGCGTGCGTGTGTGCGTTTTAAAGCAGGAGTGGGGGCCGTGAGATGGAGCAAGCGGAAAGACGGATGGAGTAAAAGTTAGACGGAGGGAGTTCGACATCAACCAACCAGTCTCCATCGGAGATAAATGTGGGGGGATGCACTGTGAATAATTTATACATGCCAAAAATAAAATCAAAAACCTTGTTCTCACTCCTTACAGATAGATGAATTCACTGGAATCCCTCGAGAGTTCCTGACAAAGCAGGGAGCGTGAGCGACTGAGGGGGACATGGCAGCATGCAGGTCCTACCTTTTATCTATCTGCCATTAGTGCTACATGATTCATAACTGTTTAATTAGCATTTATATTTCATCAAAGAATTCATTTTGGTTCATTTGGTCTAATTGGTATGGATTTGGAATGCAGTTGTACAGAGGCGATCATGCATGAGCATAATTCACACTCGGGGCTCAGTAAGCCTCAAAAGCTCAGATGCTACAGTTTGTTTTACATCCGTCTAAACCGAAGGTGGACATCAAACCCACAGCTATAGCCTTATTTAAATGGTAAAAAAATAGGTCTTTATAAGAAATGTAGATTTTTGTTTTAAATGTTAAACAAGGTGAATAGGCTGTCTGCCTTGGAAAAAAACATTCAAATGTGATTACGCTGAAGTAAAAACAACCATTCTATTTGAAGAATTTTGGTTTTCTTTGCCAGGATACACAAATGTTCATGTTTATTTATTGGAAATATTGGATGGATTCAACAAAATGCCCAAAAGCATTTATCCATTTAGTGTTTTTTGTGAAATAAATAAATAAACATAGGTGACGTTCAGTCCAAATTTTCCTGACTTTTTTTTTTTTTTTTGGAAACCACATTTGACCTCAGCCACAGGGAGGCCCTCAGGAAACAGCAGGGCACTGACAACCATCACCGAGGTGTAAATGGGATGTCTGCACCAGCAACAAGCGTGATGGTCTCTTGAATTTCTAACCACAAGTCGTGACCTTTTTGGGCCAGCTCACAAGAAATTGATCAAATGACTAGGATTGTTCCCAAACATCCTGTTATGAGTTTGACCCTGTTGAGTCACGAGAGTGTGTCAAGGTCTTTGTACAACTGCTGCTTCTCTTTCACGGAACCCAGGGTTTTCATTTTCGGTCCAACTCTGTCGAACACACCCCCCATCTGCAGCTTTCTCCTTGGAATCAGCTTCAACTGCATCACCTGCTGCGTTCCAGTCGGAGCTGGCAGATTTCGCTGTATCTCACAAATGGTCATATGGTCGTATGTGATGCAAAGAACACAAACGGTACTGCTATGACTGCTCATACTAATGTTTATGCACAGACAAGCCAGCTTTTTTTTCATGAATTTCAGTGTCAGGGTTAGTGAAATTAGTCTGACTTGAAATTCCCAACTGGGAACGAGGAAATTTCACTATCTCACTTCAAAAAGGCGCACATTAATACTTTCATCTTCTTCTAATCCCTACATTTTCCTTGTTTTTATCACAGTCACTTTCATTCCCATTCAGTTTTTCTTATTTCTCTCTCTGTGACACCTTTTATATGTAAGTTTCACCCTTTTGCACCATTAAACGCCCTCAGCCGGCCTGGCCTACATTTGGATCCTGTCTGGCTTCTGCCTATAGCTCAAAACAATCCTCCAAATCCTATATATCATCTGTTTGGGATCATTCTGAGCTCTTAACATATGCTGTTGTGTTACACTGATGGGTATAAGCAAGCAGATCTCACTGAATAAGACAAGTTTAAGAGGAAAACATATAGAAAACAGCTTTGTTTCTAAGAAATTTTTTATTGGGAAAATGTTATTACAAGTAAAATTGAATTATCTATGGTAACAATATTTCAGCTAAAACAGCAGAAACATAAGCACCTTTTGATCATTTCATCGCGATACTTGTTTATGTAGAAAGAAATGCACTAAACCACATTTTTTTGTTTTTAAGGCCAGTCATTATTACACCAGGGTTGATGTACGTACATAGAACGTGCAGGAAAAAAATGACTCTAAGTTATGTAGTTGTATTAATATTTGGTAGACCTTAAACACCATGTTTCGGGGTAAGTCTGCATCTGTTAAAATGATCAGTGATTGACAGTACACTCCTAATGATGACGTAAATGTTAACCCGGTAATCTGACGGGCCTGGGGTAACGAGATACAGCCCTGATTATAGACCAGTGCAGTGGAAGAACACTGCAGCACATAAAGACATTCTACACTTAAATTCACAGGTGTTTTTTTTTTTTTCAAGTGCGTTAATTATGATGCTTTACATCTGTGGGGGAGCTGATTTATTCCTTAACCTTTGGGTAGAGTCAGGTAAACTGTTTGCCCGTCTTGAATCAATATCGTTCTCTTAATTCCAGTGTAAAACTGAATGGGTAATTTCCTGAAATGTCACATTTCTTTCAGCAAACACAGAGCTGGTGGTAAATGTAGATGTAAAACCAGTGTGTAATCAAGGTTATTTTTTTTTCTCTTACCAAACATTGTACTGAAAAGGGCAAGTGGGATGAAAACTGAGCTGTAGCTTTTAAAACTGGCACTTATCAAAGTTTCTGTTCAGAAGCTGAGGAGTTTAATATGACGACATCATTCGTGTAGATTTACTGTGAGTGGTTTCCCACTATGGGTCATGGGAATCTGTACAAAAAAGCTTTTGTTTTTAGTTCTTCTCCTCATAAGTGGATCGATACTGAAATATCGATCCGTCCCATTCCAGCATCTCCTCTTCGAAGATTGATTCTCATGTTCAATGATCAATGTCTAAATACTCTAAGTGGGCTAAAAGTGTGTTTTATCATCGACAGGAGGCGCAGTGGAAGGTAACTAGGCTATCGCCGAGATCTGAATAATGGCCACCTGACAGGAAGTGCTTCTCCTTCTGCAAATGTGAGTAAGAGCTCCACAAATGCTTTTGTGCGTTGGTGTTCTAACAATGGGAGGTCTACCCCACTCTTCTTGATATTTTATTTAAACTCACACAAATAAATATGCCCGTGAACCGAATAAATGTTGAACGCCTGCAATTAAATCCACAAATGCCACAATGAATAAGGCCTATAAAGACGGGCTGCAATTTCTGAGGACAGTCTGAAGTGAGATTGGTGTCGGTGCGGATTAAATGAATCAAATATGGGCCAGTTGTATGATTATTTTCTATCCTGTCACTCTGAAACGGTTGCTTCATTGCCATATTTAACATCACTTATGCCACTATTTAACATCACTTAATTTTACAGCCCAGGCATTGATAGACTTAGGAAAAGAATGGTGGGCTGAGGGGGGAGAGAGGGGTGCGGGGATATGACGCATATCTCCCAGATGCACAGGCATTGATGATTGATTGTTTGATATTATGCAACCTACCGCTGACCTGACAGCTCTGTATGTACCAAGAGGACAACGATACAAGGGAGGAAAAAGAAAAGCCACCATCCGTATGAAAACAGAAAGATTTATGGTCAAAAGTTAACTTCAATTGTTATAAAGTCCACTTGATTCATTGAACTGCAAAAGCAAAAAAAAAAAAAAAAAAAAACTGCATGTGAAAGGATGCGCCCATGCCTCTCAGAAAACAAACAAAGCAGCCAAAACCTCTTGTCACAAGCTTTTGCTACCATCTGAAAACAGGTACAATACTTATTTTCACTCAGAGAACGCCCACCAAAATATTGCAAAATGTAATTAAAGAATTATTTTTTGCCGTTCATGACAAATAATGCCTGCAGCTAATACATCTAACAGCTCAGACTTTCAGAAGGTGCATCATGCTTAACCTGCAGCCAAATTAGCGTTTAACGATTCGGTTTTATTGCTGCCATGTTTCAGCGCCGACTGATGCAGTAGCTCCTCAATTATTCAACAACCATTAGTTTTCTAAAGAGCGTACAGATTGGGCTGTGTCAATGGGAAAAGGTCATGTGGTCGGAGCCCAGATTGACCCTGTCTCATTAAGGAAGAGGATGAAGTGATTACCCATCATGCCCAGTGTCTATAGTACAAGCCTGTGGGGGCAGTCTGAACATTTAAGTAGATTTTTTTTCCTTCTCTGATGACATAAGGTAAATTGGAGGAATAATGAGGAAAAAAAATTTAAAACAAAACATTGTAATGTGAATATACAGCATGGAAACATGTGACTAATATTCTTACGCAAAACAAATTTAATAATTATTGTATAGGGATATGGGATATATATGTAATCTATGCATATATACTATATATTTGTATGCATTTTTGTATATTATGTAGACTTTATGTGTAGGTGAATGTGTACATTATATTTAAGTGTACTGGTCCATTTACGTGTATGTAT
>JAPTHA010000017.1:3426536-3438995 GCA_029814585.1 Gymnapogon annona | reverse complement strand
TTGGTTGGTTGGTTGGTTGGTTGGTTATTTTGCGACTGTGGCAAGAAATTTCTCCTAGTGAGACATTAAAGGCCTGTGGTATCGTAAGAAATGCAAGAAAACACATTCTATGTGACATACTTTGCAGTATTGTTTGCAAATGGAGGCCCTGGGCAGAAGTAAATATTATGTGGAGGGCATTTGTATGGAACAGTTAGTGAATTCCTGATCTGAGCGAAAGGCACTTTGTTTTTGGCCATGCAGTGTATGAACTGGTGTGTCTGTGAACCAATATCTCTGCAGTGTGTATCAGCTCGTGACTTATTGAACCTGGATGCTCACTAGTAATCGGTCACTCCTTTATTTTGGTCACTGAAATGCGTTTCTTCTTTTGGTCAGTGTATGTTGCATCCAATAAATACTGTAGCCATTGATTACACGATGGGGAATGAGGGAGCTGCCAGCGCAGGGCTTTATGCATCCATTTTACAGGATTTCCTCTCCAAGTATCGGTGTTGGTGACAACAGCCGAGGTTTTACTCTGTATCAGATGGGAAACGAAATCAATGGCGTTTTCACACGAGTCTCAGCCGGAGCCTCCGTTCAGCTTCTTGCGAGACTGATAATGATATCTCTCATCGCAATATTTTCAATAATCCAGCAGTATCTTCTGGACAAGCTGATTTAATTCCAAGTTTTACCTGCAAAGTTGGATATCAGTTGGCATCCATCCTCCTTTTTTCCCCATAATCTGAAGTGAACCGGTCTTCCGCTCTTGCCGCCACTCTGACATTTATTGGTAGCAAAGCCATCTATCTTCCCATGGGGTTTACGAGATTTAAGTTGGAAAAATGTACACCTTCACATTTAGAGTTCAGGGTTGTTGTTTTTTTTTTGTTGTGTCTTATTTATTTATTTTTTTAAAGTCATCTGTGTCATTGACCACATTGAGAGTGATTTCTCTCAATTTTTTAATGAAACCTCGCCGAAAGCACCGATTAGGATAAATGTATCAGGTCAGAATGCGAGTGGTTAGAAGGCATGTATCATCAGAACGCGCTTAGACGTTTTTATATCTGTGTTAAAAATATGATGATTAAAAAAAAATTAAATATCTCCATATGGCATCATTACATTTAGAAGTGCTTAATCTGAAACGCACAGTTGTTGTCTTTTATTTCAGTGTATGATGCTTTGGTGGAATTAATCTCATGCTGTCACTTTTAATTTCATGAGCGACAATTCTACATAAATTATTATTGCACTAGCGTGTGTGTGTGTGTGTGTGTGTGTGCACGCACGCGCGTGTTCCCGTTTTCTTTTCAGTCACATCTAGATGAAAAATAAGAATACACTCCATGCTGTAAGTCATAATGTGCAGAAATGCTGATTTATTTAAACTGATAAATTTTTAAAAGCCGAAGTCTGCACAGAAACCTTATCGACTATAATATTTATGAGCAAATATAAGATTTGAGGAAAATAGAATTTAGTCTTATGGTTCGGAATCATTCCAAGCTACGCCACGGGCAACAGTTTATTCCTTATTCCCCTCACCATAATTCAGCATTTTATTGATTTATTTATTTTTGTTCAGATTACCTGAGACCAAGATCTTTCAATACAATGCTTATTTTACATTTGACGTAGTGTAGGGCTCAAGCTCAAACGTGGAAGAAATTTCAGATCCTTCTCTTAAGAAAAAGTTGAAGGAAAAAAAATTGCTGTGTTTTCAAAGTTGCAGTTATTTAATTGCAGTTAATTGCAAAGTTGCAATTAAAAGACTCCCTGGATTAAAATGAGGGGGAGAATCAGTAAAATGTGCAAAAGTGTGAGGTAAGGTTAATCGCTATGGGGACTATTACTCTATTTGTATCATTGCGTGCAAGAGCATTTTAACTTGGCATCGTGAAACCAAACTGGTCCGTGGATGGGATGGCACTGCATGGCATCGTACAAAGATATGAAATGCCCTTTATGCATGAAAGGAAAATGTTAAGTACTTGTAGAGTGGAGTCAAAAAGTGTGTTATACTTTAAAACGTAACCGCACATAAGTGTACAGCTGCATAGAACGGAAATGTACTCATAAAAAAAATTGTTGTAAAGTAATGGTACTATTAAGTTCAATCGTATCTGCTTCGAGAATGTGTGGTTTGATAGATCTAAAAAAAGAGACAAAAAACATAAAAAAAGTTCTAGATGTGTTCTTGTGCAAAAGATAAGCTCACGACTGAAATATTTGAACAAAATACCCACATCGAGGCCGACCATTACAGTATGTTTGCAGAGACCCAGTTGAAAACCACATCTTATCTTATATTTATGAGCGAGATTGTCAGGGGTAAAAAAGAGAAAAGGTTTTTATTGAGTGAGCCATGGGCAAATTGAGCTGCTTGCATATGAGCGACTTGGTAAACATTTAATAAACCCTGTTTATGGAACAGAGGGGGGTAATGTCCATATCTTGGTTTTGCAGATTTAATATATTTCACTGCACACATCGACTGCCAGTAGATAAGTTGTAATATTGGGACGTGTTAGAGAGACAGAATTACATCCGTGTTGCTTTTGTTAATGGGAAAGCATCATTTAGCAGTAATAACACCAGTATTTTATATTTTATAAAGTTTCACAGTTGGTCTTTATCACGTGCAGTGTTTTTTTTTCCATTTCAGTATATCCCACTGGCTTTGCTCTTGATGGTCACTGACACACCAGGTCAGAGTTCGAGCTGACTAGCCCTCCGCACATAGTGTTCCAAATGCTGCATTGAAGTAGAAGTGCCTTTTTCTTTTATTTGACACGACCCGGTTTCTTCTGAAGAGGGCCAGCCGATCGAGTGAGCAGCGGAGGAACAGACGGCAAATTATGGATTTCATACCACCTTGTAACTACAGCCTCTCCAAATGTAAACTCTGGAACCGAAATATGGCAATAATTTATTATTACAGCCGCCCTATGAACACGTAACGCAATTAACAGCCCTAAACAACCGTGAACTTTGTAATTAGAATTCAAAGACCACACATAAGGTTTGTTTATCTTTTTTCATTTGGCACAATTACCGGCTAGGTCACAGAGCAAATTAGACGCACGCTGTATTTTTCTACAATGATATGGCCAGAGGGGCTGGGAAAGGAAAATAAATTCAGCAATGTGGAAAAACACCTTAATTTTTGCCTCTTATTTGAGGAGCAAAGATGTTCCCTGTAGACCAACCGATTATCAAACTAATCATGTACAGGTAAATGGATATCAAATTACTGTGACCAATGTGAGTGGTTTTATCGTGCGGTTGAGCCTCAGTACGGCGGTGCGTGGTAATCAGGTACATGTTAATGTACTCGGAGCCCCCGCCAAGACTTTTCCCTTGTGTCCTGCTTATAATATCTATAACACATTAGATTACATTTGGGCCTTTAGCCTTAAGGGGTCACAGAGTCATTTAAATCTTCACATTTTTAATATTGGATTTTCATCCCTCAGGGAGGGGAGGTGGGGTGGGGTGGGTATGGGTGGTGGAGGGGGTGGGGGTAATGATTTATTGCACTGAGGGATTTGACTGCTGTCTCCGCCAGCGTCTAATGGAAATAGACCACTGTCGTGGTGGAGTATCCTCAAACCGATGACCCTGCAAGAGCCAACAATACCAGTAACTTCAAACACAGTGCCTCTGTGATGCTTTTCAAAGATCTCTGCCCCCCAGCCCGGAAGGAGGGGGCACTTTAGATCCGTAAAAGGGTGAAAAACAAATCCACTTCTTCTTTTCAAATGTGACAGATTTCTTTTTCGGACTCTTCTTCATGTGTGATTTTTTTCCTCACATGCCCTCCTTCCCTTCATCCTCTCTCTCCTCTGTCTGGCCAATATCTGCTGAGTGCGGGGGCCCAGTGGAGTTTCTGCTGACAAACGGGAATCTATTTATTTGATCTAACACCAAAGTGCTGACCTCACAGACACGGGAAGACATTTTTCAGACTCGCTTTACCAAGAATCACTGTCTATGGCTCCCAACATCACCAGCGATACAATAGTGTGGATCAAGAACTTAACTAAGGCTTTGTTTGTCCTGCAGGCACAAGTGTCCTCAATCTGATTCAATGCTCTTAAGTGACTTGGATCTATTTTTTCCTGTGTTTTTTGGGTCGCTTTTGTGTGTCAGGCCTTTATTTATTTATTACCACCACCACCACCCCTCCCCCCCTCTCCCATATTGTTATATTGCAATTCATGCCGCAACTCTTGGACAGCATTTGTTCAAATTCAGCGCTGATGGGAGTCGCACTGTGAAAATTTGTGTGTCTTTCTCTTCATCTTTCTCCTCATTTCCATCTATTTCTGTAAACTCCGAATCAGATATAATTAATACACAGACAGCAGATTTCATCTGATCTCATCTTGTGATTGACACTGTATGCATAAAACTGAATGTATATTCGGATTCATAGAATACCTGCACTGCTTGATTTCAACTTCCAGCACATTCTTCTTGTACTTTGTACTTGGCTTTATTTATGTCTTTTAATCTTTTATTGCTTAAGCTTTATTCCCTCACCTTGCTTTCTTCATGCATAACTATATACACCACATCCATGTATTAAAAGCACTCTGTGGCACTGATTATGACAAGTGCTTTACAAATGAACCTTATTACCTATCATTTTTCTTTCATAAGAAGCTGCTGCTCCCGTTTAGGTTTGCTGTACAATGTAAAGGTATGGGTGAGGGACTATCGGGGAAGTGTGTAGTGTTTAAAGCCGAGCAAACAAAGTCAATACATGATCTAAAAGGTGTGTAATATTCTCTCTGAGTGCCTTTATGGTGCCGTGTGTGTGTGTTAAGGCGCTGCACATTTGTATGATTCATAGATCATCTTGAAGGTTAGTGTATAGGTTATGGTATTACTCGCCGTCCCCCTGATCGCAGCTCCCTATATTTAGGCTGAAGTAAATGCCCGTAGTTATGAGGGATTTAATGGAAAGTTATGTTCTGGAGTCTGTGGGCTGTTACTAACACTACTCTGCAGTCTTCTTTGAAACACATCACCTCCTCATTACCAAGGCTGTTTTAATCTACCTGTCTTTGCAGTTCTCATATTTTTTTTTTACCAGTTAAATTAAAATTTCACCCCTTTTAAAAAAATACTTTTATCACTTTTTTTCCCCCCCTACCATTTCCTTTTGTGCAGTTAAACTCTTTTGACTTTGTTCGTCCAATTGTTGTGAAGAGATAAGCTGAGAACAATCCACAGGGCAACCTCAAATCCACAGACAAGGTATTAAGGTCATTATAATTCATTAGCCATTGTGTCTTTTGCTGCCTTAAACTCCATAAATGCTACAAAGTCCTATGCTTCAATAATGCAGACGATTAACAATAAGTGGGGTTACGTGTGCTGTATAGTGATTTAATATATATTTCATTTATTTACTGCTGTAAGAAATGAAAAATGCTAAATGATTGAATGGACTTTGACAGATTTTCACTGGACATGATGAGCTTATGGGATGTAGAGCCGGGTTGTCAGGGAAACTCAGCTAGTGGACCAAAAACCTGTCCAATGGCGGTAACTCATTTCAGTTTTCTAAAATGAGTCCTCATATTTATCAATGTGGTTCCAGGGCCTCTTTCCACATGAGAGTAGGAATGGCACAAATGGTAAAATATATAAATGTGCGTGTGTGTGCATAATATATAGTCTCAATAATATCAAAAGGCTACAATAGCTTCTAGGTAACTGTACTGTATGTTTTATCATATACGCTCTGTATTATATTCTGTTATATTCTCTATTATAGTGTTCGTGTAACTGTAAGAGTCCAGGGATGTGCAGGATATCTACATGAGTAATGTAAATGTGTAAACCCTCTACACTATCTTAGAACTGCACCAACCTTATTGACCTTAATTCTTCCTTTCTTTAATCCTAATTCTTTCTATGTGTCCCCTTATATAGCTCACTGGGAATCCTCTGCAACACCGCAGCAGTGGCCAATATTCCTGCGACACTGGTAGGTCAGTCTCCTTCCATTATATCTGTGTATTATCTGAAAAGCCCCGCACACTACAAGACAGCACAACGACCGGGGCTGCGACTACACCCTGAAAACAGCACATTTTGACAAGGAATGTGAAATTTGTTGTATTTCAATGAAGCAGTCCCTCGTATACACCGGTTTTACCAAAAAAACAAAACAAACACTTCTCTCCCAACAATGTTTTGAAAATGCATTTGCAGCATCCTGCATTCAGCGCCGCCCGAGAACTGGCCGGACAACCCCGATAACTCACCACTATGCCGGGATATAATAGTACAGTGTGCCAGACCTGCTGCATCTACAGCACTGGCACAGGGCTAACAATGTGTGGAGCTCCAAAAAAAAAATTCAGCAGCCTTTAAAAGTTTATATGATCTTATTATCACGAAAATATTGGTTTTTGAAAGGTGTGGCTGCATCAGACAGACACAAACACGTGTAAAGGATTTTTTTTGTTCAGTGTTGACAAGCAATATCAAAGCTAAATTGTTTACAGTTACAACATCGTGCTCTGGGTGTTTTGTTATTTCGCTGAACCGTCCAGTTTTGATCTCGATGGAACGGAGCACGTGCAGAAGAGAACAAGTGGGTTTGGAGAAGAGCATACTGGGCAGAGATTTGAGAGTGGTTTTTAATGTAATAAAAAACACTCTCACAGATACGGTGTGTGAGAACTTTTCTCCACCACGGTAGATCCCAGAGACTTGCATTGAAGTTGTCTCCAGAAAAACAGGATGTTATGCCTCTAATAGATGTTCTGCCGGAGCATCTTTGACACATCGTCGTCAATCAGACCTGAGGTCAAATAGAAGCTTCATGGACTGTGTGATGTTTGGGTCTTTACTGGTTAATCATGTTTGTAATTACTATTATCGACGGTAGTGTCTCATATTTTACTGTAATATTTTTAAACACATCGTTGGTTCGTAGGTTAAGGGTTATGCAGTAGTCTATCGGTGTTGTATACCATCCCATACTTCAGGATGCCTTGTCATTAGTGCATTAGTGTATTTATTGTTGTCATGTGTCTGTCATGTGTATTGTGATGTCTTTTTGGTTTGTACTGTAGGGGTTTTTTTGGAGGGGGGGTTGTATGGTTTTATAGTTCTCTTGCACTATGGCCCAAAATGAATTGCCCCCTGGTGGCAATATCATATAAACTAAGCCCAGTATAGTAATGAGTTCAACCAAGGGCATTTGCTGCGTGTCATTTCACGTGTCTCTCTCTCTCTGCTATTACAAAATAAGAGGCAGATATATTTTTTTTTGTATTTTCATCCACCGGTGCGTGCAGCGCAGCGTGTCTAACTGCATATATGGATGTTGACAGAACAATTGTAAAACCGAGGTTATTGGTCAGAGTCGTACAAGGGTTTTGAGGCTTTCCTGTGTGACTCCTGCGTCTCTGTTAATGATGACTGATGACAGCTGTACGGTGCGATCTGTCGGATGTGTGGAGGAGGATGATGAAAAGTTCACTTGTCTGGGAAACAATGAAGCTCCAGGGTAGTTTGTATGATACCAGAAGGGGAAGGAAGAAATCAGGCAGGTGCATTGTTTTAGTATGAGGTAGATGGTGACCAAGGTAACCAAACCAGTGGTGATGTGGTGTCAGACATAACTGTGGAGTGGAGGTCCCATGGGTTCATGGTGATGATGATAAATGAGGGTTTGCTGCTACAGACTCTGCAGTGAGAGTGACTAAAGGGACGGAGCTTTGGGAGTGTAACAGTTGGAAAATTTGCAAGTATTCATTAAAATGAAAAGTACTTTATTATGAAGGTCATGTATTAGAATGACATTTGTTAAACAATCTTTTTAGCTGTGACAGAGTGTAGGACAAAGGGATTGATTTTACAATATATAATCGCATTGAAAGTACAGAGATGTAAGAATGTTGTGAGAGAATATGAAACAGCCAAGATGCTCATTGGAGTCATTAGATTTTAGTTCTATGTAGTTGTACTGCACATTGGCACTTCTAACCTCAACCATCGCGTGCCTGGAGATATATTTCAGCACTGCCTGTTAAGAATAAATTCTGATATAACAAACATTTAACCCATGTAACAAATTTTGTTCTTTTAACGAACATATGCACAGCAACATAGACGATATCATTACCTTCTGGCAGAATCATGCAGGCAAGTTTATCCACTCCAAATGTACTTAATTTGCATTTTCCTTTTCCCAATTCTGCACCACTGCAGTTTTTGGCACTTTCTTTCCTGTGAAAATAATTATGAGGTAATTAGACCACATCTGGGGAACGATTTATCACACAAAACAGAACCTGAAAGGAGCCACCTCGCAAATTTGGGATTAAAAAATAAACAATTCTAAAATTGACATGGGAACACGTGTCCTGACCAACATTTTGGAGACAAGGATGGGAAATGATGTTGCATTATCGATAATAAATGCAATAGGAATCGTCATACACATAATGATGCCTCTCACAAGTAAAATTTTACACATACAATATATAATAATCTATATAATAATAATGTTGCTGAACCTAAATGTGACAAACAGAAACAATCTCACTGCTCCTCATAGACTTGTACGAGTACTGGCTTGTGCCTAGTGCACCAGACACTAGGCTTGATGGGTAATGACCTCATCAGCTTTGTCCACCCAAACAATTCAGTCTCTGTGATCTCTTCAAACTGGTGTGCTTTCACAAAAGAAAATCCACTAGTTTACGTCTGAAATATTAATTCCTACAACAAGTATTCAATGGAAGGATCAGTTTGCTCACTAAAATTCAGGTGGAGACTTTTTGTGACCGAGCTGACTTATACGTCCACTCACTCATAAATATGGAAACGGGCAGAGGGGTTACTGAGTCACAAGTGTAACATAAGCATCTTTCAGTTGTTACCAAAAAAAAAGTATAGACACAGTAAAATATTGAATCAGATTCCACTCAATATTTCATCATTCTCGCATCACAGCTCTCAGCAGAGGGCAAAACAGGATGTGTGAGATACTGGATGGTCCGGTTGTGGAGTTGAAAATAGAGCAGGACGACGTGACAATGGAGACAATGGGACGCTGTTATCGACTCTTTGACGTATTGATTTGATGAAGAGGACGAATGTACAAAGTGCAAGGTTGCATTGATCGAAGCCATGGGTTTTAAAAAATGTTTGACCATACCGTTTATGGATATACAGTATTTACTGACTATTTCAATGTTTGTTTTTTAATTAGTAGTCTGTGAACAGTGAACTTCAACAGCCAACGTTTCAGTCATTTGTGATTCTTTACTATTGAATACAAGACACTAATGCACGGTAACAAAACAATTCAGCATTAGGTCTGATGTGGTCAGGTTTTCAGGGCCTACAATTCCCCCAGGAGGGTGGAAGCTCACAAGGGAGGTGGATAGAAGGGGGTTTCTGTTGCTGTAAATATTTTGTTTTTATATATTACTAGTGTTTGTGTTTTAAGCTTTTGCATAGTTTGTATTTTTAGATGTGTGAGTTTTCCGTTTAAGCCACAGGAAATAGTAGAAGCCAGTCAAGTTAAAGAAGGGACCCAAAGCAATCGGTTTGAGTTGATGTGTTGGTATGCATGTCTACAACGCTAACAATAAATAAAAGAAGCTACTTATTGCAAGACACAGTGGTTAACCTCTTTTACACGCCTCGGTTGCTCAGACCAACTTTCCAATTACTTTACCCTGATGTTAATTAAGAACATACTGATTCTTTTCCGCCTCAATCACATTGGAAAGTGTTGTCTTGTAAAAAGTAATATTAGTTAAAATTGAAACATTTCAGGAAGAGTCAATAACATTTCCTAATAAGCTGGATGATTCAGTTTTTGTTTTTTTGTGGAGAGTTCAGTTCCAAATTGGAAATAAAGCCAGCGACTCACACATTCATTACGAACCCATATCCACATTATTTGCTTTCATAATTCATGCATAGTTCACCCAAATAGAACTTAGTAAATGAATAATGTGCTTATCTACTCGGATGGTGAATTCTACTAATGCTGTGGAGGTTAGAATAGTTTTGTCTGATACTGTAAATATAAATACTGTGTTGACATTGGTCGGTGATAATTCATATTTCTCTACTACAAGCATAATAATTTATAATAATTTACGTCTCTGCATGTTTAAATATGGAACAACATGAGTGGAAGACAATAAGAGTATGTTTGACTCTACCGTCACGTGAACATATTCCAAAAGTAATCTGATAATGGGCTGATAAGTCTTAACCACAGTTTTTCAATTATCCAATTTCTGAAGTGCATGTAAACACATCGGATCCGATTATTACCAATTATGTGATTTGTCACAATTATCTGATTTTTACTGTCATGTAAATGGGCTTGGTGACATTATTTGCATTTACCTTTTATGATTAATTATAGACATGGAGAAGGCATTATACCGGGATGATTCATATATGTGTGCACGTTTCCATGGGGACGTGTGTGGGGAAAGTTGCCTGCTGATGCACATGAATTCTGATTAATGAAAATTGAGCACGGCTTTAGCACAGGAAGGCCACAAAGTCAAGCTCAGCCCATCTATCAGTGCATGATTAACAGGAGACGGTCTGCAAAGTGGCATGCGTCAGCTGATTTTATTCTGCACATCCGATTGGTTGATCCCATTCAGGGTATCATATTTAAACAGAAAAGATAGCACTGCGGCTTTAGTCTGTTGCATATGCGGCACCTCGTCACAACCCTCCTCCACCTTTCCGGCCTGTGTCTGAATTCAATCAGTGTCTTCATTGTCATACATACTTCAGACAAAGTCTTTTATGTTAATGAACTTTTGTTTACTTGCAGCATTTTTTTGCATTTTTAGGGGATTCTATGCACAGTTTTACTCCGGGTCTTAAAAGGAAACTGTCAGGATTCTTCACCAGTTTTCTATCACCTTTCCATACTTTCCCCTTAACACTCCTTTTAACCTCTACTTTTTTCCAATAGTCAGTTACCTGCTCACCTACTGCCGTTCGCATTAGCATTAATGATAAAAAGGTGCATCAGATGGCATGGAAAAACTTTTGTTACCCAAAATATGACGTCCCTAAAGCCTAAACTGTATTGGGTCTACATGCATGCAACAAGAACACGCTCGAATTCCACAGATATTGTCTCTGCCATCTTTCATCCTTGTCTAATTATTTCATGCGCACATAAGCTGAGTATTTTGGGTGGATAAGAAATCTATCTTCCAGTTTTTTTTAGCTGTGCCAGTTTCTACACAAGCAGATGGCAAGGACGTTGCACATCTGTGTTGCCAATCCATCCACGCCTGGCGTCATAGCAGCCAAAGTGGGCAGAAAGCGCCAGAGTCCCATCTGGGATTACTTTGAATATGACTGTGTCTTAGATAAGAGTAAGTGCCTTGTAGTCGAAGCTGATAAAATATGTGAAATGTTTCTCAAGGGGTAAAATAACACAAATCTAAAAGTCAACTTGAAAGGCTTGCAGAAGAATAAACTAATCTTACTAGGTGTGGTAAGGGAGACTGTCCTGTTCCCACTCCTGAAAACAGCGTTAAAATGACTTAAAACGCCACTGAAACTGAAAAAAAAATTAAAATGATATAAAAACAAATGCTACTGGATTAATATGTAACTATTATAGCATTGGCAGACACTTCCCTCTGCTCCGTTTTAGCGATTGTAGCATGAACTTGAACCTTGTGTTTCTTTATGCATAGTTCTGATTTTGAACTTTTTTCTTCATAATTAATCCCTCTTTTCATTCTACACACTAATATTCCCCTGAGCCTTTTTGGCGCTTTCCTAATAAATCAATTGAACCCTGCCTGCTTCCGCGTTTCCATCCAATTCACCACCGACTACTTTCACGACGGACGTAATCAAAAACAAAAACGAAGGCAGACCAACAATAAATTACTCTCTGTAAACATGTGCAGCCATCAGGATAGCATCTTGCTGTAAGTGGGAAAAGATAAGGTTAAAAGAGTGGGAAATAAATAGAACACACCAGCAGGAAGTCAGATTGATACTAAACGATTGGTTTCAGATCACATTGGCTTTCAGCCGCTGCTTTCTGCCCTGGCAGCTGCGTGTGTGTGGCGTATCGACAAAGTCTTACGCCTTAAAGTTTAGTCACACGCTCCATACATTTTATTTGTGACCGAAAGAAACCCAAACAAGCAGGCGGCCCTTGGAAATGGCTGAGATTATTTTCTACTGCGTTCTTTCTGCTTCAGCCGCTGCATGCTTGCCGGCAGTTTAAGTCCCTTCGCGTCGTCTGCCTCCTCCTGCATTAAGGATTTAGATTTATGTGAATTCAGCAGGTTTGACTGTTCAGCGTGAGTTTATATCCATTTAACCGTTGTGGATCTCTGCCAAAGGAGGTTGTGCGCTTTCGAGAGAGCGCAGTCATGCTCGTGTGTATTGGTGTATCACGTGGGTGAAGGCCACGGGCTA
>JAPTHA010000017.1:3410532-3420593 GCA_029814585.1 Gymnapogon annona | reverse complement strand
GTTTTATTGTGAAATGCACATGTTATGAGCTTATCGTTTGCATATAATGTACGTACTAGCCATTTCTGTTGTTGTATGTTCCTCCTTCTATCCTCCTGACACATTGTCATAGTAAACTTTTATAATAAAACAAACATTTTTCATTTTCTCCCCACATCTGACTTTTTAAATTGTTTCAGCTCAGATTCATTTTCGGTTATTGTTTCATATCACTGTTATGACGTCCTTTGAGACTATTCTTTTTTTGTTTTTTTTTTAGATGAAGAACCCTATGAATAAACTTAGAACTTTATCTTGTTTTTGCACACAGTCAGACGTGGTTGATTATAACATGTTTGTTTAGAGTTTTTTTTTTTTTTTTTTTTGGCTCAGAAGAAGCAGCGTGAAGCCATAAATTATTTTACTATATTAAACCAAGCTGAATAGAGTTGGATAATTCATCAAACGAAACGATGTTGAATTGCCTGTGCCTGTGTGTACACTACCACGCAGAGTGTATTTCTATTTCTGTACGGCATTATTTTATGTTCTTAATAATGTCAGTCACCTGCAACTCATAGGAAGAGACAGAGCTCCCCGCAGGAAATAAAACACCTTGTCTTCTCACGTCTATATTTTTGTACTCCGAACAGAAGTTAAACTTGTGTATTTCAAGCAATATTTGACAGCACAAATATCTTTACCTTCACCAAGGGGGTAATGTAATAAGTTCTGCCTGTGTGTTAGGGGGATTACATAGGAACTAATGCACAGATCTTGTAAAGAAGCTGCTGAAAAGTAGGATACTGGCTAAGGACACACCCCTTAGATATTGGAACATTATTTTTCAGTGTGAGATAATAGAAGTGGGATTGAGGAGAGAAAATGGAGTTGAGCAGGAGCAGTTGTCGGTCAAGCCTGTTTTGGCGGAGCACACACAATGCTCTACTATTTACCTTTGTGCTTTGTGTTTTATTACTGGGTGCAGCTATCGTGCGCATCACTTTCCTTTATATGTGGTGGCACATTGTCCATCTTTGTGTGTCCGCAGAGACTCACTGGCTGATTTTTATTTATAGATCTCTTCTTGGACTTCTGTCGACATATTTGTGTTCATCTGGTACATGTGCAGAAACCTATACATGTATGGCCTGCGCTCTCTGGACATCATATAGGTGCCAAGAGTCAGAGCTGAACTGGCAAAAAAGGCTTTTAAATATTCTGCCCCGCCTACTTGGAATGCTGTATAGAAGGGCTTGAAAATAATAATAATAATAATAATAATAATACATTTTATTTATAGGCGAGTTTCTGGGCACTCAAGGACACCATACAAAAATAAAGAGTATAAAACACTCAATAAAACAGAGTAAAGAGCAAATTTGACAGTGCAGTTGTGGTCACAGAGAGAAAGCGGTTCTAAGCAGATGGGTTTTGTATCTGGATTTGAAGAGAGGGAGAGAAGAGAAGTGGCATTTCTGAGCTCTGGTGGCAAGCAGTTCCAGAGTTGGGGAGCAGAGCGGCTGAATGCGCTGCTCCCCATGGTGATAAGATGAGCAGAGGGAACAGTAAGGTGGATGGAGTAGGAAGGTCTGAGGGTGCGACACAAAAATGACACATCTTTTACCTTTGAGAGAATTCAAACCATCACTAAAGACAGAGAAATAGGGTTAACTGGGTCTTGTAATGTCAGTGTAGAATTATGACCCCAAAATCATGACAAATGAGTTATTTTTACCCAGTTAAATAAAGGTTACCAACTCACTAACTACTTATATCAAGTGACTTCAAGTGTTGTTTTCAGATGACTGTGGAGCAGAGTTGATGTTTACTTCTGTCTGGTTCACTATACGTTCACATGTGGTCAGGTCCACACATGTTGGTGCAGAGCCTTGTAGTTTGTCCTGATGATAATTTAACGTTGATGGTGAATACACTGACTCTTTGTGCACAGTGATTAATATTGGATAGAACAGTGGAACGCTAATGTTATTCGGAAAAGTCCAAAGAAATTACCTTCCATCCTACTTTTTTCTTCCACGCAATTTTTTTTCTCAGTGGTGTGCACACATTTGTAAGAACCAATTAAGTCAGTTTCCATTAAATATCCACACGCTTCTTTTTATGAAAATCTGTTCTTGGTGCATTAAACAGCAAAATGTAGTATGCACACAGCAAAAAAATTCAAATAAAATAATATCAGTACTAGAAAGACGAAATATTCTTAAATATGTGCATTGGGAAAATTTAGCTTTATTGAAAATAGAAAAAAAATTGATATTATATTCAAAGGGAGGGTAGGGTCTAAGACGTCACTATTAACTGTAGTCTCCTGTTAAAACAAAGAAATGTATATTTTTTCAGTAAAAATTTGTGCAACCTTAACCTGCACCACAGGAGTTTTACTTGACTTTGTTACAGTAGTGTTTTGGCAGACCTTGGTACAGTTAGGTCTGTCTTGTATGAATGTAAAAGTTGGAGAATTGTCGAGTCTGACATGAAAGAGCTGGAGTCTTTCCACCGCAAATCCCCCAAGAAACATTTGCTGTGTGTTTTGGCTCAACAACACATCCAACCAGGAGCTCTATACGCTGAGCGCCAAAGCCATAATATCCTCCACGAGATCTCACTGATCACTGAGCAGTGTGCTGGCGAGGACACACACCGTGTGTAGACCTGGCCAGATTTGACAAAACTGACTCTAGACGACCATGACAAGCCCAGTAAAAAAAAAAGACCTTAAGTTTTTGAGGAACACCAACACACAGGCTTAGGAATGTCATACAAACAGTTCCAGTAAAAAGCAGTATGTTTCCGGCATTTGTTGTTTTTCTCTGCTCTGCATGAGGGGGGGGGCTCGTTCAGGTCAGACTTGGCCAATTTATGTCCTCGTTAAGAGCCCGATATTTAACGATCAGTTTAAAGTAGAAGTCCTTGGACGCATTCAGGACATTTACGTGCACAGCTGTTTAGCGCAGCAGTTTAATTGGACTGTTGTGTCATCGATTCATTGTTTAAATGATGCCGTTTACACTTGGACAGGTGGTGATATGCTCTCTTCAGTGTATTAACCTACAGTGTCACATAGCACAAAAATAGCTAATTGGCAAGTTGGGACAAAATTTGCACACTGTGTACTTTACATCTGCTTTGCTAATTGTACAGATGAGATGCATGGCATTCGACTTCCATCCTTATCCAGTTCTCATCTGACTGGTCTGTACAACTGAAGGGATGGAGAGACTTTCACCAGCATTATGTAGGTGTGTTAGTCCGACTATTGTAATGCAGATTTCAGTCGAACTAACATTTTTACCAGACGTTTTAAAGCCCAGTTTAATCAGATTAACGCTATAATTCGGTTTTATAAGTGTCATGCAAACCTAGTGACTGATACCAGCGAGAAAAGAAGATATTAAGGCCCTGCAAGAAATTTCACTTAAAATAAAGTATCCGTGCTTTGGTCCTTTTTCCATCCTTTGAAGCTATATTCAGAGACTTTTTTTTTTTTTTTTTTTACCTCTACGTCATTATTTTTCCGATGTTTGACTTTTGGAATTGCCCACCCGGATTCCTTACCGATTCGTCAGAAACAAAGCCGAATGTTTCGAACGTGCAACTTCTTCCCAAGTTAAAGAGCTGAATAATAAGATCTAGATTTGCGGAAGGAGGTGTGTGCTCTCTGCATGCCAGTCTCATGTGGAGGTGGCTGCTGAAAAGGAGAGGCTCCTCTAGCTCAGCAAAAGCTGCGAGTGAGCTGTTAACTCCCACACTTATCGGGAGCTGAAAGGCTGCAATGTTCACTTCTCAGGTATACACACAGGTATTTCCACTCGGCTGCCTTCCATCTATCGTGTGTGACAGGTGCTCAGGCACTGGTTTATGATGACATTGTGGTGAGACCCGAGCAGGTGACAGAGCAAGACGCCCATTCAATCACTCATCTGTAGCCGCCACATACACATAAATGCATGCGCGCACGTCCGCTTCATTGTCTCCCTCACCTAATCATCTGAAGTACACCGCTTTCTCACTTTTTTTTTTCCTTTCTCAAATGGTGCCACCCCTCCCCCTCCTTATCCCGTCACACGCCACTAGGCTCCCAGGTGGCTGTGGGATTAGGCCTAAAATGCCGCTTTATGGCACATAAATCAGCAGGAGAATTCTGATGAAATCTGTAGATTCTTGTAAGTAATTTCATATGGGAGTGATTTATAACATCATAGTGGACAGTGGCAGATACCTTGAGGTTTGTAGCAGAGGGATGAGGGGAAAGAGTGGGGACTCACTCTGTGTTTTGTTCATGTGCAGATATGGACCGGACAATTGGAGCGACGGCGGCCAGGAATGTGAACCTCATCACTCTGGACTCATGTATATGCATAGAGGCACGCGTGTCCTTTAGTAAGAGATGGAATCAAACCAGTGACCCTTCCAGACAAGAAAGGTCTGTCCAGAAGCTGTAACGTGGTCAAGACCCCTGTTATTGAGTCTTTATTGAGACCGTTAAACCAGAGAAAGCGTTTCAACTGGCCGTTACCTTTCGTCATGTAAAGCCCGAGCATAATGACTTTTAACTCAGCACCCCCTGAATTTATGCCGCCCACTCTTTATTTACTGCAAGACCCCTAACCCAGGCTGCATTCTTACATCGAGCTGTAAAGTTTTATTGATTTTCTTGTGGGAATAATACACAATGCCAGCGCAGGTTGCCTAAGATTATCTTTTGTGTTCTTTGTAAATATAGGAGGTTTTATATGCACATGAATGTAAATCACTGTCAGACCCTGTTTGAGTCTGCTTTATGTGTGTCAAGGCTGTTTTAGCTGTGACAACCTCCCCGTGCCATTACTCCGTATCACGGCCAGGAGTTAAGTCGGAGAATTATTACAAATAGTTTGAGAGAGACTATGACAAGTAGATTGAGAGATGGTGTTATTTTGTTTGACTGTCAAAATATCCATGAGTTTTTCTTCAAAGAGGGAAATTTAATGGCACCAAATACAGATGTGTGTAAAGAATGAGCTTTATACTTTGTTCTGAGTGGTAGTCTGTGGATGCCTAATGTAGTACATTACATTCCACATGTTTTCAGAGTCTAGAATATCATGACTACATTAACCCTTGCACCCACAAACACTGCACTATCATGCAATACTAAATAAAAACATGCAGTAAACAATAGTTCACTGTTAATGCTCTGTGTGTAGTTTTATTTATTGTATTTATTCTCACATGGTAACGATTAGACTTTGACGTAGAGCTGGTCGGGGTCATTAGATGCAACTCCTCCACTCCATTTCCCCTTTGGCTCTGGTTTTAACATCTCTTCACTGAAATTAGGAAAGACTGTTTGACTTAATATCGTGCTCAGAATGAGTCTTACTTCAAGAGATTTCACCCTTTTTTCGTCTGAGGCTTTAATACTCTGACTTCCTCTTTGAAATTAACAAGAGTAAATACCCCCCTGTACTGGGAGTTCACTTCAGATGTTCCTAGTCTGTTTCTGCTGGAGTTATTTTAAATTAATTCCTTCGGTCTTGCTCACTTTGGTTTCTCTCTCTGTCTGTCTAATCCAAAAGGGAGGCATCTGACATTTAAATATTAAAGCCTATCCCTGACATCTGTTATTTATGTACCATCTCCATTCACGTCAGTCTATGTTTTTGTCAGTAAAGAAAACAGCCTAAGGAAGCCTGTCAGTATTACCTGTCATGGCTTGAAATTGTATCATAAAAGAGGTTGCTTTTAACCCCTAAAAATACTCCCCAACTCCATGACTATGGAACTTGAACTCCAATTGAATGGGGTGATGTGTTTATCCTATCGTCCTATCAGATGCTGAACACAGAGGCCACAGCCACTGCACATTTGATATTCCGTGCACAGACACACTGGATACTGGCATGAACAGCGTTGTTTGCTGTCAAACCTCACTAAATTATGGCTAAAGGGAAGAATAAAAAGCCCTCATAAATTCCAAAATGAAAAGGTAGGGCGCCATCACAGATGACCGATGCTTCGGCGAATGGAGGTTTCCTGTGCTTTGGTGCATTTCAGCCTGAGTAATGAAAATTAGGTCCCTCAACACAGAAATGACCCCAAAGATGAGACAACCCTTTATCTCCTCTTTTCATCCGACAAGGATTATTGATTCATGAATGTAAATGATCGTTCAGGGTTTGATGTGCCCTTGAAGGTATTCTCTCTCCCTCCTTTGAATCTTTTATCAAATCCATGTTAGCTTCATTTGGCTAAAAGTAAGCGTGAAGCTGGGGGTTGGGGGTATTCTTTGTGTCCTGCAATATTCATACCCTGCTGTATTATTTTAGTGTTTTTTTTCCACCTCAATAGAAATTCCACATTAGCTTTAAATGACAGCACCGGCTCCCATGCAGCTCTGCAGTGCTGATAAACATCAATGAATCGTATTTTTCTTCTTTTTTTTTTTCTTCCCGTGTATGCATGTGCGTGCGCAGACGTGGACTAATCTCCTAATAATGAGGTCTATCGGCAGCAGTGACAATAAGTACAGCACCTTCACTTTAATACTCAATCTTGCTTAACACAGACTGCATCATATTGCCAGACTAATCCACTGTCCGATGTCACGGCATCCTAAATCTAATTTACTATTCCATTTGGGATTCAGATATTGCTGTTGCCAGTACACCTGTTGATTGCAAAAAGTGCTCTGCTCATGTACCCAGCCGCCTCGTGGTACAGACACACACACACTCTCACACACACTCACACACACACACACACACACACACAGACGTATACACATGCCCTTTCTGTCTGCTCTCCCTAAAATGGTTTCTCCCACATAGTTTCCATAGCAACAGTCCAGTTTTTAGTGTTCTGTTGTTTTTCCACAGACAGAGTGGCTAATTTCTCAGAATGAGGGTCTTTGATGATAAAGGAAACTAAGCTAGGTTGCGAGATTTACATAATGAATGGATGCCACGCTAGATCAGTCACCAACTAGCACTCATGATTGCTTTTTGATGAATTTCTTTCCCCTATGTCCTAAGGTAGTTCAGTTGCAGCGGCCCATTGTGTCCAAAAAAAGAGCAAAGCACACACTCATTTATTTAGGTCAGTCTTTGTGCCTTTGTGCCACTGTGGTCTTAAATTGTAGTCAAATAGCATGTACCCTGAGGGCAAATGTCAGTGTGTCACTTGAAGCTCAACACCAGGAGAGAGAATGACACTTGTGTGTTCTGTTTCAATGTGAAGTCATGCTTTTGAGGTCAGTTCGAGCAGGTTTCGTGCCTTGAGGTAATCATTACATGCAAAACTTTTCTCAGGCTTTAATCTGCCTCTTGCATTTCTTACTTCTCAGCTGTTCCCTGCCGGTGTGTTTGTGCACATGCGTACATCTACGCTTATGCGCAGAGACTCAATGTCAAGGGAATGGGAGAATTTAATCACACCCTGACAGATGTGTGGGGTATTGATTTGTGGCTGTTTGGTGAGCACCGCTCCAGGCCCGTTGGGAGGGACATAAACCTCTCTATCAAAGCAGCCTCCCCACAGGGCCCCCACATGAACACAGTGCATGCCATTTAATGTGTGTAAAGCATGTGTGTGTGTGTGTGTGTGAGTGTGTGTGTGTGTTTTTCCGGAAGAGTACAAAGGTGAACCTAAGGTACTCGTTAAACCACTCCATGACTCACAGGGGAAATGTATATTTGTCTACAGATGGAAATGGGAGATTCCTCCTCCAGAGTAAACAAACTTCATACATATACGAAATTGGGATGAGGTTCACGTTTCCAGGCAAAAAATTTTGCTACAGTAGTTAAGGAATACTATAAGAACAACAAATAGTGAGAGAGTGGGATTCCTCACAGGCAGGCATCCTGAGTATTTTGGCCTGTTGAGTGCTTGCTTTGATAAAAGGCTTTTTCTTTCCTCCAGTGAAATGACTGAAATTACATGACCCATACCGTGAACTGGTGCCGGTGTGATCTGACCCCTCCCAGTGGCACTCTATGTTCTGCCTTTGTGTTTTCTACCTTGCCACCAGATCCTACACACACAGACGCCCACATTTTTTTATTACTCTAGTAATGCTTGCCTCAGCAGCCACGGGGATGAGGAAGAGGAGCAAAAAAAGAGACGCCCATCGCCCCCTTCCCTTCCTTGCTGCCAAATGGATCGGAGGAAGGGACTGTGTTTACTGCCGTGGTTAATATCCTCGTTAACACTAATCTGTGGGGAGTGGGAAAGACGGAGGGAGGCATATCAGGAAAGAAAGGCAAAGGGGTCCAACTGGAGTGTAAAAGGGAGTTCAGGGAAAGAGCCGACAGAGTGAATGACCATTGGACTCGACCGAGCACTTGATGGCTTCCCTGATGGACTGTGATTGGCTCATTAACCTCTCCTCTTCAGACTGGCTTTACTGCACATCAAACGATGCTAATTACCTTTTGCATGATTAATTGGTCCAATTAGAATTAGTAGAGGAAGAAAATTATTCTTGGCAAGGTGCGAAACATTAATTTAAAAAAAACAAAAAAAACAACTCAAACGTTTATTCGTGTTCAAATTTAATCTCATGGAACACAATAGGATTAAGAGGGAAAAGACAGTTAATATGTGGTGTGTTCAATCACTCCCAGTTGCAGATGGAATAATGAGTGTCACCACTTACACTGTGCACCATCACACACACACACACACACACACACACACACACACAACCTCATTCCCCCACCACAGTTACTGTACTGTTAGAAAACACCCATCTTCATCCATCATACAAAGTGGCAGTTGTAACACAAACATTGCAGCTCTGATTGATGAGTCAAGACCATACAAACGACTTATACACAGTAATCCACTACAAGATTTATGGCCCCGAGGTGATGCATTACAAATTTGCAATAAGAACATCAACAACAATAGCACACACAACAGCACTGGTAGCTAATGGTGATTTAGCTATGGCTGCGTTTCCAACGCTCTGCCGCGGCATCTGTAATAACAGCCTTGCATTACAGTAGTTTACATACGGCTGCATAGGAAATGACAGCTGCAGGGCAGTTGTTTATGACAGCGAAAACACAGGCAGGTACTCTATAGGCAGTAAGGAACATGTGGGTGTTTTCTCACATTTTGCACATTCACGCAGTTAAAAAAAAAAAAACTCACACAGGGAGTGGCTTCACACTGAACAAAAACCTTGGCCCATAAAAGAAAGTATGCTCACAATATGGTGTAAACCTCTCTCTCTCTCTCTCTCTCTCTTTTCTCTCGCTCAACCTGAAACGATTCAGCTAAGACCTACTTAGCAGTTGGGCCTAATGTAAGTTATCGCAGGGAAAATACCCTATAGCAGGTCATGTAAGTACAACAACAAAAAAAAGAAAAAGAAAAGTGAGAGTTAGAAATGAATTGTGAAACTTTAAAAATCACACTTTGGTATTTTTCCGTACCACAAACACCATCGAACAAGAATAATATTTACAGTGTGTGCAGGTCTGTGACAACGGGCAGGATTTAACGGCGGTTTTTGAAACTTGTCTGTGCACATCAGCTATGCAAGCTGCTCACATGGTGATAGGATCACAGTCAGACGTTATTATTTACGGTATGACTGCTTGACGTTTGTGAAGGGAACTTGTTCAGGTTGGTTATCAAATAAATCAGTTTCATGTCTTTTGGGGATTAACATGCGCGCTGAATTATCGACTCAAACACTGTTTGTCAAAATCATCAGGTTATTGTGCTTCTTTATGGGTTGCCAGGTTGTTACTGTCTTGTGTATTTCTTTGTTTTTCTCTATATTTCATCAAACTGAAAAGTTCTAAACATTCACAGGAAACCACTGTGTATTTGTGTATGTGTCTGTGTGTGTGTGGGTGGCAGTGGGGGGCACCTTTAACCTTTATATACATACCACACAAGAAAGAAGAAAAATTTGTTTCACAAGTGGATTTATAGATTTATATAAACAAGTAAAAATGCTCATATTCATCATTGACCTGTTTCCTAAAGAATGTGTGTGTGTGTGTGTGTGTGTGTGTGTGTGTGTGTGTGTGTGTGTGTGTGTGTGTGTGTGTGTGTGTGTG
>JAPTHA010000017.1:3384294-3404823 GCA_029814585.1 Gymnapogon annona | reverse complement strand
TGTGTGTGTGTGTGTGTGTGTGTGTGTGTGTGTGTGTGTGTGTGTGTGTGTGTGTGTGTGTGTGTGTGTGGCTCACACATGTACTGGATGTATATGCGTTCTGTTGAACCTTGTGTAAAACCTTTTGAAAGGTTTAACACAACGAGGAGCCTTGTCTTTGTCATCAAGAAATAAATACATGGGAAGGAAATTATTATGAACAATTCAGTTAAATGAATCTACAATCTGCTGGAGCTGCTCTTGGGTCAGTTTGTTTTTTCCATATCAAGAACGGTGCCATCTTTCCATCTTCATTGTCCCACCAAACACCAGGAAAACAAGACGGTTTTACATCTATTCATGTTGTATTTGCTACAACTCAAATATGCACAAAGAAAATACTCCATTTTCACATATTACCTTTATAAATATGTGGGTTCTCTCTGGGTACTCCTCAGTCCAAAGACATGCACTAGTAGGTTAACTGGTTAAGCTAACGTCGGTATTTATTGTGAGACTGATTAGTTATTCATCTCTTTATGTCAGCCCTGCGACGAGCTGGCGACATGCCCTGAGTGTACCCTGCCTTCCCCGTAGGCAGCTGGGATAGACTCCAGTCCCCATGGCGAACTCAAGGACGAAGTAGTCAGATGATGAATGTTATTTATAAAAAGCTGCATTTTAAACTTGAAATTTTAAATTTAATTCAGAATTATAATACATTCAGTGTAACATTGCAAACCCACTACAGGACTGATGTGTAAACTAAAAACAAAAAATATGAATGAAAAAGTCATTTCATTTCAAAAGTAAAGTCGTGTCTGAAAGAAATCATCTGTTATCTATTCTGCTAACTGTTCTGTCTCCATTTTCCTAATTGTAAAATTAAAATGGAATTTAAAGTTGCACAATGAACAATTGCAGGGTCATCATTCATACACACATTCATACAGGGATGGGCGAGGTGGGTGAAGAGTCTTGCCCAAGGACACAACGGCACATGATCAGGAGAGAGCGGGAATTGAACCGCCAAACCTTCAGTTATCAGACGACCAGGGTCCCCCCCCACGCCTTCGCCCTTCAGTAGCTGGGATAGGCTCCAGTGACCCTGTGATCCAGTAGTCCTGCAAAGGATGAAGTGGGTTTGGAAGATGAATGAATGAATGAACAATGAATAATCTAATCTGCCGCTGATGCAACGCTGGAACTCTTTGATGCTTTTAACTGCAACCTGTAAATGCATCAAACAGAACCATCCATTCTCCAAACTGCTTTGTCACTGTAGTGAGAGGAGCAGTGGCAACATCAAGGCTCCTCTGTCGCCAGTAACTTCCTCCAGATCCTCCTGGGGGATCCCAGGCCACCAGGGAGATATAATACCTCCACTGAGTCCAGTGTTATGCTGCGGGACCTCCACCCAGCTGGCTGCTCCTGGTAGACTTCCAGAGGGAATCATCAGATGCCTGAACCACCTCAGTGAAGAGGAGCAGCAGGTCCACTCTGTTCATCATCACAGAGTCGATGTGTCTGATCACCCTGGGGAGAAAACCAAATTCAGCTACTTGTATTTATAATTATTCAATTCAATGCCAGTGTGGATAGTAATAGTAATAGTAGAAAATGGTCACTCAAAATACATCATAGGTTAGCGCCAGTCCGTCACAAGGCTGACATAGAAATGAGCGACCAATGGCTCTCACATGCACTCTTGCCACGTACGTGCATACTCTGAAAAAAATCCAATAATGGACTGAAACGTGTAAACCATGGCGTTTCTGATGCGTGATTATGGCGATTCTGAAGTGCGTGTAAATGGGTCAGATGTGATTATTACAATTATCTGATTATCCCCAGTTATCAGATTTTTCCGGTCCTGTAAACAAGCTCCCTGAGTGTGTGTGTATGTGTGTGTGTGTATACACCTGAGTGTGTGTGTTTGTCCAAATGTGCAGTGATGAAACTCGAGAGCAGCGAAACGTTCAGCAGCGGAGCACAGATTGAGACCTCCTCCCGGGCCTTTATGCCTTCTCATCATCTTCCCTGCTGAGCTCAGTGGTCACTCTGTGTCCTCCTTGACCCGCCGTTGAACTATCTCTCCATTACCCCCGTTCTATAGAGCTCCTCCCACATGCTCCACCCCTCAAGCTGCCATCGCTGTGTGCTAACCCCCAGTTCCACCTCCCCACCGCACACCTCTTCTGGGCCTGGATCTGGCTCCAGCTCCAGCTCCGTGACAGCACTCTGCACTGCGACACTTAGTTCCCGTCCATAGCCCGCTGTGCGCCTGCTAATCGGGATTGGTGGGGAGGAACGAATCGCTGTGAGATGGGGGTGTCCTCTGGAGTCCAAAGAACCAGGCCAAGGTCACTCCCATCACTCTGCTGCTGCCCACAGCAAACAGGGAGAAGAGAGTGAGGAGTTAAAGGAAACAGAGTTAAGGGGCTACCGAGCGGGGCTTAGCAGTCAAATGAAGGAACAGAAAGAACATGGGTCAATAGCGACGCCTGACTTCACTTTTATTTATTAAATTAGCGACTAGAAGACAAACATTATGATGCACCTTTTGATGAAATATTCAAGTATGTTACCGTCTTTGAGAGTTAGCTACAGGTAACCTATTTTCCGCAGTCTCCGCGATCGGCGCTCATTAATTATTCACTCTTTGCCCATTAGTTTTGTAAGAAATGCCGGAGAGCAACTTAAACTCATCAGGAATTCATGCCTTATTTACTTTGTGCGTGAACATATGGCAACATATCAGCTCCCATTGAGGAAGTTCAGGGGAGCGTCACTGGGCTGAACTGTTACTTGAACTAAACTGTTTGCACTTGGGCTTAAAATAATATTTACTTGGTGTTTACAGTGATTTGTGGGTAAATGCCTACATTCATATTTGAATGTGAATCAAGCTGTTAATCTGCTTTCTGCACATAGTGGTTAACAACCAAAATAAAGTAGCAATTTTAGAGTGGTAAAAAGGAAATGAATTCATCTCTGCTGTGGTTTAACCTCCGTTGCCACAACTCAACTGAGGCCTTTGTCTTGTGTGTCACATGCCATTACAGAACATGAGTCACTGGTTTGACTCCTGGCTGGACCATGTTACTGTACTTTCCACACTCTCTGCCAAAAATGCAGAGGCCACAGTGGTTCAAAGACCCGCCACGGTGAACTGGGTTTCACTCTGACCAGGGGGAATTGTGCAACAAACATAGGAGGCTTTGTTTGCGAAAACAGGCAAAGGTGTTACTCACATGATTGCGTATGAATTGCATTGGCTTTTATTTATTAGATATAGACATCACACTTGTGTTGGAGCTACAATATATAATCGTGAAGTACCCGTTGTACTCTATTAAGCACATCGAGTAAAACACTAATTTACAAGTAAGTCAGGAAAGAGAGTACAAAAATGGCTCTGTTCCATTTAGCTGCCCCAGGAGAACATTCTATTGACCCAATATGCAGAGTTCCAAGACATGAATCTGATACACCTAAATTAAATGCAACACTATTATTTACCACAATGTGATGCGAAAAAAGGTCTATTTTAAAGGCACCTGACTAGAAAAAAAATCCAATCAACATGTAAGTGAAAGTTGTGATTTACTTCAGCTAATTTCTCCCTAGAGTACTTTTACTATAGTGTAATTTCTCACCGTACGAGAGAGGTAGTAGGTGGTTTTGCAAAGTTATTCTTTCCTCAACAGTGTATTTAATTCACCTAAATACCAAGCAAAATTGTTTTAAGTTAACAATCGCCTTCCCCGCATTTATTTTACACATTTACAAGGCACACTTTGGAGAGCCATCCCCACAGATCTTGGTCAAGAATTGTTACGGCGTGGCACTATGCAGCGGCCCATTTCCCCTTAGAGCTGACGGAATGTTTTATGGAATAAGTTTGAGAGATGGATGCTAAAGTGAGGGCTTCTGTCACAAAAGCACATAGTGTTGTCATCAACAAGGCTGTTCTTTTTTCCAGCCCATTGCCTTTGCTGTAATTTGCACTCTCTAGCATTCTCCCTTCCCTCCGCCGCCATTATTTCTGACAATGTTTTAGAAATCACAGCCGGTTTCCCAGCGAGTGTTCACGCATTTGTCATTACATGTCAGCAGGACCAGGGGATTTTGCTGCTTCACTTGGCAAAAAGCAATTGTGCGCATCAAGTCACGGCTCTGTCATAGAAGCTGACACACACCTGGAATGAGAAGAGCTTGTGAGGTTAAGACACTTGTGATGTTATTAGGCTGCATCCCGGTCAGACTTTATTCCTGCTTGTTCCGCCTGCATGTTGTCTGCCTTGTCTGTAAACTCCCTTAAGGCCTGAGCATCTCCCATTTTTTTCCACCAAAACACAAACCTTAACATGCTCTCGGCTGACTTCTCTAGATTTCGGAAACCCAGCCAAGGTCCTGTAATTTCCCTCTTGCTATACACACTAGATTGTCACAATGATTTCTGATTAGGCACTTGAATTGACTGTATTTTAGTGCTGGAAGGAGTTTATAGTCTTACATAATGAAGTGCTGCTGAATAAGAGCCAAAGCAGAAAAATCCCACATGACAGTAATTCAGTTTTTAAAAAGAAAGCTATATTTCAATGCATCATGGTCGTGATTGTCGCAGTTGTTCTTTATATTGGTTATATTAGCACTAACATTGTGCTAACCAAAGGAGCAAGGAGGCCCGGAAATGTAAAGTCGGTTGCAAAACGACATCTGACAGAGGGAGATACAGTCAGTCAGATCAGTTAAGAGTCAGAGGAAATGGCAGAATAAGGCAATGTAAGGGTTCTGGGAAATCAGTAAAAGATTTAAAATAAAAGCCAGAATACATCCAGATTTAGTCAAACGTACCCTCCATGTTTTCAGTGGATTAGGTTTATTTGCATCTTCCACCTGCTCCGACAAACTTGTTGGCAGAAGTGTTCACTTTTCCGAATCATGCAAACTCTGTGCACAGCTGGCACCCTGAGCAGCTATTGAAGTAGGTATTGACACTCCGCCAGGATCACCAGGAGTGGTAAAACTGGATGCCTACGGAGTCGATAAAGGCATCCAGGGACCCGCTGAAACTCTACTATCACTAGCCACTGTTTATCACTGAGAACCCTGTGATGTTGGAAAACAGGAAGTTCAACTCTAAATTCAAAGTGGAAAGTTCAGAGAAATTTGACTTTGCCTCATACTTCCTGACACCACGACACGTCTTTGACTTTGCCTTTGTGTTTTGGTCTAAACACATTTGTCAGTGGTGTAAATATAATCTGTAGTGCAATGAAAGAGGAGTGCTGATAAATCCTGTTCCGTCCACATTTAACTGTCAACTGTGATATTTACCATATGTTGTAAAATGCAATGGCCGACACTGCGTTTTACAATATATCAACATCATGGGTACAACCTTTGTTTGCTCCAACCCCATGATAGTGCCCTGCTGGCATTTTTCTGTGGATTTGTGTACATGATAACTTTTCTAAAAACGGCCTGCTGCGTACAATGTTGTCACTGAAAACAGAATCAGGGAATGATCTGTTTCTATAAATACCCAGCTACATGTATACATGGTCTATTACTCAATACTTTACTGCTATTACTTCATCAAAGCAGCATCCATTATTACATTTACTTACTATTCCTGTTACTTATTATTACTATTTACTTACTATTACTATTTACTTACTATTACTGTGTATAGCATGTTTTAAACTGGGTTATTAAGCTGAAAATTCTCAAACTAGGTAATAAACCCCAAAATAGTACTCAACACTGATTATTCAGAATTATCTAAATGTTTCTGAAAGCACTCTAATGTCCCCAATGCTCACTTCTGATTTCTCTTGAATCCCCAGTGTTAAAGGGCAGCCAGAATCGACTGGTTTGATTTGCAGACAAGAGCCAGACCAAACTAAAATAAGCAAAGCAATCAAATACAACACTCTGAATATGAGTGTATAATGCCAAGTGGACGTAGGCAGCTTTTTAAGCCATCCCTCCCATCTGATGATGTTGTACTCAAATTTGTCCCAACAGCTTTGCAAAAAAAAGTCATCCCTGCACAGTGAAAGGATGTAAGTGCAATTAGCACAAGTCTGTCACTGAAGGCAATGTATTATAACATAATACCTTCAAATAATACTTTTTTTTGCCATTTAGATGTAATACAACATTTTGGCTATAATGCATATTGTAGTTTTTGATTGTTTGTTTTGTAAAGCAAACTTTGATGTGCAGTTTGCTCATCAAAAATAGGCATAGTCATTGATTCATGAAAGGTATGTATGTGTGTGAGTGTTGCATCACTCACACACCTGATAACGAATAATAAAATGTCATTAGGTTATTGCCTCAAGTGCTTTATTACATTATTATTTCCTTTATTTAATTTTAAGGGGCAAAAAAACATTATGACATTAACCAACACTGTGTAGCTACAAATGAATTATCAGGAATAATTTGTGATAGTAAAAAATTACATCTGTGTTAATTTCACACAGCACAGCCCAGCAGTGGCCGTATAGTACATTGGCACATTCATGTACCCAGTTTGGTATCTGACAGATAAGACAGAGTGTGATGGGATTGGGGAGTTTTTGATAATGGGGTGCCAAAACACCAACATAGCCCCACATGTCAGCCACACTAAATTTCTCATTGCTGACATTTGGGGAAATACTGAGAAGTGCACTCTCATCGCGCAGGCTGGTGCAGTCATCAACAACTTAAGGAGCCCCTACAGGGTGGGATTTCACAGCAGCCTCCTTTTCTCGCTATTTTTCTAGACAATACATCTGTCAAATGGACTGTATGAGATCACACACAGGGCAGCAATCTGTTTCACTTTGCTATCGCATGCAGGTCTAATCCATTACTGACAGTGGAAAACTACCAGAGTAATCTGATCACAAATTAAGCTGATTATTTGTGGAATTACTCACGTTTAGTGTCAAACTGGATTGTGATTTTGGCCACTAGGATGTACGTAAGATCAGAGACATCTTGAGACAGTAGTGGTAGATAAGACTAATGAAGTTATAACTTGAAGGTTGAAATAAATGGCTTTTTTGCAGGCAGAGTATAGTGCCAAGGTGTTAAACCACCTTAAGCTTAAGTTTTTGCAGGGTTTAAATGAACATATATAGACACAAACTATTAAACTACACTGTATATCAGTATTGGGCTTTAACACGGAGAGAAAAATGCGTACATATGAAGAGATGATATGTGGACAGATTTGTGGCTCCATCCCATTATGGCAAAACCAGTCAGATCACGAAGCAAAGCAGACAAAAGTGACACAGCTACTCAAATTGAAGTACCACATACTGTATTTTGCATCCATCTACTTGTGGCATGAACACACCAGTGAAATTGTTTGTGGAGGCTACAGTGGGGCATTTCTGCCCACAGAAGACGTACCTCTGTATAATGTATCAGGATCAGGTTGACATATTCGCCTCTTTCAACAGGTTCCCAACTATTGTGCATTAACAGTCACTGATGTACGGTTTACACACTAACTGCACCGTAAGTGATGACTGTTTTGTTTTTATATTATTGAAAAGTCTCATTTAATCCAGTGGCAGGCGAGTAAACATCCAGCTGAAGTACTATTACTCACCTTAAACACACCCATGCACGTGTGCGACGAGGCTTGCTTGATACATATTAATGTGCTCCACCCTTGGCACGATCGGCGGTCAGCAGCATTAATATTCTCTCTGATTTCCATGCACACAGGCATTAAAATACTGCCATTAACATCATTACCGCCATGGAAATATATCAACAAGTCATGTTGAATTAGTGTTAATGTTCCTGCTGACAGGGGCGTGCGCTCCCCTCCGCCCGGCTAAAATACCAGCATGATGTTTTCTGCTCAGCCTGGCAGGAGGCCTGCTCTGACGGCCCACTCATGACCCTCAAACACTTGCTGTTGTCAGGGAAATAGATCTGCCATCTCTATGCGCAAGGTTCTTTTTTTTTTTTTTTTTTTAAAGGATTAATTGGAGTAATAGGAGGTTGTCTTGCCGTCTCTGCCTTTCTTTTTATCTCTCTATAATTTCCTTCCTTCCGACTCTTTACCTACAGACAATATTTGTGCTTGGTGCGTTTTCTCCCAATCTCTCTGTCAAACCTTTACACAAACGATCTCCAATCTCTTTGTCTACACTCTATCTGTTTTTTAAACTATGTCTGGGCATTGTTTGCTGCTGAATAATAGCTAATTTTGTGGGGGAAATAGTGCTTTTCACACACTGGTTTTCAAAAGACGGGCTTACCTTAGTTCCTGCTCAGAGTGCCACTCTCATTGTGCTCTTGCTGCTCTGTGCGTAGTAAAGTGTCATGGAGGTGTGTTGACAGGGTGAAGAATTAAACGTGGACGTGCAGAGATTGAAAGCCTAGTCTTTACATCCTCGTACTACAGTACAGTACAGACAAAAGAACCTCCAAACAGAGCCAAAACAATGCCCTGCAAATATGACGGTCTGCTGGACAGGCAGAAACTTGTTGCCATGGTAAATGCATGGATGTGTGAATCTGTATTTGACAGCGGCATTTTGTTATCACTGGTTCACATGCACAGCTGCGCTTATATTGGGTTGTAATTATAACTACCATTCAGTGCACTGTGTGGTTCTATTAAAACCATTCAAGTCATTGTTAAAAGTATACATTTAGCTCCATATATTCACCTTTAAATGATCCTTTAATGCACTTATCACCATTTTAGAACTATTTACAATAAATGTTATCATTGCTAAGGAAGTCATCTCACCTGATTTAAAATCTTAATATGCTTTGCCCAGTGTAGTAGAAAAGAGAAAAGTGTTAGTTGTAGAAGGAAGTGTTGCAGAATTAGCCATCGATAAATGTTTTATCAGGACTAATGAAGAATGAATGTGCGCACCAATAAGACACTAGTTAATGGTGAATGCTGTGTGTTCAGTGTTACCACACTGACTACCTGTTGTTGTTCTGCTAATGGTTTCCATGACTTTCTATAGAACGCAATTATATTTCCAAGAAGTGTTTATTGACGTGGGAGGGTGCCCTTTAGAGCTCAGCCCAATCGTCACATAATCAATAATAATAATCAAAGCAGACAGTTAACTTACACTGCTTCCATTTTCATCAGTCTTTCCAAAATTAAGTAGTCTTGTGAGTGAGAAGCCACGAGGAAGCCATGTTTTGAACTTCTTAATTATGGAATTTCTGCTTTTCTTTGCCACAGTAAATGGAGTGCCATAAGTGGCTAAAAAAAAGTTCTTGCAACATGTCTGTTCTAGGCTTTTAGACACACACACAGATATATGTAATATTATTTACACTGTGGTAGAGTAACTAACTTTATCACCGTCTTTTAGTGTTTACAGACATTGATAACTTCTGTAACTGCGATCCTTTCATTTGTCTCGTCTTGTAAGTTGAATGTAGTGTGACTTTAAACATATCAATCCTTATATTAACCACATTGCTTGGCTAATAGGATTAAGCAGGAACGTCCCCTGTGTGTACAACTAGTCGACAAAGGAGAAAGTCCCCATAGGAGCTGTGGCTGTTTGCATATAGATCCTGCAGGAAGCTACGGGAGATTAATGTTATAATGGAACTCAAATCAAGTGGATAAATTCACTGCGTCGGCTCAGTCTCTTCCTCTTTGGCACCATTTGCCCTGTATATTTGCACTGGTAGCATGTGGCTTCGGGGCAGGAGATGTTTTATGTCCTTAAAGTTCACATAGTGCTTTCTCTCTCCCCTGTCACATCCACACACACACACACACACACACACACAACTCAGCTCCAACAGTGTGAGACAAATTTATGTCCCAAGTATCCGACACTTGCTGATGGTTAAAAATGAGTTATACAGAGTGAGTTAGATGATGCTTGCGGCCAGAGGGTCCATAAATCCCGGACTAGACCATGTCACACTGTCCAGCCAAGACCGCTCTTGCTTATTAATAGCAATTTAGCCGCCTTGTGTTTGATGCAGTGCGGCTCTGGACAGTCCACTGCAGGCCGCTCCCCTTTGTACATCTTTCAAGGTTCAATCCCCATTCCAGGGCCAGAGGAGCCAGGGCTGAGGGCTACACTGACACCTGCTGATGAAAAGAGGTGCTGCAGTGCAAAAAAAAAAAGTCTCCGTCTCCCCATTAACCCATGCAGTGATCCCCATACTGGAGTGATGATAAAAATGTTAGCCAGCTGAAGGCACAGACCACAGCAGCTACATTCATATGGTGATTTATCCATTAGCCTTTGACTCTGGACAACCGGCAGCCCATTATTAAGGTGTGATGGGGGGGAGCTAAGCTTTTAAGAGTGGCTTAAAATGTCCCCAAAGACACTGAATCACGTCCTACTTTCTCCTTCCTTTTTTTTTTTTTTAAACCATCATTGCCTTTAATGAATTACAAGACTGAGGCAGTCCACAGAGTGTTGTTATACTCTGGTTAAAATCCACCCTTTCTCCGGCACTCTTCTTGAATTTATAATCTCTCTTTAAATGTGGATTATTGTTTCAGGAATGAGCTTCTTTCTCTGATGAAAAACAGATTCTAAGCGATTAGTGCAGGAACTTTTGCAATCTCTCCTCACTCTAAGAGCTGACATCACCACCAGTGCTTGCATTGAAATTTCAAGCAGGGGAGCTGTGATATTATTGCATATCTTCAGTGTGTGTGTGTGTGTGTGTCTGTTTGTGTGTGTGTGTGTCTGATTCCTAACTTGTAATGTAAGTACCCAGGTAGTTCAGAGCTATTTCCCCCCCGGGGCTTCTTCATCACTAAAATGTCTTTTCCACTCCCCCATCATCTCTCCAGGCATTCATTTTCTCACTCCCTCTCTCTTACACACACACACACACACACTGCCTCCCACCAGGTAAATTAAACTTATTGGCTGAGAGGCAAAATAGTTATATCAACATGTCATCACGGGTGTTTTTAATAATATCAACAGGATTATATAGACAGAGAGGATTAAATTGTTTTACACTGAAGATTATAAATCCTCTGAGGGGGTGTGGCATTGTAAATTGGTATTAACACTTAATGCAATCCCATCTCACTCTTAATGCATATCACTGTCTCCTCAGCACACATTAACATACTGTAATGGCTGGTGGTTGGAGATGACTAAATCCACTAGCACTACCAACTCAGTGTGCCATCCACTTAATAAACTCTCTATATTGATTCTTCTGTTGGTCTATAGTGAACCACACTTGTGGTTTCTGCAATACAAGAGCAGCTCAGAGCTGCGGCGCTTGAATGCAAATCTCATATCGCTTATTAATAGCATCTTTAGGTCAGCTCCCTTTTCAATTATATTGACTGCATCCTATTGATTTGGGACGGTTGCACTGGCACGTTGTCCTCTGCATCACATCGACCTAATTAATTGCAGCAGTAGAATATATTAATGTGGCCTGGACGCAGTATTCAATCATAAAGTGTTATGTTATGTAAAGTGTTATGTTCAGTATATGTTGATATGGAATATCAACATATATTGTTGCTTTTTGTAGAAAATGCTTTGTGGAGGTATCACACCCCACAGGCAGATTTGATGTAAAGAAGGCTTAAATAGACCCAACACTGGATGAAACGACTTTGGAAGAAGGATGTTTCTTCATAGTGCTTCACTACTTGAGTGCAGAGGCAGCTTTTGTGCTTTATAGAGACAACACGCCACTGACAGACTATTCATTTCCTGGTAATTGTTACAGTAAGGAAGATGTCTAGCCTGTTTGTCTTCAGCCATCTGTATTGGTTGGACCCGCTGCATGTGATCAGAATGCAAGTCAACGCCAGGTCTGTTGCCTTTATGAAATATTAACACAAGGTGGTGCTCTTGTCCTCTGGATAAGCCTCTTGTTGACGCTATAATAAATGCACTTTTATTAACAACACAGAAAAGGAATATCTGAGCAATTTTTGAATCTGCTGGAGTAAGGAATAGTGAAAATGCATATTTCACAAAAAAAATTTACTTACATCTTACTTATCTGTATGTACTGCACACATCGCAATACTCATTTCACTTGATTTATTAGTTTAAAAGTCAAAAAATGCAGCAAATACAACAAATGCTCTATATTATGATTAGTATTCCTTAATTTCTCTGAGCTTATAAATGATGTTGGTGTGACTTGTGATGAAGTACAAATCCTTTGACGGAATGCAACTGCTTCAGGTGTTTTACTTAATAATTATTTGTTATAGGTTCTGGTGATAATGTGATGCTCACAAAGCATAGATTAAAATATATTGTATGTGGAGTCTGATCATTTTAACCCTTCACAAAAACTTGTCAATGTTGTCTGATAAGCAATTTTCCATTAAAGAAACTAGATTGGAGTTAAATGATTACGGCAGACAAACAATATAATTTCAAGGAGAAAGTTATTGAACGCTATGATAATATTAGCTAAACAATACAGGGGCAAAATTGCATGAGGAGAAATGAAGTGTTTGCTCTCTTTTCCATTAGGCAAGCGGTGCTCAATATTAGGACACAGTGCGCGATCAGTCTCAGTCGGCACAGTTGTCGTTAAATCGTTTAGAAAATTGCACAGGGCCGTTTTAATGTGATTAAGACACAAATTGAGCATGCTACCCACCTCTTCCTTGTGCTCTCTTGGTCTCTGGACAATGCAAATGTCAGGCGTGTGTAGTGTAGTTGGAGAACAGAGGGAGGGGAGCTGTGACATCCTTGACCCTCATGAGTGGGGATCTGGTTGAGCAACAGGAAATCTGTTGATGACAGGGATTTTGGGTGTGTTACTCAGCAAGAGTGTGTTTGCATGTGAAAGTGGTGGGGAAGAGATGTGTTGTCTAGTGTGTGTGTCTGTGTGTGTCTCTGTGTGCATGTTTATTTTTATTTTGGGGAGGGCAGGGAAAAAAAGCTGGATCTTCCCACAGCAGTGAGTGAAGCAATGATGCACCCCCGCTCCTCTCCTCTTGCCTGTCTCTTCCTTTCTGCAGCCCTCTGTGGTCTCCTGGCCGTCCCCCAGTCATTTCAATCTAAATGCAAATTTCATCAACCTCCCACTAAAAAGACTGATATTAGTATCAAAGCCAATGTGTTACGGCTGTGTTGTGTGGACGTGTCACTCTCAATAGCATCTCCAACACAGAAACCTGCCAATCTCTTTCCACTGCTGAGAATGGATCTTAGCTTTCTTTCTTTCTAGCTTTCTTTCTTTCTTTCTAGCATTCTTTGTCTTTTTCTGTCTTTCTCTCCATTTATGCTTCTTTTCCTCCCTCAGCTTCTTCTCTTGACTGCACTTACACTCACCAACATCTTCTCTTTCTGATCCTCGATTTTCCCTCAACACTACCCCTCATATTTGGCCTCATCTAACCTTTCCTCAAGAAGCCCTCTAAATAGAACCTCATTAGCCCTCCATATGTTGTGTTTTCCCTCCCCAAGCCCTCTTGCCCTTGCCCCACACTAAGAAGCTCAGTGGGACTCTTCACATGCTCAAAGACCACCACAAATACACTTTCTCTGTGGAGTCATGCAAACACACACACACACACACACCCCACTGTCCCTTTCCACCACCACCCCCACCACCCTGGCTCTGAAAACATCCCTCCTCCATTTCCCTCTCCTTTCTGTCCTCTCTGTATTTTCAGTCAGGTGAAGTGAGGGGTGGAGGTGCGGGATGGAGAGATAGGTGGAGAGGAGGCCTGCAGAGCGAGGCATAGGATGGCTACACGGAAAGAGGGGAGGTGGGGCAGCTGAGAGAGGAGGCAGAGCGCCCTGGGGAGGCTGCGCTCCAGGGGTTGTTAACATGCAGGTTGCATATTTCTGAATTGCAGAGCAGCCTTATCTCGCTGTGCTGGGTCACTGAAGCACTTCCTTTCTCACTCTGCACACGCTGGCTGGCATGCACGTACAGAGTTTGTGTATTCTCGTGCATGTGTGCTACTGCAAGTCTGCATATAGGCACGTGTGCATGTGCATGTGCATGTAAAATGCAAATGTATATCGAGATGCAACCGTGGTGGCAGAAGCTATAGGAAATGTGAAGCTCTGAATGGGAAGGGATTCTCGCTCTCTCACTCTCTCTTTCTCTCTCCCTCCCTCCCTCCCTCTCTTTCCCTCTCTTTCTCGCATTGCAGCAAGAAACACTCATCAAACTGCAACACACATCTCACAGAAGCCCTCAGATACAGCAGCAGCAGCAGCAGTAGAGCCGGGGCCTCCTGTTAACACACAGACATGACACAGCAACAGCCAACAGCTTAACACTCTGCTCCCCAGCTGGCTCTGCCCTCAGGTGGGCCACTAAGGTCTGCCAGATAAAAGCTTGCACTGCAGGGTTTTAGGCGCTCAAGCCAGAGGGGCGACTCTCTGTGTTGCCCCCCCCCCATCTACTTTTAATGTCTGCTGTCCCTACCTGTCTGTCTATCTGGGGCAAGTTAAGGATTCTGGCCTATGTGCGTCCTTGGGAAGTCAGGCTCTGTTTAAGGCTGCGAGGCATGTCGGGCCCATACATCTTCAACATGTTCTGCTCTCTAAATGAGCCTCTTTAACATCTTTGTCACGATCCTATCCATTTGTCACACTGTGGCAGGAACACTATTGTCATACACGCTGCTGTCGTCATTATCCAATAACACAGTGTCACGCAGAGGTCAGAGTGTAAACTGTGGGTTGTGTGTGAAAGAACGATCACATAATTGTTATACTGAAGAGTGCGGGACTCGGGTTGAATGTTGATTTGATTTTGTTTGGATGGAAAAGAAAGTCATTAGAGTGACAATTTTAGATCCGTTCAAGCTTTTCTTGTTTGCTAACCTCTCGTCCAGGGTTTCCTATTAGTCTCCCTAGATTGTTTCAGCACATTGTTATATGTCAAGGTGGAGCAACAAAGGATGGACTTTAATACAATGAAGTGGCACGACATGGCCAGCATAAATCTGTGTAATAATAACATGTTTCATTTGTATACTAGTTTTAAAAAACAATTTCCAAGGGTTTTGACAGACAGAAGCGAAAGCAGAAATCACAGGGCAGTAACAGATAAGCCAGTCAACAGTAGAGACAAATGGCAAAAATGAATGAATGCAGAGATATTAAGTAAAGTAAATATAAATCCTTTAAAAAAAATTGATGCTGCAAGAATAATGAGACAAGATCGACCTAAGTACAATAAGTGACCTGATGGGACTAGAGTAACATGCTAAAACACATCGAGCCCTTGCAAGAACCAGGAAAAAAAAAACATGTCCATTCATGAGCGGATAAAACGTGTGTGTTGGTAATACATTTGTAAGCGTCACTAAAGCTGATGGTTGTCTGTTGTGTAGGACTCAAGTATGTGTTTATGGAGACACAAACAGGTCACGCTACATTGATTTTGCAGAGATGTGAAAAATAGGATGTGGAAAAAAAAAGCATTTCTGCATGTCTTGTTGTGGTTGTGCGCTAATGTTTGATGCAACATGGGATGTATTTGCGTGAGGAAGGTAGCTGGATCAGTAGAAATGATGTGACCTCTCCCTGGGGTCCCTCTTCATGACTGAATGGACTTGCACTTTGCAGTTTCAGGTTCAAAGCCGTTGCTTATAATAGATACACTTTAGATCTTAGCAACCAATATTGCTCTTTCCTTCAGTGCAGCTCAAGGTTGAATGGAGTATGTGCTGGTTGAGAATATAACATGTCTGTGCTAAACCACAACATGTGCATCCCAGATCCTTGAGGAGCACTCTACCAAAAGCAAATCTCTCCACCTCAGCCTCAGCCTCAGCCTCAGCTGGCTCCATTGTTGATCTCTGTCCCCTGCACAACGCAAACGCATTACAGCAATTCATTTGCCACATCCAGGCCAGTGTATTTTCTCAAAGGAGTCCTTTTCAGCTGCTGATATGGTTTAGCTTAAATCCCCTGGCCCTGTGACGACACACCGACGCAAATGGGCCAGACAGTGTAGGGTTCAGGGTTTAGGAAGCAAGGGATGAGCAAGGCATCTAACTATTCTCGCCTCGTGTTTCTTGGCAAGTAAAAGTGGTTATCTGTTCCAAACATGAGGTTGAAATGTTTTAGATTTGGACCTTGCATAAGGCACATAGGCCTGAGCATGTGTGTCATGTTCTTGTTTGAAAAAACTGTGATGGAGAATTTAATATGAAGACATTTTCCAGTTGTTGAATGCTATCTTTGATGCTCAACAGCTTACCGTCTCACACAGATTTAGGAAATGATATCTTTATATGTCTCATAAAAGGTCTTAAAAATGTTTTTCATTGACTCAAAATGTGACCGATAAGCAATCTGGAAAGAATATACACCTGTTCATTAAACCAAGCCATCAGTCACTACTCACATCTGTACAGAGAACTTCAAATTTAGAAGTTTCATTGTTCAGTTTGGATTGTATTTCAGTTTCGTTAGAATGAGTACATCCAGTCATGGTGGTGTTTTAGTTTTATATTGAGGAACCAACTAGTGGGGTGAGTTTTTACAATGAGGAAAGTCTTGATTTACAGAAGCAGAAAAACCTGTGATGTCATGTATGATAGTTAGTGCAACTCGCCTACCTGTAATTTATTAAATGTGCTGTATAGTGCAGTGCAGCTTTATTCATTAATTATTATTTGAACCATTAACACCAGGGATGAATTAAACTTGGTTATGCTGGTAAACACTGTACTCAGATTCCAACTATTGATATTATTTGTTTACGACCAGACAAATCACAGTTATATTGAAAAATTGAGCATATAGAATGTATGGTTTTAAGTCTGCAAAGACTTTCCTGTCACCTCTCTTGTTCCAGATTCTAGCTACACTTTTGCCCTTCTTTCTTCCTTTCTGTGCTACCTCTTACTTATTTTCTTTGATGTGCTTTTATTGGTCGCGTGTCTCTTCCTTCCCGTCTTCTGCATGGCTGGCTCATTTTTCTGACTGGCCCGGGCATGAGTCAGGGCTCCTGCGGTGAAATGGGAGACCACGCGGGGGGCCACGGTGGGTGACAGCAGAGGGTGTGCGTGCAAGCCTATCAGGAGTACAGGATCTGGGTAAAGAGTGGACTCTGAGGCCCTCTGGAGCAAAGTAGCAGAGTAAAAATATGGGGGCACCTGGGCCAGGGAGATTGCTAGCTGCGTGGCTGCTTTGGTGACTGACAGGCAGGATGGCTGCTTGGCTGGCTGACAGAGTAGGTTCACAGCTCCTCGCCACCGCTAGCAGGCTTTGGTGAGGTTCTGAGGTCCACCAAAGGTCAGGATGAGTAATAAGTCATATAGCCAAGGTGAGCATGGAGCATGTGTGATGTTGTGGCTCTCTGCAGAACTATGTCCGATCCATTGAGGCAGTACCACTCATCCCGGGCCGCTGTGTCTGCTTCCAGGCCCTGTCAGGTTCAGCTTCACTCTCTCCCTCTCCTTCGAGTTCTTACCAACCCCCACCCACCTCTAACTCGAGCACAGAGCTGACAGCTTGGCCCCAACAGTGCGCTAACCACATTACCTGAACTCACCACAGTCATTATCCTGCACTGGACCCACTGGAGCTTGAAAGTCATTCCAACTTCTCTGCTGGTAGAGGTTAATAGGTGTGTGGAAGTGAGATTACATCCCAAAGGCTAAGTGTCATCCGGAAAATCCTGGAATTCAATTCTTTCCTGGGACCAGCAATTTTTTTTTTCCCCGCTGTCCATGTTTCCTGTGTTGCATGTCAGATTTGATGACAAGAGACAGCCAAATATATCCCGAACATGCCAGTGCATCTGAAGACACAGACGTATAACCAGGATAGGTTCACTCTGACTTGGAAGACATGGTTGTACATTTAATCTAACTTTAACCTTTTAAAGCAGAGCTTTATAAGCTGCTTTGACAGACAAAAATAAGACACTCGGGAGGCAACACAACAAGAAAAACCCCAAAAAGCTAGAAAATCTGAATGCAAGAAAGGAAAGAAGAAAACAATGATGCAGATAAAAACACAAGAAGGCCAAGTGTGTTTGTACAGCATAAGTACAAATAAAAAATTGCTTGAATAAAATATGGAAAGTCACTTTTTCTTTAGTTTTTTTTCTGTTTTTGATTAATGACTGAACTTTAATCTGAGCTTTAATGAACCTCTACATGATCAGTGAATTAAATGCAGAAAAAATTGTAATTTTCCATGGAAAAACCTGAAATCAAAATGGCAATATTACAGTAAATGTGATAAATAAATTAAGAAATGTTAATTATAGACAAAAATGTGTTTGGCAATTGCCACAAAAGTGCACTGGGTTTTTATGGGTTAATAAGAAATATCTCCCAGTTCAAGTCGTCTGATTTACAGCCAAAGCAACGTCTTGGACAAACTCTATTAACAAGTTCACGAATCCTTCAACACTTTATTAAATTCTTATTAAAGCTAGAGTTGAAAATTAAATTAAATATCCCCTGTGTTTCATTTCATATATTTTCAATTTGTTTGACATTGCAGAGCTGTCAAGTGTGATGCGTTCAGGACATAGATGCTGACGTGATGTGCAAAGCCAGCTATGCAGCCACAGAGAGTATGGTCGCTTACACAAACATTACATCAGACATGTCACTACGAATAGGCAGAGAAGCAGAGATGGATGAATGTGCTACCTTCACTCTACAACAGTGCAGCGCTCACTAAATGAGGGTCCAGACTCGACAAAAACACTGCAAAACGAAGAATTTTTTTTCTCTCTCTCTCTCTCACCGACAAAATCCAAAAAGCGACCAGAGTTAAATTTGAAAAGGAATTTTACATCGAAAGCATAAATACAAGAGAGGATTTTCAGTCATTTGAAGGCTATAGACATGGGGCCGGATGCTTCTGATGTCTATAATTTAGCGGAGGTCTTTCGTGAACTTCCTAAAGTCCAAGCTGACTGATAATCACCGGCAGGAGTTCGGGAGTGCTGAGCCCATTAACAAGAGGAGAGTTTTTTGCTTTAAGGGCAGAAAATCTCTATGTTTAACTCCTCTGCATTAGGAGCCAATTACACGGCTGAAAAAAATGACCCGGGGTAGTTTGGTGTCCAAGGTTGTTTGTGCTGACATTCTGGTTTTCAAATGCCAGTCTGTTAATTATGCAAATGGACTACAAGGCCCCTGTATAAACATATACGTAGGCCTTTTATGTGTACACAGTCCCATATATCCTGCGAGTTATTAGAGACAGCCAGCTCTTGTTTCAATAATATAATAAAAAAAAAAAATTGAAATATGAAATGACCCCTCCGGCTGCGGCGAGCCTGCCTCTCCAGTATCCTCTCAGACTCTCAGGCCCTCACTCTCCTCCTCCCCTGTCCTCTTTTCCTTGTGGTGCAGCTCTTTGCGCAGCGATGCTATGCGACACTGGCCAGCTTTAGAGAAGGCGAGTCCACATTGCATTAATTCTGAGCAGAGAGAAATCCAGTATCAGATGTAATGGGTTTGATTCCAAAGCCCTGGGGCGATGTTCTGCGCTGCCGTAATGGTGGTGGGAGTCGGCACAGATCCTGCACTCATCAGAATGCCTCTCCTCCTTCTCATGTCTACCCTCTCATTCTTTTGCTTTCCCTTCCAGTCTGTTCTCCGTCCATCTATATCACTCCATTTCTCCCTCCCCTTGGATGACCAGAGGTGCACCCCTCCTCAAACTAAACCCCTCCTCAGACTCTTCCCAACCTCCTAATATTGTTGCCAAATTACTGTTTCTAAACAAGGGGCTTTGTCCCCAGCAGTCTTAAGTTAAGGGTCTGCTGCTCATTCACAGATCGATAATTGTTTCTTTTTTTTCCCTTGCTGACTTCTAATCTTCAACTGAGGCCAGATTTAGTCAGGTATGCAGGACAAGGCATCATGGGATAATGTTGAATAAGCCCCAGGGTAAGTTTCCTTTTCTCATTTGTTTTTTTTTTTCTTATTTTAATTAAAGGGTAGCCTGCCATCATAGTCAGGGCACCTCTCCAATATGCCATATGATTAAGTGAAGGAGTCTAATTGGCTACTCCAAACAAGATTGTCACGCGGTAGATCAGGGGGTTCTCAAACTTTTGCAGCATTTTTTTCTGTCTCTCGCCTGACATTACATCTGCATTTTCACAGACTCCTCTGTTGTCAAAAGAGTGATGAATAAATGTGCTTTTTGCTGCCCAATCCACATTAAGAACAAGCCTGTGAGTCGGCAACCCTGAATGTGTCAATCACAGCTAGAAATATAATGTCTGCAATCACTTCTAACACTGACAACACTGTTAGAAAGCTAGCGACACACTCATCAACTATTGATGCGACACTAGAAAACACACAATTCTAACTCAAATGTGCAAAAAAAAAGTCTTACTCCACTGTCAAACCACTCTGTCAGTCTTTGTTCAAGATAAACTCTTATGACTTTGTGCCGATACTTTGTTCCTTTCAAGGTGTCATTACTGAGCATATTGTCATATAAAAATAGAAAACGCACACAGGGCATTTGTATGGTTTTTATGGTTATTTAATTAAATTACTGTGCACATGATCGGGGGGGGGGGGCTGGAATCAAACCGCCAACCCTTCGGTTACCA